>OZ024698.1:7171627-7239627 GCA_964016905.1 Perithous albicinctus | reverse complement strand
ATTTCTCGATTTTTGTTGAAATTCAGTAAAAAACTATTGAAACGTGTAATCATATCGTTTTAGAAGAACTATTACTCGATCTCTTGATTAGCGTTTTCGTCGATGGCCCGTTCGACTCGAACATCGAAAGTAAGTCAAAACATGAAAACTTCTCGATTTTCGTTGAAATTCAGTCAAAAACCGTGGAAACGTGCAATTTCATCGGTTTAGACGAACTATCACTCGATCTCTTGTAGCGCTTTCGTCGATGGTCCGTTCGACTCGAACCTCGAAAGTCACTCGATACATGAAAACTTCTCGATTATCGTTGAAATTTAGTCAAAAACCGTTGAAACTTGAATTTTCATCGTTTTAGACGGACTAATACTCGATCTCTTGATTAGCGCTTTCGTCGATGGCCCGTTCGACTCGAACATCGAAAGTCAGTCGAAACATGAAAACTTCTCGATTTTCGTTGAAATTTAGTCAAAAACCGTCGAAACTTGCATTTTCATCGGTTTAGACGAACTAATACTCGATCTCTTGATTAGCGCTTTTGTCGATGGTCCGTTCGACTCGAATTTCGAAAGTCACTCGACACATGAAAATTTCTCGATTTTCGTTTGAAATTGAGTCACAAACTATTGAAACCTGCAATCTCATCGATTTAGAAGAACTAACACTCGATCTCTTGATTAGCGCTTTCGTCGATGGTCCGTTCGACTCGAACCTCGAAAGTCACCCGATACATGAAAATTTCTCGATTTTCGTTGAAATTTAGTCAAAAACCGTTGAAACTTGCATTTTCATCGTTTTAGACGAACTAATACTCGATCTCTTGATTAGCGCTTTCGTCGATGACTCGAACCTCGAAAGTCACTCGAAACATGAAGATTTCTCGATTTTTGTTGAAATTCAGTCAAAAACTATTGAAACGTGTAATCATATCGTTTTAGAAGAACTATTACTCGATCTCTTGATTAGCGTTTTCGTCGATGGCCCGTTCGACTCGAACCTCGAAAGTCACTCGAAACATGAAGATTTCTCGATTTTTGTTGAAATTCAATCAAAAACTGTTGAAACTTGCATTTTCATCGTTTTAGACGAACTAACACTCTATCTCTTGATTAGCGCTTTCATCGAAGGATTGTTCGACTCGAACCTCGAAAGTCACTCGATACATGAAAACTTCTCGATTTTCGTTGAAATTTAGTCAAAAACCGTTGAAACTTGCATTTTCATCGTTTTAGACGAACTAATATTCGATCTCTTGATTAGCGCTTTCGTCGATGGTCCGTTCGACTCGAACCTTGAAAGTCACTCAAAACATGAAGATTTCTCGATTTTTGTTGAAATTCAGTCACAAACTATTGAAACCTGCAATCTCATCGATTTAGAAGAACTAAAACTCGATCTCTTGATTAGCGCTTTCGTCGATGGTCCGTTCGACTCGAACCTCGAAAGTCACTCGAAACATGAAGATTTCTCGATTTTTGTTGAAATTCAGTCAAAAACTATTGAAACGTGTAATCATATCGTTTTAGAAGAACTAATACTCGATCTCTTGATTAGCGTTTTCGTCGATGGCCCGTTCGACTCGAACATCGAAAGTAAGTCAAAACATGAAAACTTCTCGATTTTCGTTGAAATTCAGTCAAAAACCGTAGAAACGTGCAATTTCATCGGTTTAGACGAACTAACAGTCGATCTCTTGATTAGCGCTTTCGTCGATTGTCCGTTCGACTCGAATCTCGAAAGTCACCCGAAACATGAAAATTTCTCGATTTTCGTTGAAATTCAGTCAAAAACTATTGAAACGTGTAATCTTATCGTTTTAGAAGAACTAATACTCGATCTCTTGATTAGCGTTTTCGTCGATGGCCCGTTCAACTCGAACATTGAAAGTAAGTCGAAACACGAAAACTTCTCGATTTTCGTTGAACTTCAGTCAAAAACCGTAGAATCGTGCATTTTCATCGGTTTAGACGAACTATCACTCGATCTCTTGATTAGCGCTTTCGTCGATGGTCCGTTCGACGCGAACCTCGAAAGTCACTCTATACATGAAAATTTCTCGATTTTCGTTTGAAATTGAGTCACAAACTGTTGAAACCTGCAATCTCATCGATTTAGCAGAACTAACACTCGATCTCTTGATTAGCGCTTTCGTCAGTTCGACTCGAACCTCAAAAGTCACTCGAAATATGAAAATTTCTCGATTTTCGTTGAAATTTAGTCAAAAACTATTGAAACCTGCAATCTCATCGTTTTAGAAGATCTAATACTCGATCTCTTGATTAGCACTTTCGTCGATGGTCCGTTCGACTCGAACCTCGAAAGTCAGTCGACAATGAAAACTTCTCGATTTTCGTTGAAATTTAGTCAAAAACCGTAGAAACTTGCATTTTCATCGGTTTAGACGAACTAATACTCGATCTCTTGATTAGCGCTTTTGTCGATGGTCCGTTCGACTCGAACTTCGAAAGTCACTCGACACATGAAAATTTCTCGATTTTCGTTTGAAATTGAGTCACAAACTGTTGAAACCTGCAATCTCATCGATTTAGCAGAACTAACACTCGATCTCTTGATTAGCGCTTTCGTCAGTTCGACTCGAACCTCAAAAGTCACTCGAAATATGAAAATTTCTCGATTTTCGTTGAAATTTAGTCAAAAACTATTGAAACCTGCAATCTCATCGTTTTAGAAGATCTAATACTCGATCTCTTGATTAGCGCTTTCGTCGATGGCCCGTTCGACTCGAACATCGAAAGTCAGTCGAAACATGAAAACTTCTCGATTTTCGTTGAAATTTAGTCAAAAACCGTAGAAACTTGCATTTTCATCGGTTTAGACGAACTAATACTCGATCTCTTGATTAGCGCTTTTGTCGATGGTCCGTTCGACTCGAACTTCGAAAGTCACTCGACACATGAAAATTTCTCGATTTTCGTTTGAAATTGAGTCACAAACTATTGAAACATGCAATCTCATCGATTTAGAAGAACTAACACTCGATCTCTTGATTAGCGCTTTCGTCGATGGTCCGTTCGACTCGAACCTCGAAAGTCACCCGATACATGAAAATTTCTCGATTTTCGTTGAAATTCAGTCAAAAACTATTGAAACGTGTAATCTTATCGTTTTAGACGGACTAATACTCGATCTCTTGATTAGCGCTTTCGTCGATGGCCCGTTCGACTCGAACATCGAAAGTCAGTCGAAACATGAAAACTTCTCGATTTTCGTTGAAATTTAGTCAAAAACCGTAGAAACTTGCATTTTCATCGTTTTAGACGGACTAATACTCGATCTCTTGATTAGCGCTTTCGTCGATGGCCCGTTCGACTCGAACATCGAAAGTCACTCGATACATGAAAACTTCTCGATTTTCGTTGAAATTTAGTCAAAAACCGTTGAAACTTGCATTTTCATCGTTTTAGACGAACTAACACTCGATCTCTTGATTAGCGCTTTCGTCGATGGTCCGTTCGACTCGAACCTCGATAGTCACCCGAAACATGAAAATTTCTCGATTTTCGTTGAAATTCAGTCAAAAACTGTTGAAACTTGCATTTTCATCGTTTTATACGAACTAACACTCTATCTCTTGATTAGCGCTTTCATCGAAGGTTTGGTCGACTCGAACCTCGAAAGTCACTCGATACATGAAAACTTCTCGATTTTCGTTGAAATTTAGTCAAAAACCGTGGAAACTTGCATTTTCATCGTTTTAGACGAACTAATACTCGATCTCTTGATTAGCGCTTTCTTCGATGACTCGAACCTCGAAAGTCACTCGAGACATGAAGATTTCTCGATTTTTGTTGAAATTCAGTAAAAAACTATTGAAACGTGTAATCATATCGTTTTAGAAGAACTATTACTCGATCTCTTGATTAGCGTTTTCGTCGATGGCCCGTTCGACTCGAACATCGCAAGTAAGTCAAAACATGAAAACTTCTCGATTTTCGTTGAAATTCAGTCAAAACCCGTGGAAACGTGCAATTTCATCGGTTTAGACGAACTATCACTCGATCTCTTGTAGCGCTTTCGTCGATGGTCCGTTCGACTCGAACCTCGAAAGTCACTCGATACATGAAAACTTCTCGATTATCGTTGAAATTTAGTCAAAAACCGTTGAAACTTGAATTTTCATCGTTTTAGACGGACTAATACTCGATCTCTTGATTAGCGCTTTCGTCGATGGCCCGTTCGACTCGAACATCGAAAGTCAGTCGAAACATGAAAACTTCTCGATTTTCGTTGAAATTCAGTCAAAAACAGTAGAAACTTGCATTTTCATCGGTTTAGACGAACTAACAGTCGATCTCTTGATTAGCGCTTTCGTCGATTGTCCGTTCGACTCGAATCTCGAAAGTCACCCGAAACATGAAAATTTCTCGATTTTCGTTGAAATTCAGTCAAAAACTATTGAAACGTGTAATCTTATCGTTTTAGAAGAACTAATACTCGATCTCTTGATTAGCGTTTTCGTCGATGGCCCGTTCGACTCGAACATCGAAAGTAAGTCGAAACATGAAAACTTCTCGATTTTCGTTGAAATTCAGTCAAAAACCGTAGAATCGTGCATTTTCATCGGTTTAGACGAACTATCACTCGATCTCTTGATTAGCGCTTTCGTCAGTTCGACTCGAACCTCAAAAGTCACTCGAAATATGAAAATTTCTCGATTTTCGTTGAAATTTAGTCAAAAACTATTGAAACCTGCAATCTCATCGTTTTAGAAGATCTAATACTCGATCTCTTGATTAGCGCTTTCGTAGATGGTCCGTTCGACTCGAACCTCGAAAGTCAGTCGACAATGAAAACTTCTCGATTTTCGTTGAGATTCAGTCAAAAACAGTAGAAACTTGCATTTTCATCGGTTTAAACGAACTATCACTCGATCTCTTGTAGCGCTTTCGTCGATGGTCCGTTCGACTCGTACATCGAAAGTCAGTCGACAATGAAAACTTCTCGATTTTCGTTGAGGTTCAGTCAAAAACAGTAGAAAGTTGCATTTTCATCGGTTTAGACGAACTAACACTCGATCTCTTGATTAGCGCTTTCGTCGATGGTCCGTTCGACTCGAACCTCGATAGTCACCCGAAACATGAAAATTTCTCGATTTTCGTTGAAATTCAGTCAAAAACCGTCGAAACTTGCATTTTCATCGGTTTAGACGAACTAATACTCGATCTCTTTATTAGCGCTTTCGTCGATGGTCCGTTCGACTCGAACCTCGAAAGTCACTCGAAACATGAAGATTTCTCGATTTTTGTTGAAATTCAATCAAAAACTGTTGAAACTTGCATTTTCATCGTTTTAGACGAACTAACACTCTATCTCTTGATTAGCGCTTTCATCGAAGGATTGTTCGACTCGAACCTCGAAAGTCACTCGATACATGAAAACTTCTCGATTTTCGTTGAAATTTAGTCAAAAACCGTTGAAACTTGCATTTTCATCGTTTTAGACGAACTAATATTCGATCTCTTGATTAGCGCTTTCGTCGATGGTCCGTTCGACTCGAACCTTGAAAGTCACTCAAAACATGAAGATTTCTCGATTTTTGTTGAAATTCAGTCACAAACTATTGAAACCTGCAATCTCATCGATTTAGAAGAACTAAAACTCGATCTCTTGATTAGCGCTTTCGTCGATGGTCCGTTCGACTCGAACCTCGAAAGTCACTCGAAACATGAAGATTTCTCGATTTTTGTTGAAATTCAGTCAAAAACTATTGAAACGTGTAATCATATCGTTTTAGAAGAACTAATACTCGATCTCTTGATTAGCGTTTTCGTCGATGGCCCGTTCGACTCGAACATCGAAAGTAAGTCAAAACATGAAAACTTCTCGATTTTCGTTGAAATTCAGTCAAAAACCGTAGAAACGTGCAATTTCATCGGTTTAGACGAACTAACAGTCGATCTCTTGATTAGCGCTTTCGTCGATTGTCCGTTCGACTCGAATCTCGAAAGTCACCCGAAACATGAAAATTTCTCGATTTTCGTTGAAATTCAGTCAAAAACTATTGAAACGTGTAATCTTATCGTTTTAGAAGAACTAATACTCGATCTCTTGATTAGCGTTTTCGTCGATGGCCCGTTCAACTCGAACATTGAAAGTAAGTCGAAACACGAAAACTTCTCGATTTTCGTTGAACTTCAGTCAAAAACCGTAGAATCGTGCATTTTCATCGGTTTAGACGAACTATCACTCGATCTCTTGATTAGCGCTTTCGTCGATGGTCCGTTCGACGCGAACCTCGAAAGTCACTCTATACATGAAAATTTCTCGATTTTCGTTTGAAATTGAGTCACAAACTGTTGAAACCTGCAATCTCATCGATTTAGCAGAACTAACACTCGATCTCTTGATTAGCGCTTTCGTCAGTTCGACTCGAACCTCAAAAGTCACTCGAAATATGAAAATTTCTCGATTTTCGTTGAAATTTAGTCAAAAACTATTGAAACCTGCAATCTCATCGTTTTAGAAGATCTAATACTCGATCTCTTGATTAGCGCTTTCGTCGATGGTCCGTTCGACTCGAACCTCGAAAGTCAGTCGACAATGAAAACTTCTCGATTTTCGTTGAAATTTAGTCAAAAACCGTAGAAACTTGCATTTTCATCGGTTTAGACGAACTAATACTCGATCTCTTGATTAGCGCTTTTGTCGATGGTCCGTTCGACTCGAACTTCGAAAGTCACTCGACACATGAAAATTTCTCGATTTTCGTTTGAAATTGAGTCACAAACTGTTGAAACCTGCAATCTCATCGATTTAGCAGAACTAACACTCGATCTCTTGATTAGCGCTTTCGTCAGTTCGACTCGAACCTCAAAAGTCACTCGAAATATGAAAATTTCTCGATTTTCGTTGAAATTTAGTCAAAAACTATTGAAACCTGCAATCTCATCGTTTTAGAAGATCTAATACTCGATCTCTTGATTAGCGCTTTCGTCGATGGCCCGTTCGACTCGAACATCGAAAGTCAGTCGAAACATGAAAACTTCTCGATTTTCGTTGAAATTTAGTCAAAAACCGTAGAAACTTGCATTTTCATCGGTTTAGACGAACTAATACTCGATCTCTTGATTAGCGCTTTTGTCGATGGTCCGTTCGACTCGAACTTCGAAAGTCACTCGACACATGAAAATTTCTCGATTTTCGTTTGAAATTGAGTCACAAACTATTGAAACATGCAATCTCATCGATTTAGAAGAACTAACACTCGATCTCTTGATTAGCGCTTTCGTCGATGGTCCGTTCGACTCGAACCTCGAAAGTCACCCGATACATGAAAATTTCTCGATTTTCGTTGAAATTCAGTCAAAAACTATTGAAACGTGTAATCTTATCGTTTTAGACGGACTAATACTCGATCTCTTGATTAGCGCTTTCGTCGATGGCCCGTTCGACTCGAACATCGAAAGTCAGTCGAAACATGAAAACTTCTCGATTTTCGTTGAAATTTAGTCAAAAACCGTAGAAACTTGCATTTTCATCGTTTTAGACGGACTAATACTCGATCTCTTGATTAGCGCTTTCGTCGATGGCCCGTTCGACTCGAACATCGAAAGTCACTCGATACATGAAAACTTCTCGATTTTCGTTGAAATTTAGTCAAAAACCGTTGAAACTTGCATTTTCATCGTTTTAGACGGACTAATACTCGATCTCTTGATTAGCGCTTTCGTCGATGGCCCGTTCGACTCGAACATCGAAAGTCAGTCGAAACATGAAAACTTCTCGATTTTCGTTGAAATTTAGTCAAAAACCGTAGAAACTTGCATTTTCATCGGTTTAGACGAACTAATACTCGATCTCTTTATTAGCGCTTTCGTCGAAGGTCCGTTCGACTCGAACCTCGAAAGTCACTCGAAACATGAAGATTTCTCGATTTTTGTTGAAATTCAATCAAAAACTGTTGAAACTTGCATTTTCATCGTTTTAGACGAACTAACACTCTATCTCTTGATTAGCGCTTTCATCGAAGGTTTGTTCGACTCGAACCTCGAAAGTCACTCGATACATGAAAACTTCTCGATTTTCGTTGAAATTTAGTCAAAAACCGTTGAAACTTGCATTTTCATCGTTTTAGACGAACTAATATTCGATCTCTTGATTAGCGCTTTCGTCGATGGTCCGTTCGACTCGAACCTTGAAAGTCACTCAAAACATGAAGATTTCTCGATTTTTGTTGAAATTCAGTCATAAACTATTGAAACCTGCAATCTCATCGATTTAGAAGAACTAAAACTCGATCTCTTGATTAGCGCTTTCGTCGATGGTCCGTTCGACTCGAACCTCGAAAGTCACTCGAAACATGAAGATTTCTCGATTTTTGTTGAAATTCAGTCAAAAACTATTGAAACGTGTAATCATATCGTTTTAGAAGAACTAATACTCGATCTCTTGATTAGCGTTTTCGTCGATGGTCCGTTCGACTCGTACATCGAAAGTCAGTCGAAACATGAAAACTTCTCGATTTTCGTTGAAATTAAGTCAAAAACAGTAGAAACTTGCATTTTCATCGGTTTAGACGAACTAACAGTCGATCTCTTGATTAGCGCTTTCGTCGATTGTCCGTTCGACTCGAATCTCGAAAGTCACCCGAAACATGAAAATTTCTCGATTTTCGTTGAAATTTAGTCAAAAACTATTGAAACGTGTAATCTTATCGTTTTAGAAGAACTAATACTCGATCGCTTGATTAGCGTTTTCGTCGATGGCCCGTTCGACTCGAACATCGAAAGTAAGTCGAAACATGAAAACTTCTCGATTTTCGTTGAAATTCAGTCAAAAACCGTAGAATCGTGCATTTTCATCGGTTTAGACGAACTATCACTCGATCTCTTGATTAGCGCTTTCGTCAGTTCGACTCGAACCTCAAAAGTCACTCAAAATATGAAAATTTCTCGATTTTCGTTGAAATTTAGTCAAAAACTATTGAAACCTGCAATCTCATCGTTTTAGAAGATCTAATACTCGATCTCTTGATTAGCGCTTTCGTCGATGGTCCGTTCGACTCGAACCTCGAAAGTCAGTCGACAATGAAAACTTCTCGATTTTCGTTGAGATTCAGTCAAAAACAGTAGAAACTTGCATTTTCATCGGTTTAAACGAACTATCACTCGATCGCTTGTAGCGCTTTCGTCGATGGTCCGTTCGACTCGTACATCGAAAGTCAGTCGACAATGAAAACTTCTCGATTTTCGTTGAGGTTCAGTCAAAAACAGTAGAAACTTGCATTTTCATCGGTTTAGACGAACTAACACTCGATCTCTTGATTAGCGCTTTCGTCGATGGTCCGTTCGACTCGAACCTCGATAGTCACCCGAAAAATGAAAATTTCTCGATTTTCGTTGAAATTCAGTCAAAAACTGTTGAAACTTGCATTTTCATCGTTTTAGACGAACTAACACTCTATCTCTTGATTAGCGCTTTCATCGAAGGTTTGTTCGACTCGAACCTCGAAAGTCACTCGATACATGAAAACTTCTCGATTTTCGTTGAGATTCAGTCAAAAACAGTAGAAACTTGCATTTTCATCGGTTTAGACGAACTAACACTCGATCTCTTGATTAGCGCTTTCGTCGATGGTCCGTTCGACTCGAACCTCGATAGTCACCCGAAACATGAAAATTTCTCGATTTTCGTTGAAATTCAGTCAAAAACTGTTGAAACTTGCATTTTCATCGTTTTAGACGAACTAACACTCTATCTCTTGATTAGCGCTTTCATCGAAGGTTTGTTCGACTCGAACCTCGAAAGTCACTCGATACATGAAAACTTCTCGATTTTCGTTGAAATTTAGTCAAAAACCGTGGAAACTTGCATTTTCATCGTTTTAGACGAACTAATACTCGATCTCTTGATTAGCGCTTTCTTCGATGACTCGAACCTCGAAAGTCACTCGAGACATGAAGATTTCTCGATTTTTGTTGAAATTCAGTAAAAAACTATTGAAACGTGTAATCATATCGTTTTAGAAGAACTATTACTCGATCTCTTGATTAGCGTTTTCGTCGATGGCCCGTTCGACTCGAACATCGAAAGTAAGTCAAAACATGAAAACTTCTCGATTTTCGTTGAAATTCAGTCAAAAACCGTGGAAACGTGCAATTTCATCGGTTTAGACGAACTATCACTCGATCTCTTGTAGCGCTTTCGTCGATGGTCCGTTCGACTCGAACCTCGAAAGTCACTCGATACATGAAAACTTCTCGATTATCGTTGAAATTTAGTCAAAAACCGTTGAAACTTGAATTTTCATCGTTTTAGACGGACTAATACTCGATCTCTTGATTAGCGCTTTCGTCGATGGCCCGTTCGACTCGAACATCGAAAGTCAGTCGAAACATGAAAACTTCTCGATTTTCGTTGAAATTCAGTCAAAAACAGTAGAAACTTGCATTTTCATCGGTTTAGACGAACTAACAGTCGATCTCTTGATTAGCGCTTTCGTCGATTGTCCGTTCGACTCGAATCTCGAAAGTCACCCGAAACATGAAAATTTCTCGATTTTCGTTGAAATTCAGTCAAAAACTGTTGAAACTTGCATTTTCATCGTTTTAGACGAACTAACACTCTATCTCTTGATTAGCGCTTTCATCGAAGGTTTGTTCGACTCGAACCTCGAAAGTCACTCGATACATGAAAACTTCTCGATTTTCGTTGAAATTTAGTCAAAAACCGTGGAAACTTGCATTTTCATCGTTTTAGACGAACTAATACTCGATCTCTTGATTAGCGCTTTCTTCGATGACTCGAACCTCGAAAGTCACTCGAGACATGAAGATTTCTCGATTTTTGTTGAAATTCTGTAAAAAACTATTGAAACGTGTAATCATATCGTTTTAGAAGAACTATTACTCGATCTCTTGATTAGCGTTTTCGTCGATGGCCCGTTCGACTCGAACATCGAAAGTAAGTCAAAACATGAAAACTTCTCGATTTTCGTTGAAATTCAGTCAAAAACCGTGGAAACGTGCAATTTCATCGGTTTAGACGAACTATCACTCGATCTCTTGTAGCGCTTTCGTCGATGGTCCGTTCGACTCGAACCTCGAAAGTCACTCGATACATGAAAACTTCTCGATTATCGTTGAAATTTAGTCAAAAACCGTTGAAACTTGAATTTTCATCGTTTTAGACGGACCAATACTCGATCTCTTGATTAGCGCTTTCGTCGATGGCCCGTTCGACTCGAACATCGAAAGTCAGTCGAAACATGAAAACTTCTCGATTTTCGTTGAAATTCAGTCAAAAACAGTAGAAACTTGCATTTTCATCGGTTTAGACGAACTAACAGTCGATCTCTTGATTAGCGCTTTCGTCGATTGTCCGTTCGACTCGAATCTCGAAAGTCACCCGAAACATGAAAATTTCTCGATTTTCGTTGAAATTCAGTCAAAAACTGTTGAAACTTGCATTTTCATCGTTTTAGACGAACTAACACTCTATCTCTTGATTAGCGCTTTCATCGAAGGTTTGTTCGACTCGAACCTCGAAAGTCACTCGATACATGAAAACTTCTCGATTTTCGTTGAAATTTAGTCAAAAACCGTGGAAACTTGCATTTTCATCGTTTTAGACGAACTAATACTCGATCTCTTGATTAGCGCTTTCTTCGATGACTCGAACCTCGAAAGTCACTCGAGACATGAAGATTTCTCGATTTTTGTTGAAATTCAGTAAAAAACTATTGAAACGTGTAATCATATCGTTTTAGAAGAACTATTACTCGATCTCTTGATTAGCGTTTTCGTCGATGGCCCGTTCGACTCGAACATCGAAAGTAAGTCAAAACATGAAAACTTCTCGATTTTCGTTGAAATTCAGTCAAAAACCGTGGAAACGTGCAATTTCATCGGTTTAGACGAACTATCACTCGATCTCTTGTAGCGCTTTCGTCGATGGTCCGTTCGACTCGAACCTCGAAAGTCACTCGATACATGAAAACTTCTCGATTATCGTTGAAATTTAGTCAAAAACCGTTGAAACTTGAATTTTCATCGTTTTAGACGGACTAATACTCGATCTCTTGATTAGCGCTTTCGTCGATGGCCCGTTCGACTCGAACATCGAAAGTCAGTCGAAACATGAAAACTTCTCGATTTTCGTTGAAATTTAGTCAAAAACCGTCGAAACTTGCATTTTCATCGGTTTAGACGAACTAATACTCGATCTCTTGATTAGCGCTTTTGTCGATGGTCCGTTCGACTCGAATTTCGAAAGTCACTCGACACATGAAAATTTCTCGATTTTCGTTTGAAATTGAGTCACAAACTATTGAAACCTGCAATCTCATCGATTTAGAAGAACTAACACTCGATCTCTTGATTAGCGCTTTCGTCGATGGTCCGTTCGACTCGAACCTCGAAAGTCACCCGATACATGAAAATTTCTCGATTTTCGTTGAAATTTAGTCAAAAACCGTTGAAACTTGCATTTTCATCGTTTTAGACGAACTAATACTCGATCTCTTGATTAGCGCTTTCGTCGATGACTCGAACCTCGAAAGTCACTCGAAACATGAAGATTTCTCGATTTTTGTTGAAATTCAGTCAAAAACTATTGAAACGTGTAATCATATCGTTTTAGAAGAACTATTACTCGATCTCTTGATTAGCGTTTTCGTCGATGGCCCGTTCGACTCGAACATCGAAAGTAAGTCAAAACATGAAAACTTCTCGATTTTCGTTGAAATTCAGTCAAAAACCGTAGAAACGTGCAATTTCATCGGTTTAGACGAACTATCACTCGATCTCTTGTAGCGCTTTCGTCGATGGTCCGTTCGACTCGAACCTCGAAAGTCACTCGATACATGAAAACTTCTCGATTTTCGTTGAAATTTAGTCAAAAACCGTTGAAACTTGCATTTTCATCGTTTTAGACGGACTAATACTCGATCTCTTGATTAGCGCTTTCGTCGATGGCCCGTTCGACTCGAACATCGAAAGTCAGTCGAAACATGAAAACTTCTCGATTTTCGTTGAAATTTAGTCAAAAACCGTCGAAACTTGCATTTTCATCGGTTTAGACGAACTAATACTCGATCTCTTTATTAGCGCTTTCGTCGATGGTCCGTTCGACTCGAACCTCGAAAGTCACTCGAAACATGAAGATTTCTCGATTTTTGTTGAAATTCAATCAAAAACTGTTGAAACTTGCATTTTCATCGTTTTAGACGAACTAACACTCTATCTCTTGATTAGCGCTTTCATCGAAGGATTGTTCGACTCGAACCTCGAAAGTCACTCGATACATGAAAACTTCTCGATTTTCGTTGAAATTTAGTCAAAAACCGTTGAAACTTGCATTTTCATCGTTTTAGACGAACTAATATTCGATCTCTTGATTAGCGCTTTCGTCGATGGTCCGTTCGACTCGAACCTTGAAAGTCACTCAAAACATGAAGATTTCTCGATTTTTGTTGAAATTCAGTCACAAACTATTGAAACCTGCAATCTCATCGATTTAGAAGAACTAAAACTCGATCTCTTGATTAGCGCTTTCGTCGATGGTCCGTTCGACTCGAACCTCGAAAGTCACTCGAAACATGAAGATTTCTCGATTTTTGTTGAAATTCAGTCAAAAACTATTGAAACGTGTAATCATATCGTTTTAGAAGAACTAATACTCGATCTCTTGATTAGCGTTTTCGTCGATGGCCCGTTCGACTCGAACATCGAAAGTAAGTCAAAACATGAAAACTTCTCGATTTTCGTTGAAATTCAGTCAAAAACCGTAGAAACGTGCAATTTCATCGGTTTAGACGAACTAACAGTCGATCTCTTGATTAGCGCTTTCGTCGATTGTCCGTTCGACTCGAATCTCGAAAGTCACCCGAAACATGAAAATTTCTCGATTTTCGTTGAAATTCAGTCAAAAACTATTGAAACGTGTAATCTTATCGTTTTAGAAGAACTAATACTCGATCTCTTGATTAGCGTTTTCGTCGATGGCCCGTTCAACTCGAACATTGAAAGTAAGTCGAAACACGAAAACTTCTCGATTTTCGTTGAACTTCAGTCAAAAACCGTAGAATCGTGCATTTTCATCGGTTTAGACGAACTATCACTCGATCTCTTGATTAGCGCTTTCGTCGATGGTCCGTTCGACGCGAACCTCGAAAGTCACTCTATACATGAAAATTTCTCGATTTTCGTTTGAAATTGAGTCACAAACTGTTGAAACCTGCAATCTCATCGATTTAGCAGAACTAACACTCGATCTCTTGATTAGCGCTTTCGTCAGTTCGACTCGAACCTCAAAAGTCACTCGAAATATGAAAATTTCTCGATTTTCGTTGAAATTTAGTCAAAAACTATTGAAACCTGCAATCTCATCGTTTTAGAAGATCTAATACTCGATCTCTTGATTAGCGCTTTCGTCGATGGTCCGTTCGACTCGAACCTCGAAAGTCAGTCGACAATGAAAACTTCTCGATTTTCGTTGAAATTTAGTCAAAAACCGTAGAAACTTGCATTTTCATCGGTTTAGACGAACTAATACTCGATCTCTTGATTAGCGCTTTTGTCGATGGTCCGTTCGACTCGAACTTCGAAAGTCACTCGACACATGAAAATTTCTCGATTTTCGTTTGAAATTGAGTCACAAACTGTTGAAACCTGCAATCTCATCGATTTAGCAGAACTAACACTCGATCTCTTGATTAGCGCTTTCGTCAGTTCGACTCGAACCTCAAAAGTCACTCGAAATATGAAAATTTCTCGATTTTCGTTGAAATTTAGTCAAAAACTATTGAAACCTGCAATCTCATCGTTTTAGAAGATCTAATACTCGATCTCTTGATTAGCGCTTTCGTCGATGGCCCGTTCGACTCGAACATCGAAAGTCAGTCGAAACATGAAAACTTCTCGATTTTCGTTGAAATTTAGTCAAAAACCGTAGAAACTTGCATTTTCATCGGTTTAGACGAACTAATACTCGATCTCTTGATTAGCGCTTTTGTCGATGGTCCGTTCGACTCGAACTTCGAAAGTCACTCGACACATGAAAATTTCTCGATTTTCGTTTGAAATTGAGTCACAAACTATTGAAACATGCAATCTCATCGATTTAGAAGAACTAACACTCGATCTCTTGATTAGCGCTTTCGTCGATGGTCCGTTCGACGCGAACCTCGAAAGTCACTCTATACATGAAAATTTCTCGATTTTCGTTTGAAATTGAGTCACAAACTGTTGAAACCTGCAATCTCATCGATTTAGCAGAACTAACACTCGATCTCTTGATTAGCGCTTTCGTCAGTTCGACTCGAACCTCAAAAGTCACTCGAAATATGAAAATTTCTCGATTTTCGTTGAAATTTAGTCAAAAACTATTGAAACCTGCAATCTCATCGTTTTAGAAGATCTAATACTCGATCTCTTGATTAGCGCTTTCGTCGATGGTCCGTTCGACTCGAACCTCGATAGTCACCCGAAACATGAAAATTTCTCGATTTTCGTTGAAATTCAGTCAAAAACCGTCGAAACTTGCATTTTCATCGGTTTAGACGAACTAATACTCGATCTCTTTATTAGCGCTTTCGTCGATGGTCCGTTCGACTCGAACCTCGAAAGTCACTCGAAACATGAAGATTTCTCGATTTTTGTTGAAATTCAATCAAAAACTGTTGAAACTTGCATTTTCATCGTTTTAGACGAACTAACACTCTATCTCTTGATTAGCGCTTTCATCGAAGGATTGTTCGACTCGAACCTCGAAAGTCACTCGATACATGAAAACTTCTCGATTTTCGTTGAAATTTAGTCAAAAACCGTTGAAACTTGCATTTTCATCGTTTTAGACGAACTAATATTCGATCTCTTGATTAGCGCTTTCGTCGATGGTCCGTTCGACTCGAACCTTGAAAGTCACTCAAAACATGAAGATTTCTCGATTTTTGTTGAAATTCAGTCACAAACTATTGAAACCTGCAATCTCATCGATTTAGAAGAACTAAAACTCGATCTCTTGATTAGCGCTTTCGTCGATGGTCCGTTCGACTCGAACCTCGAAAGTCACTCGAAACATGAAGATTTCTCGATTTTTGTTGAAATTCAGTCAAAAACTATTGAAACGTGTAATCATATCGTTTTAGAAGAACTAATACTCGATCTCTTGATTAGCGTTTTCGTCGATGGCCCGTTCGACTCGAACATCGAAAGTAAGTCAAAACATGAAAACTTCTCGATTTTCGTTGAAATTCAGTCAAAAACCGTAGAAACGTGCAATTTCATCGGTTTAGACGAACTAACAGTCGATCTCTTGATTAGCGCTTTCGTCGATTGTCCGTTCGACTCGAATCTCGAAAGTCACCCGAAACATGAAAATTTCTCGATTTTCGTTGAAATTCAGTCAAAAACTATTGAAACGTGTAATCTTATCGTTTTAGAAGAACTAATACTCGATCTCTTGATTAGCGTTTTCGTCGATGGCCCGTTCAACTCGAACATTGAAAGTAAGTCGAAACACGAAAACTTCTCGATTTTCGTTGAACTTCAGTCAAAAACCGTAGAATCGTGCATTTTCATCGGTTTAGACGAACTATCACTCGATCTCTTGATTAGCGCTTTCGTCGATGGTCCGTTCGACGCGAACCTCGAAAGTCACTCTATACATGAAAATTTCTCGATTTTCGTTTGAAATTGAGTCACAAACTGTTGAAACCTGCAATCTCATCGATTTAGCAGAACTAACACTCGATCTCTTGATTAGCGCTTTCGTCAGTTCGACTCGAACCTCAAAAGTCACTCGAAATATGAAAATTTCTCGATTTTCGTTGAAATTTAGTCAAAAACTATTGAAACCTGCAATCTCATCGTTTTAGAAGATCTAATACTCGATCTCTTGATTAGCGCTTTCGTCGATGGTCCGTTCGACTCGAACCTCGAAAGTCAGTCGACAATGAAAACTTCTCGATTTTCGTTGAAATTTAGTCAAAAACCGTAGAAACTTGCATTTTCATCGGTTTAGACGAACTAATACTCGATCTCTTGATTAGCGCTTTTGTCGATGGTCCGTTCGACTCGAACTTCGAAAGTCACTCGACACATGAAAATTTCTCGATTTTCGTTTGAAATTGAGTCACAAACTGTTGAAACCTGCAATCTCATCGATTTAGCAGAACTAACACTCGATCTCTTGATTAGCGCTTTCGTCAGTTCGACTCGAACCTCAAAAGTCACTCGAAATATGAAAATTTCTCGATTTTCGTTGAAATTTAGTCAAAAACTATTGAAACCTGCAATCTCATCGTTTTAGAAGATCTAATACTCGATCTCTTGATTAGCGCTTTCGTCGATGGCCCGTTCGACTCGAACATCGAAAGTCAGTCGAAACATGAAAACTTCTCGATTTTCGTTGAAATTTAGTCAAAAACCGTAGAAACTTGCATTTTCATCGGTTTAGACGAACTAATACTCGATCTCTTGATTAGCGCTTTTGTCGATGGTCCGTTCGACTCGAACTTCGAAAGTCACTCGACACATGAAAATTTCTCGATTTTCGTTTGAAATTGAGTCACAAACTATTGAAACATGCAATCTCATCGATTTAGAAGAACTAACACTCGATCTCTTGATTAGCGCTTTCGTCGATGGTCCGTTCGACTCGAACCTCGAAAGTCACCCGATACATGAAAATTTCTCGATTTTCGTTGAAATTCAGTCAAAAACTATTGAAACGTGTAATCTTATCGTTTTAGACGGACTAATACTCGATCTCTTGATTAGCGCTTTCGTCGATGGCCCGTTCGACTCGAACATCGAAAGTCAGTCGAAACATGAAAACTTCTCGATTTTCGTTGAAATTTAGTCAAAAACCGTAGAAACTTGCATTTTCATCGTTTTAGACGGACTAATACTCGATCTCTTGATTAGCGCTTTCGTCGATGGCCCGTTCGACTCGAACATCGAAAGTCACTCGATACATGAAAACTTCTCGATTTTCGTTGAAATTTAGTCAAAAACCGTTGAAACTTGCATTTTCATCGTTTTAGACGAACTAACACTCGATCTCTTGATTAGCGCTTTCGTCGATGGTCCGTTCGACTCGAACCTCGATAGTCACCCGAAACATGAAAATTTCTCGATTTTCGTTGAAATTCAGTCAAAAACTGTTGAAACTTGCATTTTCATCGTTTTATACGAACTAACACTCTATCTCTTGATTAGCGCTTTCATCGAAGGTTTGGTCGACTCGAACCTCGAAAGTCACTCGATACATGAAAACTTCTCGATTTTCGTTGAAATTTAGTCAAAAACCGTGGAAACTTGCATTTTCATCGTTTTAGACGAACTAATACTCGATCTCTTGATTAGCGCTTTCTTCGATGACTCGAACCTCGAAAGTCACTCGAGACATGAAGATTTCTCGATTTTTGTTGAAATTCAGTAAAAAACTATTGAAACGTGTAATCATATCGTTTTAGAAGAACTATTACTCGATCTCTTGATTAGCGTTTTCGTCGATGGCCCGTTCGACTCGAACATCGAAAGTAAGTCAAAACATGAAAACTTCTCGATTTTCGTTGAAATTCAGTCAAAAACCGTGGAAACGTGCAATTTCATCGGTTTAGACGAACTATCACTCGATCTCTTGTAGCGCTTTCGTCGATGGTCCGTTCGACTCGAACCTCGAAAGTCACTCGATACATGAAAACTTCTCGATTATCGTTGAAATTTAGTCAAAAACCGTTGAAACTTGAATTTTCATCGTTTTAGACGGACTAATACTCGATCTCTTGATTAGCGCTTTCGTCGATGGCCCGTTCGACTCGAACATCGAAAGTCAGTCGAAACATGAAAACTTCTCGATTTTCGTTGAAATTCAGTCAAAAACAGTAGAAACTTGCATTTTCATCGGTTTAGACGAACTAACAGTCGATCTCTTGATTAGCGCTTTCGTCGATTGTCCGTTCGACTCGAATCTCGAAAGTCACCCGAAACATGAAAATTTCTCGATTTTCGTTGAAATTCAGTCAAAAACTATTGAAACGTGTAATCTTATCGTTTTAGAAGAACTAATACTCGATCTCTTGATTAGCGTTTTCGTCGATGGCCCGTTCGACTCGAACATCGAAAGTAAGTCGAAACATGAAAACTTCTCGATTTTCGTTGAAATTCAGTCAAAAACCGTAGAATCGTGCATTTTCATCGGTTTAGACGAACTATCACTCGATCTCTTGATTAGCGCTTTCGTCAGTTCGACTCGAACCTCAAAAGTCACTCGAAATATGAAAATTTCTCGATTTTCGTTGAAATTTAGTCAAAAACTATTGAAACCTGCAATCTCATCGTTTTAGAAGATCTAATACTCGATCTCTTGATTAGCGCTTTCGTAGATGGTCCGTTCGACTCGAACCTCGAAAGTCAGTCGACAATGAAAACTTCTCGATTTTCGTTGAGATTCAGTCAAAAACAGTAGAAACTTGCATTTTCATCGGTTTAAACGAACTATCACTCGATCTCTTGTAGCGCTTTCGTCGATGGTCCGTTCGACTCGTACATCGAAAGTCAGTCGACAATGAAAACTTCTCGATTTTCGTTGAGGTTCAGTCAAAAACAGTAGAAAGTTGCATTTTCATCGGTTTAGACGAACTAACACTCGATCTCTTGATTAGCGCTTTCGTCGATGGTCCGTTCGACTCGAACCTCGATAGTCACCCGAAACATGAAAATTTCTCGATTTTCGTTGAAATTCAGTCAAAAACTGTTGAAACTTGCATTTTCATCGTTTTAGACGAACTAACACTCTATCTCTTGATTAGCGCTTTCATCGAAGGTTTGTTCGACTCGAACCTCGAAAGTCACTCGATACATGAAAACTTCTCGATTTTCGTTGAAATTTAGTCAAAAACCGTGGAAACTTGCATTTTCATCGTTTTAGACGAACTAATACTCGATCTCTTGATTAGCGCTTTCTTCGATGACTCGAACCTCGAAAGTCACTCGAGACATGAAGATTTCTCGATTTTTGTTGAAATTCAGTAAAAAACTATTGAAACGTGTAATCATATCGTTTTAGAAGAACTATTACTCGATCTCTTGATTAGCGTTTTCGTCGATGGCCCGTTCGACTCGAACATCGAAAGTCAGTCGAAACATGAAAACTTCTCGATTTTTGTTGAAATTCAGTCAAAAACAGTAGAAACTTGCATTTTCATCGGTTTAGACGAACTAACAGTCGATCTCTTGATTAGCGCTTTCGTCGAAGGTTTGTTCGACTCGAACCTCGAAAGTCACTCGATACATGAAAACTTCTCGATTTTCGTTGAAATTTAGTCAAAAACCGTGGAAACTTGCATTTTCATCGTTTTAGACGAACTAATACTCGATCTCTTGATTAGCGCTTTCTTCGATGACTCGAACCTCGAAAGTCACTCGAGACATGAAGATTTCTCGATTTTTGTCGAAATTCAGTAAAAAACTATTGAAACGTGTAATCATATCGTTTTAGAAGAACTATTACTCAATCTCTTGATTAGCGTTTTCGTCGATGGCCCGTTCGACTCGAACATCGAAAGTAAGTCAAAACATGAAAACTTCTCGATTTTCGTTGAAATTCAGTCAATAAGCGTGGAAACGTGCAATTTCATCGGTTTAGACGAACTATCACTCGATCTCTTGTAGCGCTTTCGTCGATGGTCCGTTCGACTCGAACCTCGAAAGTCACTCGATACATGAAAACTTCTCGATTATCGTTGAAATTTAGTCAAAAACCGTTGAAACTTGAATTTTCATCGTTTTAGACGGACTAATACTCGATCTCTTGATTAGCGCTTTCGTCGATGGCCCGTTCGACTCGAACATCGAAAGTCAGTCGAAACATGAAAACTTCTCGATTTTCGTTGAAATTTAGTCAAAAACCGTAGAAACTTGCATTTTCATCGGTTTAGACGAACTAATACTCGATCTCTTGATTAGCGCTTTTGTCGATGGTCCGTTCGACTCGAACTTCGAAAGTCACTCGACACATGAAAATTTCTCGATTTTCGTTTGAAATTGAGTCACAAACTATTGAAACATGCAATCTCATCGATTTAGAAGAACTAACACTCGATCTCTTGATTAGCGCTTTCGTCGATGGTCCGTTCGACTCGAACCTCGAAAGTCACCCGATACATGAAAATTTCTCGATTTTCGTTGAAATTCAGTCAAAAACTATTGAAACGTGTAATCTTATCGTTTTAGAAGAACTAATACTCGATCTCTTGATTAGCGTTTTCGTCGATGGCCCGATCGACTCGAACATCGAAAGTAAGTCGAAACATGAAAACGTCTCGATTTTCGTTGAAATTTAGTCAAAAACCGTTGAAACTTGCATTTTCATCGTTTTAGACGAACTAATACTCGATCTCTTGATTAGCGCTTTCGTCGATGACTCGAACCTCGAAAGTCACTCGAAACATGAAGATTTCTCGATTTTTGTTGAAATTCAGTCAAAAACTATTGAAACGTGTAATCATATCGTTTTAGAAGAACTATTACTCGATCTCTTGATTAGCGTTTTCGTCGATGGCCCGTTCGACTCGAACATCGAAAGTAAGTCAAAACATGAAAACTTCTCGATTTTCGTTGAAATTCAGTCAAAAACCGTAGAAACGTGCAATTTCATCGGTTTAGACGAACTATCACTCGATCTCTTGTAGCGCTTTCGTCGATGGTCCGTTCGACTCGAACCTCGAAAGTCACTCGATACATGAAAACTTCTCGATTTTCGTTGAAATTTAGTCAAAAACCGTTGAAACTTGCATTTTCATCGTTTTAGACGGACTAATACTCGATCTCTTGATTAGCGCTTTCGTCGATGGCCCGTTCGACTCGAACATCGAAAGTCAGTCGAAACATGAAAACTTCTCGATTTTCGTTGAAATTTAGTCAAAAACCGTAGAAACTTGCATTTTCATCGGTTTAGACGAACTAATACTCGATCTCTTTATTAGCGCTTTCGTCGAAGGTCCGTTCGACTCGAACCTCGAAAGTCACTCGAAACATGAAGATTTCTCGATTTTTGTTGAAATTCAATCAAAAACTGTTGAAACTTGCATTTTCATCGTTTTAGACGAACTAACACTCTATCTCTTGATTAGCGCTTTCATCGAAGGTTTGTTCGACTCGAACCTCGAAAGTCACTCGATACATGAAAACTTCTCGATTTTCGTTGAAATTTAGTCAAAAACCGTTGAAACTTGCATTTTCATCGTTTTAGACGAACTAATATTCGATCTCTTGATTAGCGCTTTCGTCGATGGTCCGTTCGACTCGAACCTTGAAAGTCACTCAAAACATGAAGATTTCTCGATTTTTGTTGAAATTCAGTCATAAACTATTGAAACCTGCAATCTCATCGATTTAGAAGAACTAAAACTCGATCTCTTGATTAGCGCTTTCGTCGATGGTCCGTTCGACTCGAACCTCGAAAGTCACTCGAAACATGAAGATTTCTCGATTTTTGTTGAAATTCAGTCAAAAACTATTGAAACGTGTAATCATATCGTTTTAGAAGAACTAATACTCGATCTCTTGATTAGCGTTTTCGTCGATGGTCCGTTCGACTCGTACATCGAAAGTCAGTCGAAACATGAAAACTTCTCGATTTTCGTTGAAATTAAGTCAAAAACAATAGAAACTTGCATTTTCATCGGTTTAGACGAACTAACAGTCGATCTCTTGATTAGCGCTTTCGTCGATTGTCCGTTCGACTCGAATCTCGAAAGTCACCCGAAACATGAAAATTTCTCGATTTTCGTTGAAATTTAGTCAAAAACTATTGAAACGTGTAATCTTATCGTTTTAGAAGAACTAATACTCGATCGCTTGATTAGCGTTTTCGTCGATGGCCCGTTCGACTCGAACATCGAAAGTAAGTCGAAACATGAAAACTTCTCGATTTTCGTTGAAATTCAGTCAAAAACCGTAGAATCGTGCATTTTCATCGGTTTAGACGAACTATCACTCGATCTCTTGATTAGCGCTTTCGTCAGTTCGACTCGAACCTCAAAAGTCACTCAAAATATGAAAATTTCTCGATTTTCGTTGAAATTTAGTCAAAAACTATTGAAACCTGCAATCTCATCGTTTTAGAAGATCTAATACTCGATCTCTTGATTAGCGCTTTCGTCGATGGTCCGTTCGACTCGAACCTCGAAAGTCAGTCGACAATGAAAACTTCTCGATTTTCGTTGAGATTCAGTCAAAAACAGTAGAAACTTGCATTTTCATCGGTTTAAACGAACTATCACTCGATCGCTTGTAGCGCTTTCGTCGATGGTCCGTTCGACTCGTACATCGAAAGTCAGTCGACAATGAAAACTTCTCGATTTTCGTTGAGGTTCAGTCAAAAACAGTAGAAACTTGCATTTTCATCGGTTTAGACGAACTAACACTCGATCTCTTGATTAGCGCTTTCGTCGATGGTCCGTTCGACTCGAACCTCGATAGTCACCCGAAAAATGAAAATTTCTCGATTTTCGTTGAAATTCAGTCAAAAACTGTTGAAACTTGCATTTTCATCGTTTTAGACGAACTAACACTCTATCTCTTGATTAGCGCTTTCATCGAAGGTTTGTTCGACTCGAACCTCGAAAGTCACTCGATACATGAAAACTTCTCGATTTTCGTTGAGATTCAGTCAAAAACAGTAGAAACTTGCATTTTCATCGGTTTAGACGAACTAACACTCGATCTCTTGATTAGCGCTTTCGTCGATGGTCCGTTCGACTCGAACCTCGATAGTCACCCGAAACATGAAAATTTCTCGATTTTCGTTGAAATTCAGTCAAAAACTGTTGAAACTTGCATTTTCATCGTTTTAGACGAACTAACACTCTATCTCTTGATTAGCGCTTTCATCGAAGGTTTGTTCGACTCGAACCTCGAAAGTCACTCGATACATGAAAACTTCTCGATTTTCGTTGAAATTTAGTCAAAAACCGTGGAAACTTGCATTTTCATCGTTTTAGACGAACTAATACTCGATCTCTTGATTAGCGCTTTCTTCGATGACTCGAACCTCGAAAGTCACTCGAGACATGAAGATTTCTCGATTTTTGTTGAAATTCAGTAAAAAACTATTGAAACGTGTAATCATATCGTTTTAGAAGAACTATTACTCGATCTCTTGATTAGCGTTTTCGTCGATGGCCCGTTCGACTCGAACATCGAAAGTAAGTCAAAACATGAAAACTTCTCGATTTTCGTTGAAATTCAGTCAAAAACCGTGGAAACGTGCAATTTCATCGGTTTAGACGAACTATCACTCGATCTCTTGTAGCGCTTTCGTCGATGGTCCGTTCGACTCGAACCTCGAAAGTCACTCGATACATGAAAACTTCTCGATTATCGTTGAAATTTAGTCAAAAACCGTTGAAACTTGAATTTTCATCGTTTTAGACGGACTAATACTCGATCTCTTGATTAGCGCTTTCGTCGATGGCCCGTTCGACTCGAACATCGAAAGTCAGTCGAAACATGAAAACTTCTCGATTTTCGTTGAAATTCAGTCAAAAACAGTAGAAACTTGCATTTTCATCGGTTTAGACGAACTAACAGTCGATCTCTTGATTAGCGCTTTCGTCGATTGTCCGTTCGACTCGAATCTCGAAAGTCACCCGAAACATGAAAATTTCTCGATTTTCGTTGAAATTCAGTCAAAAACTATTGAAACGTGTAATCTTATCGTTTTAGAAGAACTAATACTCGATCTCTTGATTAGCGTTTTCGTCGATGGCCCGTTCGACTCGAACATCGAAAGTAAGTCGAAACATGAAAACTTCTCGATTTTCGTTGAAATTCAGTCAAAAACCGTAGAATCGTGCATTTTCATCGGTTTAGACGAACTATCACTCGATCTCTTGATTAGCGCTTTCGTCAGTTCGACTCGAACCTCAAAAGTCACTCGAAATATGAAAATTTCTCGATTTTCGTTGAAATTTAGTCAAAAACTATTGAAACCTGCAATCTCATCGTTTTAGAAGATCTAATACTCGATCTCTTGATTAGCGCTTTCGTAGATGGTCCGTTCGACTCGAACCTCGAAAGTCAGTCGACAATGAAAACTTCTCGATTTTCGTTGAGATTCAGTCAAAAACAGTAGAAACTTGCATTTTCATCGGTTTAAACGAACTATCACTCGATCTCTTGTAGCGCTTTCGTCGATGGTCCGTTCGACTCGTACATCGAAAGTCAGTCGACAATGAAAACTTCTCGATTTTCGTTGAGGTTCAGTCAAAAACAGTAGAAAGTTGCATTTTCATCGGTTTAGACGAACTAACACTCGATCTCTTGATTAGCGCTTTCGTCGATGGTCCGTTCGACTCGAACCTCGATAGTCACCCGAAACATGAAAATTTCTCGATTTTCGTTGAAATTCAGTCAAAAACTGTTGAAACTTGCATTTTCATCGTTTTAGACGAACTAACACTCTATCTCTTGATTAGCGCTTTCATCGAAGGTTTGTTCGACTCGAACCTCGAAAGTCACTCGATACATGAAAACTTCTCGATTTTCGTTGAAATTTAGTCAAAAACCGTGGAAACTTGCATTTTCATCGTTTTAGACGAACTAATACTCGATCTCTTGATTAGCGCTTTCTTCGATGACTCGAACCTCGAAAGTCACTCGAGACATGAAGATTTCTCGATTTTTGTTGAAATTCAGTAAAAAACTATTGAAACGTGTAATCATATCGTTTTAGAAGAACTATTACTCGATCTCTTGATTAGCGTTTTCGTCGATGGCCCGTTCGACTCGAACATCGAAAGTCAGTCGAAACATGAAAACTTCTCGATTTTTGTTGAAATTCAGTCAAAAACAGTAGAAACTTGCATTTTCATCGGTTTAGACGAACTAACAGTCGATCTCTTGATTAGCGCTTTCGTCGAAGGTTTGTTCGACTCGAACCTCGAAAGTCACTCGATACATGAAAACTTCTCGATTTTCGTTGAAATTTAGTCAAAAACCGTGGAAACTTGCATTTTCATCGTTTTAGACGAACTAATACTCGATCTCTTGATTAGCGCTTTCTTCGATGACTCGAACCTCGAAAGTCACTCGAGACATGAAGATTTCTCGATTTTTGTTGAAATTCAGTAAAAAACTATTGAAACGTGTAATCATATCGTTTTAGAAGAACTATTACTCAATCTCTTGATTAGCGTTTTCGTCGATGGCCCGTTCGACTCGAACATCGAAAGTAAGTCAAAACATGAAAACTTCTCGATTTTCGTTGAAATTCAGTCAATAAGCGTGGAAACGTGCAATTTCATCGGTTTAGACGAACTATCACTCGATCTCTTGTAGCGCTTTCGTCGATGGTCCGTTCGACTCGAACCTCGAAAGTCACTCGATACATGAAAACTTCTCGATTATCGTTGAAATTTAGTCAAAAACCGTTGAAACTTGAATTTTCATCGTTTTAGACGGACTAATACTCGATCTCTTGATTAGCGCTTTCGTCGATGGCCCGTTCGACTCGAACATCGAAAGTCAGTCGAAACATGAAAACTTCTCGATTTTCGTTGAAATTTAGTCAAAAACCGTAGAAACTTGCATTTTCATCGGTTTAGACGAACTAATACTCGATCTCTTGATTAGCGCTTTTGTCGATGGTCCGTTCGACTCGAACTTCGAAAGTCACTCGACACATGAAAATTTCTCGATTTTCGTTTGAAATTGAGTCACAAACTATTGAAACATGCAATCTCATCGATTTAGAAGAACTAACACTCGATCTCTTGATTAGCGCTTTCGTCGATGGTCCGTTCGACTCGAACCTCGAAAGTCACCCGATACATGAAAATTTCTCGATTTTCGTTGAAATTCAGTCAAAAACTATTGAAACGTGTAATCTTATCGTTTTAGAAGAACTAATACTCGATCTCTTGATTAGCGTTTTCGTCGATGGCCCGATCGACTCGAACATCGAAAGTAAGTCGAAACATGAAAACGTCTCGATTTTCGTTGAAATTTAGTCAAAAACCGTTGAAACTTGCATTTTCATCGTTTTAGACGAACTAATACTCGATCTCTTGATTAGCGCTTTCGTCGATGACTCGAACCTCGAAAGTCACTCGAAACATGAAGATTTCTCGATTTTTGTTGAAATTCAGTCAAAAACTATTGAAACGTGTAATCATATCGTTTTAGAAGAACTATTACTCGATCTCTTGATTAGCGTTTTCGTCGATGGCCCGTTCGACTCGAACATCGAAAGTAAGTCAAAACATGAAAACTTCTCGATTTTCGTTGAAATTCAGTCAAAAACCGTAGAAACGTGCAATTTCATCGGTTTAGACGAACTATCACTCGATCTCTTGTAGCGCTTTCGTCGATGGTCCGTTCGACTCGAACCTCGAAAGTCACTCGATACATGAAAACTTCTCGATTTTCGTTGAAATTTAGTCAAAAACCGTTGAAACTTGCATTTTCATCGTTTTAGACGGACTAATACTCGATCTCTTGATTAGCGCTTTCGTCGATGGCCCGTTCGACTCGAACATCGAAAGTCAGTCGAAACATGAAAACTTCTCGATTTTCGTTGAAATTTAGTCAAAAACCGTAGAAACTTGCATTTTCATCGGTTTAGACGAACTAATACTCGATCTCTTTATTAGCGCTTTCGTCGAAGGTCCGTTCGACTCGAACCTCGAAAGTCACTCGAAACATGAAGATTTCTCGATTTTTGTTGAAATTCAATCAAAAACTGTTGAAACTTGCATTTTCATCGTTTTAGACGAACTAACACTCTATCTCTTGATTAGCGCTTTCATCGAAGGTTTGTTCGACTCGAACCTCGAAAGTCACTCGATACATGAAAACTTCTCGATTTTCGTTGAAATTTAGTCAAAAACCGTTGAAACTTGCATTTTCATCGTTTTAGACGAACTAATATTCGATCTCTTGATTAGCGCTTTCGTCGATGGTCCGTTCGACTCGAACCTTGAAAGTCACTCAAAACATGAAGATTTCTCGATTTTTGTTGAAATTCAGTCATAAACTATTGAAACCTGCAATCTCATCGATTTAGAAGAACTAAAACTCGATCTCTTGATTAGCGCTTTCGTCGATGGTCCGTTCGACTCGAACCTCGAAAGTCACTCGAAACATGAAGATTTCTCGATTTTTGTTGAAATTCAGTCAAAAACTATTGAAACGTGTAATCATATCGTTTTAGAAGAACTAATACTCGATCTCTTGATTAGCGTTTTCGTCGATGGTCCGTTCGACTCGTACATCGAAAGTCAGTCGAAACATGAAAACTTCTCGATTTTCGTTGAAATTAAGTCAAAAACAGTAGAAACTTGCATTTTCATCGGTTTAGACGAACTAACAGTCGATCTCTTGATTAGCGCTTTCGTCGATTGTCCGTTCGACTCGAATCTCGAAAGTCACCCGAAACATGAAAATTTCTCGATTTTCGTTGAAATTTAGTCAAAAACTATTGAAACGTGTAATCTTATCGTTTTAGAAGAACTAATACTCGATCGCTTGATTAGCGTTTTCGTCGATGGCCCGTTCGACTCGAACATCGAAAGTAAGTCGAAACATGAAAACTTCTCGATTTTCGTTGAAATTCAGTCAAAAACCGTAGAATCGTGCATTTTCATCGGTTTAGACGAACTATCACTCGATCTCTTGATTAGCGCTTTCGTCAGTTCGACTCGAACCTCAAAAGTCACTCAAAATATGAAAATTTCTCGATTTTCGTTGAAATTTAGTCAAAAACTATTGAAACCTGCAATCTCATCGTTTTAGAAGATCTAATACTCGATCTCTTGATTAGCGCTTTCGTCGATGGTCCGTTCGACTCGAACCTCGAAAGTCAGTCGACAATGAAAACTTCTCGATTTTCGTTGAGATTCAGTCAAAAACAGTAGAAACTTGCATTTTCATCGGTTTAAACGAACTATCACTCGATCGCTTGTAGCGCTTTCGTCGATGGTCCGTTCGACTCGTACATCGAAAGTCAGTCGACAATGAAAACTTCTCGATTTTCGTTGAGGTTCAGTCAAAAACAGTAGAAACTTGCATTTTCATCGGTTTAGACGAACTAACACTCGATCTCTTGATTAGCGCTTTCGTCGATGGTCCGTTCGACTCGAACCTCGATAGTCACCCGAAAAATGAAAATTTCTCGATTTTCGTTGAAATTCAGTCAAAAACTGTTGAAACTTGCATTTTCATCGTTTTAGACGAACTAACACTCTATCTCTTGATTAGCGCTTTCATCGAAGGTTTGTTCGACTCGAACCTCGAAAGTCACTCGATACATGAAAACTTCTCGATTTTCGTTGAGATTCAGTCAAAAACAGTAGAAACTTGCATTTTCATCGGTTTAGACGAACTAACACTCGATCTCTTGATTAGCGCTTTCGTCGATGGTCCGTTCGACTCGAACCTCGATAGTCACCCGAAACATGAAAATTTCTCGATTTTCGTTGAAATTCAGTCAAAAACTGTTGAAACTTGCATTTTCATCGTTTTAGACGAACTAACACTCTATCTCTTGATTAGCGCTTTCATCGAAGGTTTGTTCGACTCGAACCTCGAAAGTCACTCGATACATGAAAACTTCTCGATTTTCGTTGAAATTTAGTCAAAAACCGTGGAAACTTGCATTTTCATCGTTTTAGACGAACTAATACTCGATCTCTTGATTAGCGCTTTCTTCGATGACTCGAACCTCGAAAGTCACTCGAGACATGAAGATTTCTCGATTTTTGTTGAAATTCAGTAAAAAACTATTGAAACGTGTAATCATATCGTTTTAGAAGAACTATTACTCGATCTCTTGATTAGCGTTTTCGTCGATGGCCCGTTCGACTCGAACATCGAAAGTAAGTCAAAACATGAAAACTTCTCGATTTTCGTTGAAATTCAGTCAAAAACCGTGGAAACGTGCAATTTCATCGGTTTAGACGAACTATCACTCGATCTCTTGTAGCGCTTTCGTCGATGGTCCGTTCGACTCGAACCTCGAAAGTCACTCGATACATGAAAACTTCTCGATTATCGTTGAAATTTAGTCAAAAACCGTTGAAACTTGAATTTTCATCGTTTTAGACGGACTAATACTCGATCTCTTGATTAGCGCTTTCGTCGATGGCCCGTTCGACTCGAACATCGAAAGTCAGTCGATACATGAAAACTTCTCGATTTTCGTTGAAATTTAGTCAAAAACCGTGGAAACTTGCATTTTCATCGTTTTAGACGAACTAATACTCGATCTCTTGATTAGCGCTTTCTTCGATGACTCGAACCTCGAAAGTCACTCGAGACATGAAGATTTCTCGATTTTTGTTGAAATTCTGTAAAAAACTATTGAAACGTGTAATCATATCGTTTTAGAAGAACTATTACTCGATCTCTTGATTAGCGTTTTCGTCGATGGCCCGTTCGACTCGAACATCGAAAGTAAGTCAAAACATGAAAACTTCTCGATTTTCGTTGAAATTCAGTCAAAAACCGTGGAAACGTGCAATTTCATCGGTTTAGACGAACTATCACTCGATCTCTTGTAGCGCTTTCGTCGATGGTCCGTTCGACTCGAACCTCGAAAGTCACTCGATACATGAAAACTTCTCGATTATCGTTGAAATTTAGTCAAAAACCGTTGAAACTTGAATTTTCATCGTTTTAGACGGACTAATACTCGATCTCTTGATTAGCGCTTTCGTCGATGGCCCGTTCGACTCGAACATCGAAAGTCAGTCGAAACATGAAAACTTCTCGATTTTCGTTGAAATTCAGTCAAAAACAGTAGAAACTTGCATTTTCATCGGTTTAGACGAACTAACAGTCGATCTCTTGATTAGCGCTTTCGTCGATTGTCCGTTCGACTCGAATCTCGAAAGTCACCCGAAACATGAAAATTTCTCGATTTTCGTTGAAATTCAGTCAAAAACTGTTGAAACTTGCATTTTCATCGTTTTAGACGAACTAACACTCTATCTCTTGATTAGCGCTTTCATCGAAGGTTTGTTCGACTCGAACCTCGAAAGTCACTCGATACATGAAAACTTCTCGATTTTCGTTGAAATTTAGTCAAAAACCGTGGAAACTTGCATTTTCATCGTTTTAGACGAACTAATACTCGATCTCTTGATTAGCGCTTTCTTCGATGACTCGAACCTCGAAAGTCACTCGAGACATGAAGATTTCTCGATTTTTGTTGAAATTCAGTAAAAAACTATTGAAACGTGTAATCATATCGTTTTAGAAGAACTATTACTCGATCTCTTGATTAGCGTTTTCGTCGATGGCCCGTTCGACTCGAACATCGAAAGTAAGTCAAAACATGAAAACTTCTCGATTTTCGTTGAAATTCAGTCAAAAACCGTGGAAACGTGCAATTTCATCGGTTTAGACGAACTATCACTCGATCTCTTGTAGCGCTTTCGTCGATGGTCCGTTCGACTCGAACCTCGAAAGTCACTCGATACATGAAAACTTCTCGATTATCGTTGAAATTTAGTCAAAAACCGTTGAAACTTGAATTTTCATCGTTTTAGACGGACTAATACTCGATCTCTTGATTAGCGCTTTCGTCGATGGCCCGTTCGACTCGAACATCGAAAGTCAGTCGAAACATGAAAACTTCTCGATTTTCGTTGAAATTTAGTCAAAAACCGTCGAAACTTGCATTTTCATCGGTTTAGACGAACTAATACTCGATCTCTTGATTAGCGCTTTTGTCGATGGTCCGTTCGACTCGAATTTCGAAAGTCACTCGACACATGAAAATTTCTCGATTTTCGTTTGAAATTGAGTCACAAACTATTGAAACCTGCAATCTCATCGATTTAGAAGAACTAACACTCGATCTCTTGATTAGCGCTTTCGTCGATGGTCCGTTCGACTCGAACCTCGAAAGTCACCCGATACATGAAAATTTCTCGATTTTCGTTGAAATTTAGTCAAAAACCGTTGAAACTTGCATTTTCATCGTTTTAGACGAACTAATACTCGATCTCTTGATTAGCGCGTTCGTCGATGACTCGAACCTCGAAAGTCACTCGAAACATGAAGATTTCTCGATTTTTGTTGAAATTCAGTCAAAAACTATTGAAACGTGTAATCATATCGTTTTAGAAGAACTATTACTCGATCTCTTGATTAGCGTTTTCGTCGATGGCCCGTTCGACTCGAACATCGAAAGTAAGTCAAAACATGAAAACTTCTCGATTTTCGTTGAAATTCAGTCAAAAACCGTAGAAACGTGCAATTTCATCGGTTTAGACGAACTATCACTCGATCTCTTGTAGCGCTTTCGTCGATGGTCCGTTCGACTCGAACCTCGAAAGTCACTCGATACATGAAAACTTCTCGATTTTCGTTGAAATTTAGTCAAAAACCGTTGAAACTTGCATTTTCATCGTTTTAGACGGACTAATACTCGATCTCTTGATTAGCGCTTTCGTCGATGGCCCGTTCGACTCGAACATCGAAAGTCAGTCGAAACATGAAAACTTCTCGATTTTCGTTGAAATTTAGTCAAAAACCGTCGAAACTTGCATTTTCATCGGTTTAGACGAACTAATACTCGATCTCTTTATTAGCGCTTTCGTCGATGGTCCGTTCGACTCGAACCTCGAAAGTCACTCGAAACATGAAGATTTCTCGATTTTTGTTGAAATTCAATCAAAAACTGTTGAAACTTGCATTTTCATCGTTTTAGACGAACTAACACTCTATCTCTTGATTAGCGCTTTCATCGAAGGATTGTTCGACTCGAACCTCGAAAGTCACTCGATACATGAAAACTTCTCGATTTTCGTTGAAATTTAGTCAAAAACCGTTGAAACTTGCATTTTCATCGTTTTAGACGAACTAATATTCGATCTCTTGATTAGCGCTTTCGTCGATGGTCCGTTCGACTCGAACCTTGAAAGTCACTCAAAACATGAAGATTTCTCGATTTTTGTTGAAATTCAGTCACAAACTATTGAAACCTGCAATCTCATCGATTTAGAAGAACTACAACTCGATCTCTTGATTAGCGCTTTCGTCGATGGTCCGTTCGACTCGAACCTCGAAAGTCACTCGAAACATGAAGATTTCTCGATTTTTGTTGAAATTCAGTCAAAAACTATTGAAACGTGTAATCATATCGTTTTAGAAGAACTAATACTCGATCTCTTGATTAGCGTTTTCGTCGATGGCCCGTTCGACTCGAACATCGAAAGTAAGTCAAAACATGAAAACTTCTCGATTTTCGTTGAAATTCAGTCAAAAACCGTAGAAACGTGCAATTTCATCGGTTTAGACGAACTAACAGTCGATCTCTTGATTAGCGCTTTCGTCGATTGTCCGTTCGACTCGAATCTCGAAAGTCACCCGAAACATGAAAATTTCTCGATTTTCGTTGAAATTCAGTCAAAAACTATTGAAACGTGTAATCTTATCGTTTTAGAAGAACTAATACTCGATCTCTTGATTAGCGTTTTCGTCGATGGCCCGTTCAACTCGAACATTGAAAGTAAGTCGAAACACGAAAACTTCTCGATTTTCGTTGAACTTCAGTCAAAAACCGTAGAATCGTGCATTTTCATCGGTTTAGACGAACTATCACTCGATCTCTTGATTAGCGCTTTCGTCGATGGTCCGTTCGACGCGAACCTCGAAAGTCACTCTATACATGAAAATTTCTCGATTTTCGTTTGAAATTGAGTCACAAACTGTTGAAACCTGCAATCTCATCGATTTAGCAGAACTAACACTCGATCTCTTGATTAGCGCTTTCGTCAGTTCGACTCGAACCTCAAAAGTCACTCGAAATATGAAAATTTCTCGATTTTCGTTGAAATTTAGTCAAAAACTATTGAAACCTGCAATCTCATCGTTTTAGAAGATCTAATACTCGATCTCTTGATTAGCGCTTTCGTCGATGGTCCGTTCGACTCGAACCTCGAAAGTCAGTCGACAATGAAAACTTCTCGATTTTCGTTGAGATTCAGTCAAAAACAGTAGAAACTTGCATTTTCATCGGTTTAAACGAACTATCACTCGATCGCTTGTAGCGCTTTCGTCGATGGTCCGTTCGACTCGTACATCGAAAGTCAGTCGACAATGAAAACTTCTCGATTTTCGTTGAGATTCAGTCAAAAACAGTAGAAACTTGCATTTTCATCGGTTTAGACGAACTAACACTCGATCTCTTGATTAGCGCTTTCGTCGATGGTCCGTTCGACTCGAACCTCGATAGTCACCCGAAACATGAAAACTTCTCGATTATCGTTGAAATTTAGTCAAAAACCGTTGAAACTTGAATTTTCATCGTTTTAGACGGACTAATACTCGATCTCTTGATTAGCGCTTTCATCGAAGGTTTGTTCGACTCGAACCTCGAAAGTCACTCGATACATGAAAACTTCTCGATTTTCGTTGAGATTCAGTCAAAAACAGTAGAAACTTGCATTTTCATCGGTTTAGACGAACTAACACTCGATCTCTTGATTAGCGCTTTCGTCGATGGTCCGTTCGACTCGAACCTCGATAGTCACCCGAAACATGAAAATTTCTCGATTTTCGTTGAAATTCAGTCAAAAACTGTTGAAACTTGCATTTTCATCGTTTTAGACGAACTAACACTCTATCTCTTGATTAGCGCTTTCATCGAAGGTTTGTTCGACTCGAACCTCGAAAGTCACTCGATACATGAAAACTTCTCGATTTTCGTTGAAATTTAGTCAAAAACCGTGGAAACTTGCATTTTCATCGTTTTAGACGAACTAATACTCGATCTCTTGATTAGCGCTTTCTTCGATGACTCGAACCTCGAAAGTCACTCGAGACATGAAGATTTCTCGATTTTTGTTGAAATTCAGTAAAAAACTATTGAAACGTGTAATCATATCGTTTTAGAAGAACTATTACTCGATCTCTTGATTAGCGTTTTCGTCGATGGCCCGTTCGACTCGAACATCGAAAGTAAGTCAAAACATGAAAACTTCTCGATTTTCGTTGAAATTCAGTCAAAAACCGTGGAAACGTGCAATTTCATCGGTTTAGACGAACTATCACTCGATCTCTTGTAGCGCTTTCGTCGATGGTCCGTTCGACTCGAACCTCGAAAGTCACTCGATACATGAAAACTTCTCGATTATCGTTGAAATTTAGTCAAAAACCGTTGAAACTTGAATTTTCATCGTTTTAGACGGACTAATACTCGATCTCTTGATTAGCGCTTTCGTCGATGGCCCGTTCGACTCGAACATCGAAAGTCAGTCGAAACATGAAAACTTCTCGATTTTCGTTGAAATTCAGTCAAAAACTATTGAAACGTGTAATCTTATCGTTTTAGAAGAACTAATACTCGATCTCTTGATTAGCGTTTTCGTCGATGGCCCGTTCAACTCGAACATTGAAAGTAAGTCGAAACACGAAAACTTCTCGATTTTCGTTGAACTTCAGTCAAAAACCGTAGAATCGTGCATTTTCATCGGTTTAGACGAACTATCACTCGATCTCTTGATTAGCGCTTTCGTCGATGGTCCGTTCGACGCGAACCTCGAAAGTCACTCTATACATGAAAATTTCTCGATTTTCGTTTGAAATTGAGTCACAAACTGTTGAAACCTGCAATCTCATCGATTTAGCAGAACTAACACTCGATCTCTTGATTAGCGCTTTCGTCAGTTCGACTCGAACCTCAAAAGTCACTCGAAATATGAAAATTTCTCGATTTTCGTTGAAATTTAGTCAAAAACTATTGAAACCTGCAATCTCATCGTTTTAGAAGATCTAATACTCGATCTCTTGATTAGCGCTTTCGTCGATGGTCCGTTCGACTCGAACCTCGAAAGTCAGTCGACAATGAAAACTTCTCGATTTTCGTTGAGATTCAGTCAAAAACAGTAGAAACTTGCATTTTCATCGGTTTAAACGAACTATCACTCGATCGCTTGTAGCGCTTTCGTCGATGGTCCGTTCGACTCGTACATCGAAAGTCAGTCGACAATGAAAACTTCTCGATTTTCGTTGAGATTCAGTCAAAAACAGTAGAAACTTGCATTTTCATCGGTTTAGACGAACTAACACTCGATCTCTTGATTAGCGCTTTCGTCGATGGTCCGTTCGACTCGAACCTCGATAGTCACCCGAAACATGAAAACTTCTCGATTATCGTTGAAATTTAGTCAAAAACCGTTGAAACTTGAATTTTCATCGTTTTAGACGGACTAATACTCGATCTCTTGATTAGCGCTTTCATCGAAGGTTTGTTCGACTCGAACCTCGAAAGTCACTCGATACATGAAAACTTCTCGATTTTCGTTGAGATTCAGTCAAAAACAGTAGAAACTTGCATTTTCATCGGTTTAGACGAACTAACACTCGATCTCTTGATTAGCGCTTTCGTCGATGGTCCGTTCGACTCGAACCTCGATAGTCACCCGAAACATGAAAATTTCTCGATTTTCGTTGAAATTCAGTCAAAAACTGTTGAAACTTGCATTTTCATCGTTTTAGACGAACTAACACTCTATCTCTTGATTAGCGCTTTCATCGAAGGTTTGTTCGACTCGAACCTCGAAAGTCACTCGATACATGAAAACTTCTCGATTTTCGTTGAAATTTAGTCAAAAACCGTGGAAACTTGCATTTTCATCGTTTTAGACGAACTAATACTCGATCTCTTGATTAGCGCTTTCTTCGATGACTCGAACCTCGAAAGTCACTCGAGACATGAAGATTTCTCGATTTTTGTTGAAATTCAGTAAAAAACTATTGAAACGTGTAATCATATCGTTTTAGAAGAACTATTACTCGATCTCTTGATTAGCGTTTTCGTCGATGGCCCGTTCGACTCGAACATCGAAAGTAAGTCAAAACATGAAAACTTCTCGATTTTCGTTGAAATTCAGTCAAAAACCGTGGAAACGTGCAATTTCATCGGTTTAGACGAACTATCACTCGATCTCTTGTAGCGCTTTCGTCGATGGTCCGTTCGACTCGAACCTCGAAAGTCACTCGATACATGAAAACTTCTCGATTATCGTTGAAATTTAGTCAAAAACCGTTGAAACTTGAATTTTCATCGTTTTAGACGGACTAATACTCGATCTCTTGATTAGCGCTTTCGTCGATGGCCCGTTCGACTCGAACATCGAAAGTCAGTCGAAACATGAAAACTTCTCGATTTTCGTTGAAATTCAGTCAAAAACAGTAGAAACTTGCATTTTCATCGGTTTAGACGAACTAACAGTCGATCTCTTGATTAGCGCTTTCGTCGATTGTCCGTTCGACTCGAATATCGAAAGTCACCCGAAACATGAAAATTTCTCGATTTTCGTTGAAATTCAGTCAAAAACTGTTGAAACTTGCATTTTCATCGTTTTAGACGAACTAACACTCTATCTCTTGATTAGCGCTTTCATCGAAGGTTTGTTCGACTCGAACCTCGAAAGTCACTCGATACATGAAAACTTCTCGATTTTCGTTGAAATTTAGTCAAAAACCGTGGAAACTTGCATTTTCATCGTTTTAGACGAACTAATACTCGATCTCTTGATTAGCGCTTTCTTCGATGACTCGAACCTCGAAAGTCACTCGAGACATGAAGATTTCTCGATTTTTGTTGAAATTCTGTAAAAAACTATTGAAACGTGTAATCATATCGTTTTAGAAGAACTATTACTCGATCTCTTGATTAGCGTTTTCGTCGATGGCCCGTTCGACTCGAACATCGAAAGTAAGTCAAAACATGAAAACTTCTCGATTTTCGTTGAAATTCAGTCAAAAACCGTGGAAACGTGCAATTTCATCGGTTTAGACGAACTATCACTCGATCTCTTGTAGCGCTTTCGTCGATGGTCCGTTCGACTCGAACCTCGAAAGTCACTCGATACATGAAAACTTCTCGATTATCGTTGAAATTTAGTCAAAAACCGTTGAAACTTGAATTTTCATCGTTTTAGACGGACTAATACTCGATCTCTTGATTAGCGCTTTCGTCGATGGCCCGTTCGACTCGAACATCGAAAGTCAGTCGAAACATGAAAACTTCTCGATTTTCGTTGAAATTCAGTCAAAAACAGTAGAAACTTGCATTTTCATCGGTTTAGACGAACTAACAGTCGATCTCTTGATTAGCGCTTTCGTCGATTGTCCGTTCGACTCGAATCTCGAAAGTCACCCGAAACATGAAAATTTCTCGATTTTCGTTGAAATTCAGTCAAAAACTGTTGAAACTTGCATTTTCATCGTTTTAGACGAACTAACACTCTATCTCTTGATTAGCGCTTTCATCGAAGGTTTGTTCGACTCGAACCTCGAAAGTCACTCGATACATGAAAACTTCTCGATTTTCGTTGAAATTTAGTCAAAAACCGTGGAAACTTGCATTTTCATCGTTTTAGACGAACTAATACTCGATCTCTTGATTAGCGCTTTCTTCGATGACTCGAACCTCGAAAGTCACTCGAGACATGAAGATTTCTCGATTTTTGTTGAAATTCAGTAAAAAACTATTGAAACGTGTAATCATATCGTTTTAGAAGAACTATTACTCGATCTCTTGATTAGCGTTTTCGTCGATGGCCCGTTCGACTCGAACATCGAAAGTAAGTCAAAACATGAAAACTTCTCGATTTTCGTTGAAATTCAGTCAAAAACCGTGGAAACGTGCAATTTCATCGGTTTAGACGAACTATCACTCGATCTCTTGTAGCGCTTTCGTCGATGGTCCGTTCGACTCGAACCTCGAAAGTCACTCGATACATGAAAACTTCTCGATTATCGTTGAAATTTAGTCAAAAACCGTTGAAACTTGAATTTTCATCGTTTTAGACGGACTAATACTCGATCTCTTGATTAGCGCTTTCGTCGATGGCCCGTTCGACTCGAACATCGAAAGTCAGTCGAAACATGAAAACTTCTCGATTTTCGTTGAAATTTAGTCAAAAACCGTCGAAACTTGCATTTTCATCGGTTTAGACGAACTAATACTCGATCTCTTGATTAGCGCTTTTGTCGATGGTCCGTTCGACTCGAATTTCGAAAGTCACTCGACACATGAAAATTTCTCGATTTTCGTTTGAAATTGAGTCACAAACTATTGAAACCTGCAATCTCATCGATTTAGAAGAACTAACACTCGATCTCTTGATTAGCGCTTTCGTCGATGGTCCGTTCGACTCGAACCTCGAAAGTCACCCGATACATGAAAATTTCTCGATTTTCGTTGAAATTTAGTCAAAAACCGTTGAAACTTGCATTTTCATCGTTTTAGACGAACTAATACTCGATCTCTTGATTAGCGCTTTCGTCGATGACTCGAACCTCGAAAGTCACTCGAAACATGAAGATTTCTCGATTTTTGTTGAAATTCAGTCAAAAACTATTGAAACGTGTAATCATATCGTTTTAGAAGAACTATTACTCGATCTCTTGATTAGCGTTTTCGTCGATGGCCCGTTCGACTCGAACATCGAAAGTAAGTCAAAACATGAAAACTTCTCGATTTTCGTTGAAATTCAGTCAAAAACCGTAGAAACGTGCAATTTCATCGGTTTAGACGAACTATCACTCGATCTCTTGTAGCGCTTTCGTCGATGGTCCGTTCGACTCGAACCTCGAAAGTCACTCGATACATGAAAACTTCTCGATTTTCGTTGAAATTTAGTCAAAAACCGTGGAAACTTGCATTTTCATCGTTTTAGACGAACTAATACTCGATCTCTTGATTAGCGCTTTCTTCGATGACTCGAACCTCGAAAGTCACTCGAGACATGAAGATTTCTCGATTTTTGTTGAAATTCAGTAAAAAACTATTGAAACGTGTAATCATATCGTTTTAGAAGAACTATTACTCGATCTCTTGATTAGCGTTTTCGTCGATGGCCCGTTCGACTCGAACATCGAAAGTAAGTCAAAACATGAAAACTTCTCGATTTTCGTTGAAATTCAGTCAAAAACCGTGGAAACGTGCAATTTCATCGGTTTAGACGAACTATCACTCGATCTCTTGTAGCGCTTTCGTCGATGGTCCGTTCGACTCGAACCTCGAAAGTCACTCGATACATGAAAACTTCTCGATTATCGTTGAAATTTAGTCAAAAACCGTTGAAACTTGAATTTTCATCGTTTTAGACGGACTAATACTCGATCTCTTGATTAGCGCTTTCGTCGATGGCCCGTTCGACTCGAACATCGAAAGTCAGTCGAAACATGAAAACTTCTCGATTTTCGTTGAAATTTAGTCAAAAACCGTCGAAACTTGCATTTTCATCGGTTTAGACGAACTAATACTCGATCTCTTGATTAGCGCTTTTGTCGATGGTCCGTTCGACTCGAATTTCGAAAGTCACTCGACACATGAAAATTTCTCGATTTTCGTTTGAAATTGAGTCACAAACTATTGAAACCTGCAATCTCATCGATTTAGAAGAACTAACACTCGATCTCTTGATTAGCGCTTTCGTCGATGGTCCGTTCGACTCGAACCTCGAAAGTCACCCGATACATGAAAATTTCTCGATTTTCGTTGAAATTTAGTCAAAAACCGTTGAAACTTGCATTTTCATCGTTTTAGACGAACTAATACTCGATCTCTTGATTAGCGCTTTCGTCGATGACTCGAACCTCGAAAGTCACTCGAAACATGAAGATTTCTCGATTTTTGTTGAAATTCAGTCAAAAACTATTGAAACGTGTAATCATATCGTTTTAGAAGAACTATTACTCGATCTCTTGATTAGCGTTTTCGTCGATGGCCCGTTCGACTCGAACATCGAAAGTAAGTCAAAACATGAAAACTTCTCGATTTTCGTTGAAATTCAGTCAAAAACCGTAGAAACGTGCAATTTCATCGGTTTAGACGAACTATCACTCGATCTCTTGTAGCGCTTTCGTCGATGGTCCGTTCGACTCGAACCTCGAAAGTCACTCGATACATGAAAACTTCTCGATTTTCGTTGAAATTTAGTCAAAAACCGTTGAAACTTGCATTTTCATCGTTTTAGACGGACTAATACTCGATCTCTTGATTAGCGCTTTCGTCGATGGCCCGTTCGACTCGAACATCGAAAGTCAGTCGAAACATGAAAACTTCTCGATTTTCGTTGAAATTTAGTCAAAAACCGTCGAAACTTGCATTTTCATCGGTTTAGACGAACTAATACTCGATCTCTTTATTAGCGCTTTCGTCGATGGTCCGTTCGACTCGAACCTCGAAAGTCACTCGAAACATGAAGATTTCTCGATTTTTGTTGAAATTCAATCAAAAACTGTTGAAACTTGCATTTTCATCGTTTTAGACGAACTAACACTCTATCTCTTGATTAGCGCTTTCATCGAAGGATTGTTCGACTCGAACCTCGAAAGTCACTCGATACATGAAAACTTCTCGATTTTCGTTGAAATTTAGTCAAAAACCGTTGAAACTTGCATTTTCATCGTTTTAGACGAACTAATATTCGATCTCTTGATTAGCGCTTTCGTCGATGGTCCGTTCGACTCGAACCTTGAAAGTCACTCAAAACATGAAGATTTCTCGATTTTTGTTGAAATTCAGTCACAAACTATTGAAACCTGCAATCTCATCGATTTAGAAGAACTACAACTCGATCTCTTGATTAGCGCTTTCGTCGATGGTCCGTTCGACTCGAACCTCGAAAGTCACTCGAAACATGAAGATTTCTCGATTTTTGTTGAAATTCAGTCAAAAACTATTGAAACGTGTAATCATATCGTTTTAGAAGAACTAATACTCGATCTCTTGATTAGCGTTTTCGTCGATGGCCCGTTCGACTCGAACATCGAAAGTAAGTCAAAACATGAAAACTTCTCGATTTTCGTTGAAATTCAGTCAAAAACCGTAGAAACGTGCAATTTCATCGGTTTAGACGAACTAACAGTCGATCTCTTGATTAGCGCTTTCGTCGATTGTCCGTTCGACTCGAATCTCGAAAGTCACCCGAAACATGAAAATTTCTCGATTTTCGTTGAAATTCAGTCAAAAACTATTGAAACGTGTAATCTTATCGTTTTAGAAGAACTAATACTCGATCTCTTGATTAGCGTTTTCGTCGATGGCCCGTTCAACTCGAACATTGAAAGTAAGTCGAAACACGAAAACTTCTCGATTTTCGTTGAACTTCAGTCAAAAACCGTAGAATCGTGCATTTTCATCGGTTTAGACGAACTATCACTCGATCTCTTGATTAGCGCTTTCGTCGATGGTCCGTTCGACGCGAACCTCGAAAGTCACTCTATACATGAAAATTTCTCGATTTTCGTTTGAAATTGAGTCACAAACTGTTGAAACCTGCAATCTCATCGATTTAGCAGAACTAACACTCGATCTCTTGATTAGCGCTTTCGTCAGTTCGACTCGAACCTCAAAAGTCACTCGAAATATGAAAATTTCTCGATTTTCGTTGAAATTTAGTCAAAAACTATTGAAACCTACAATCTCATCGTTTTAGAAGATCTAATACTCGATCTCTTGATTAGCGCTTTCGTCGATGGTCCGTTCGACTCGAACCTCGAAAGTCAGTCGACAATGAAAACTTCTCGATTTTCGTTGAGATTCAGTCAAAAACAGTAGAAACTTGCATTTTCATCGGTTTAAACGAACTATCACTCGATCTCTTGTAGCGCTTTCGTCGATGGTCCGTTCGACTCGTACATCGAAAGTCAGTCGACAATGAAAACTTCTCGATTTTCGTTGAGATTCAGTCAAAAACAGTAGAAACTTGCATTTTCATCGGTTTAGACGAACTAACACTCGATCTCTTGATGAGCGCTTTCGTCGATGGTCCGTTCGACTCGAACCTCGATAGTCACCCGAAACATGAAAACTTCTCGATTATCGTTGAAATTTAGTCAAAAACCGTTGAAACTTGAATTTTCATCGTTTTAGACGGACTAATACTCGATCTCTTGATTAGCGCTTTCGTCGATGGCCCGTTCGACTCGAACATCGAAAGTCAGTCGAAACATGAAAACTTCTCGATTTTCGTTGAAATTTAGTCAAAAACCGTAGAAACTTGCATTTTCATCGGTTTAGACGAACTAATACTCGATCTCTTGATTAGCGCTTTTGTCGATGGTCCGTTCGACTCGAACTTCGAAAGTCACTCGACACATGAAAATTTCTCGATTTTCGTTTGAAATTGAGTCACAAACTATTGAAACATGCAATCTCATCGATTTAGAAGAACTAACACTCGATCTCTTGATTAGCGCTTTCGTCGATGGTCCGTTCGACTCGAACCTCGAAAGTCACCCGATACATGAAAATTTCTCGATTTTCGTTGAAATTCAGTCAAAAACTATTGAAACGTGTAATCTTATCGTTTTAGAAGAACTAATACTCGATCTCTTGATTAGCGTTTTCGTCGATGGCCCGATCGACTCGAACATCGAAAGTAAGTCGAAACATGAAAACGTCTCGATTTTCGTTGAAATTTAGTCAAAAACCGTTGAAACTTGCATTTTCATCGTTTTAGACGAACTAATACTCGATCTCTTGATTAGCGCTTTCGTCGATGACTCGAACCTCGAAAGTCACTCGAAACATGAAGATTTCTCGATTTTTGTTGAAATTCAGTCAAAAACTATTGAAACGTGTAATCATATAGTTTTAGAAGAACTATTACTCGATCTCTTGATTAGCGTTTTCGTCGATGGCCCGTTCGACTCGAACATCGAAAGTAAGTCAAAACATGAAAACTTCTCGATTTTCGTTGAAATTCAGTCAAAAACCGTAGAAACGTGCAATTTCATCGGTTTAGACGAACTATCACTCGATCTCTTGTAGCGCTTTCGTCGATGGTCCGTTCGACTCGAACCTCGAAAGTCACTCGATACATGAAAACTTCTCGATTTTCGTTGAAATTTAGTCAAAAACCGTTGAAACTTGCATTTTCATCGTTTTAGACGGACTAATACTCGATCTCTTGATTAGCGCTTTCGTCGATGGCCCGTTCGACTCGAACATCGAAAGTCAGTCGAAACATGAAAACTTCTCGATTTTCGTTGAAATTTAGTCAAAAACCGTAGAAACTTGCATTTTCATCGGTTTAGACGAACTAATACTCGATCTCTTTATTAGCGCTTTCGTCGATGGTCCGTTCGACTCGAACCTCGAAAGTCACTCGAAACATGAAGATTTCTCGATTTTTGTTGAAATTCAATCAAAAACTGTTGAAACTTGCATTTTCATCGTTTTAGACGAACTAACACTCTATCTCTTGATTAGCGCTTTCATCGAAGGTTTGTTCGACTCGAACCTCGAAAGTCACTCGATACATGAAAACTTCTCGATTTTCGTTGAAATTTAGTCAAAAACCGTTGAAACTTGCATTTTCATCGTTTTAGACGAACTAATATTCGATCTCTTGATTAGCGCTTTCGTCGATGGTCCGTTCGACTCGAACCTTGAAAGTCACTCAAAACATGAAGATTTCTCGATTTTTGTTGAAATTCAGTCATAAACTATTGAAACCTGCAATCTCATCGATTTAGAAGAACTAAAACTCGATCTCTTGATTAGCGCTTTCGTCGATGGTCCGTTCGACTCGAACCTCGAAAGTCACTCGAAACATGAAGATTTCTCGATTTTTGTTGAAATTCAGTCAAAAACTATTGAAACGTGTAATCATATCGTTTTAGAAGAACTAATACTCGATCTCTTGATTAGCGTTTTCGTCGATGGTCCGTTCGACTCGTACATCGAAAGTCAGTCGAAACATGAAAACTTCTCGATTTTCGTTGAAATTAAGTCAAAAACAGTAGAAACTTGCATTTTCATCGGTTTAGACGAACTAACAGTCGATCTCTTGATTAGCGCTTTCGTCGATTGTCCGTTCGACTCGAATCTCGAAAGTCACCCGAAACATGAAAATTTCTCGATTTTCGTTGAAATTTAGTCAAAAACTATTGAAACGTGTAATCTTATCGTTTTAGAAGAACTAATACTCGATCTCTTGATTAGCGTTTTCGTCGATAGCCCGTTCGACTCGAACATCGAAAGTAAGTCGAAACATGAAAACTTCTCGATTTTCGTTGAAATTCAGTCAAAAACCGTAGAATCGTGCATTTTCATCGGTTTAGACGAACTATCACTCGATCTCTTGATTAGCGCTTTCGTCAGTTCGACTCGAACCTCAAAAGTCACTCAAAATATGAAAATTTCTCGATTTTCGTTGAAATTTAGTCAAAAACTATTGAAACCTGCAATCTCATCGTTTTAGAAGATCTAATACTCGATCTCTTGATTAGCGCTTTCGTCGATGGTCCGTTCGACTCGAACCTCGAAAGTCAGTCGACAATGAAAACTTCTCGATTTTCGTTGAGATTCAGTCAAAAACAGTAGAAACTTGCATTTTCATCGGTTTAAACGAACTATCACTCGATCGCTTGTAGCGCTTTCGTCGATGGTCCGTTCGACTCGTACATCGAAAGTCAGTCGACAATGAAAACTTCTCGATTTTCGTTGAGGTTCAGTCAAAAACAGTAGAAACTTGCATTTTCATCGGTTTAGACGAACTAACACTCGATCTCTTGATTAGCGCTTTCGTCGATGGTCCGTTCGACTCGAACCTCGATAGTCACCCGAAAAATGAAAATTTCTCGATTTTCGTTGAAATTCAGTCAAAAACTGTTGAAACTTGCATTTTCATCGTTTTAGACGAACTAACACTCTATCTCTTGATTAGCGCTTTCATCGAAGGTTTGTTCGACTCGAACCTCGAAAGTCACTCGATACATGAAAACTTCTCGATTTTCGTTGAGATTCAGTCAAAAACAGTAGAAACTTGCATTTTCATCGGTTTAGACGAACTAACACTCGATCTCTTGATTAGCGCTTTCGTCGATGGTCCGTTCGACTCGAACCTCGATAGTCACCCGAAACATGAAAATTTCTCGATTTTCGTTGAAATTCAGTCAAAAACTGTTGAAACTTGCATTTTCATCGTTTTAGACGAACTAACACTCTATCTCTTGATTAGCGCTTTTGTCGATGGCCCGTTCGACTCGAACATCGAAAGTAAGTCAAAACATGAAAACTTCTCGATTTTCGTTGAAATTCAGTCAAAAACCGTGGAAACGTGCAATTTCATCGGTTTAGACGAACTATCACTCGATCTCTTGTAGCGCTTTCGTCGATGGTCCGTTCGACTCGAACCTCGAAAGTCACTCGATACATGAAAACTTCTCGATTATCGTTGAAATTTAGTCAAAAACCGTTGAAACTTGAATTTTCATCGTTTTAGACGGACTAATACTCGATCTCTTGATTAGCGCTTTCGTCGATGGCCCGTTCGACTCGAACATCGAAAGTCAGTCGAAACATGAAAACTTCTCGATTTTCGTTGAAATTCAGTCAAAAACAGTAGAAACTTGCATTTTCATCGGTTTAGACGAACTAACAGTCGATCTCTTGATTAGCGCTTTCGTCGATTGTCCGTTCGACTCGAATCTCGAAAGTCACCCGAAACATGAAAATTTCTCGATTTTCGTTGAAATTCAGTCAAAAACTGTTGAAACTTGCATTTTCATCGTTTTAGACGAACTAACACTCTATCTCTTGATTAGCGCTTTCATCGAAGGTTTGTTCGACTCGAACCTCGAAAGTCACTCGATACATGAAAACTTCTCGATTTTCGTTGAAATTTAGTCAAAAACCGTGGAAACTTGCATTTTCATCGTTTTAGACGAACTAATACTCGATCTCTTGATTAGCGCTTTCTTCGATGACTCGAACCTCGAAAGTCACTCGAGACATGAAGATTTCTCGATTTTTGTTGAAATTCAGTAAAAAACTATTGAAACGTGTAATCATATCGTTTTAGAAGAACTATTACTCGATCTCTTGATTAGCGTTTTCGTCGATGGCCCGTTCGACTCGAACATCGAAAGTAAGTCAAAACATGAAAACTTCTCGATTTTCGTTGAAATTCAGTCAAAAACCGTGGAAACGTGCAATTTCATCGGTTTAGACGAACTATCACTCGATCTCTTGTAGCGCTTTCGTCGATGGTCCGTTCGACTCGAACCTCGAAAGTCACTCGATACATGAAAACTTCTCGATTATCGTTGAAATTTAGTCAAAAACCGTTGAAACTTGAATTTTCATCGTTTTAGACGGACTAATACTCGATCTCTTGATTAGCGCTTTCGTCGATGGCCCGTTCGACTCGAACATCGAAAGTCAGTCGAAACATGAAAACTTCTCGATTTTCGTTGAAATTCAGTCAAAAACAGTAGAAACTTGCATTTTCATCGGTTTAGACGAACTAACAGTCGATCTCTTGATTAGCGCTTTCGTCGATTGTCCGTTCGACTCGAATCTCGAAAGTCACCCGAAACATGAAAATTTCTCGATTTTCGTTGAAATTCAGTCAAAAACTGTTGAAACTTGCATTTTCATCGTTTTAGACGAACTAACACTCTATCTCTTGATTAGCGCTTTCATCGAAGGTTTGTTCGACTCGAACCTCGAAAGTCACTCGATACATGAAAACTTCTCGATTTTCGTTGAAATTTAGTCAAAAACCGTGGAAACTTGCATTTTCATCGTTTTAGACGAACTAATACTCGATCTCTTGATTAGCGCTTTCTTCGATGACTCGAACCTCGAAAGTCACTCGAGACATGAAGATTTCTCGATTTTTGTTGAAATTCAGTAAAAAACTATTGAAACGTGTAATCATATCGTTTTAGAAGAACTATTACTCGATCTCTTGATTAGCGTTTTCGTCGATGGCCCGTTCGACTCGAACATCGAAAGTAAGTCAAAACATGAAAACTTCTCGATTTTCGTTGAAATTCAGTCAAAAACCGTGGAAACGTGCAATTTCATCGGTTTAGACGAACTATCACTCGATCTCTTGTAGCGCTTTCGTCGATGGTCCGTTCGACTCGAACCTCGAAAGTCACTCGATACATGAAAACTTCTCGATTATCGTTGAAATTTAGTCAAAAACCGTTGAAACTTGAATTTTCATCGTTTTAGACGGACTAATACTCGATCTCTTGATTAGCGCTTTCGTCGATGGCCCGTTCGACTCGAACATCGAAAGTCAGTCGAAACATGAAAACTTCTCGATTTTCGTTGAAATTCAGTCAAAAACAGTAGAAACTTGCATTTTCATCGGTTTAGACGAACTAACAGTCGATCTCTTGATTAGCGCTTTCGTCGATTGTCCGTTCGACTCGAATCTCGAAAGTCACCCGAAACATGAAAATTTCTCGATTTTCGTTGAAATTCAGTCAAAAACTGTTGAAACTTGCATTTTCATCGTTTTAGACGAACTGACACTCTATCTCTTGATTAGCGCTTTCATCGAAGGTTTGTTCGACTCGAACCTCGAAAGTCACTCGATACATGAAAACTTCTCGATTTTCGTTGAAATTTAGTCAAAAACCGTGGAAACTTGCATTTTCATCGTTTTAGACGAACTAATACTCGATCTCTTGATTAGCGCTTTCTTCGATGACTCGAACCTCGAAAGTCACTCGAGACATGAAGATTTCTCGATTTTTGTTGAAATTCAGTAAAAAACTATTGAAACGTGTAATCATATCGTTTTAGAAGAACTATTACTCGATCTTTTGATTAGCGTTTTCGTCGATGGCCCGTTCGACTCGAACATCGAAAGTAAGTCAAAACATGAAAACTTCTCGATTTTCGTTGAAATTCAGTCAAAAACCGTGGAAACGTGCAATTTCATCGGTTTAGACGAACTATCACTCGATCTCTTGTAGCGCTTTCGTCGATGGTCCGTTCGACTCGAACCTCGAAAGTCACTCGATACATGAAAACTTCTCGATTATCGTTGAAATTTAGTCAAAAACCGTTGAAACTTGAATTTTCATCGTTTTAGACGGACTAATACTCGATCTCTTGATTAGCGCTTTCGTCGATGGCCCGTTCGACTCGAACATCGAAAGTCAGTCGAAACATGAAAACTCCTCGATTTTCGTTGAAATTTAGTCAAAAACCGTAGAAACGTGCAATTTCATCGGTTTAGACGAACTATCACTCGATCTCTTGTAGCGCTTTCGTCGATGGTCCGTTCGACTCGAACCTCGAAAGTCACTCGATACATGAAAACTTCTCGATTTTCGTCGAAATTTAGTCAAAAACCGTTGAAACTTGCATTTTCATCGTTTTAGACGGACTAATACTCGATCTCTTGATTAGCGCTTTCGTCGATGGCCCGTTCGACTCGAACATCGAAAGTCAGTCGAAACATGAAAACTCCTCGATTTTCGTTGAAATTTAGTCAAAAACCGTAGAAACGTGCAATTTCATCGGTTTAGACGAACTATCACTCGATCTCTTGTAGCGCTTTCGTCGATGGTCCGTTCGACTCGTACATCGAAAGTCAGTCGAAACATGAAAACTTCTCGATTTTCGTTGAAATTCAGTCAAAAACAGCAGAAACTTGCATTTTCATCGGTTTAGACGAACTAACAGTCGATCTCTTGATTAGCGCTTTCGTCGATTGTCCGTTCGACTCGAATCTCGAAAGTCACCCGAAACATGAAAATTTCTCGATTTTCGTTGAAATTCAGTCAAAAACTATTGAAACGTGTAATCTTATCGTTTTAGAAGAACTAATACTCGATCTCTTGATTAGCGTTTTCGTCGATGGCCCGTTCGACTCGAACATCGAAAGTAAGTCGAAACAAGAAAACTTCTCGATTTTCGTTGAAATTCAGTCAAAAACCGTAGAATCGTGCATTTTCATCGGTTTAGACGAACTATCACTCGATCTCTTGATTAGCGCTTTCGTCGATGGTCCGTTCGACGCGAACCTCGAAAGTCACTCTATACATGAAAATTTCTCGATTTTCGTTTGAAATTGAGTCACAAACTGTTGAAACCTGCAATCTCATCGATTTAGCAGAACTAACACTCGATCTCTTGATTAGCGCTCTCGTCAGTTCGACTCGAACCTCAAAAGTCACTCGAAATATGAAAATTTCTCGATTTTCGTTGAAATTTAGTCAAAAACTATTGAAACCTGCAATCTCATCGTTTTAGAAGATCTGATACTCGATCTCTTGATTAGCGCTTTCGTCGATGGTCCGTTCGACTCGAACCTCGAAAGTCAGTCGACAATGAAAACTTCTCGATTTTCGTTGAGATTCAGTCAAAAACAGTAGAAACTTGCATTTTCATCGGTTTAGACGAACTAACACTCGATCTCTTGATTAGCGCTTTCGTCGATGGTCCGTTCGACTCGAACCTCGATAGTCACCCGAAACATGAAAATTTCTCGATTTTCGTTGAAATTCAGTCAAAAACTGTTGAAACTTGCATTTTCATCGTTTTAGACGAACTAACACTCTATCTCTTGATTAGCGCTTTCATCGAAGGTTTGTTCGACTCGAACCTCGAAAGTCACTCGATACATGAAAACTTCTCGATTTTCGTTGAAATTTAGTCAAAAACCGTTGAAACTTGCATTTTCATCGTTTTAGACGAACTAATATTCGATCTCTTGATTAGCGCTTTCGTCAATGGTCCGTTCGACTCGAACCTCGAAAGTCACTCGAAACATGAAGGTTTCTCGATTTTTGTTGAAATTCAGTCAAAAACTATTGAAACGTGTAATCTTATCGTTTTAGAAGAAATAATACTCGATCTCTTGATTAGCGTTTTCGTCGATGGCCCGTTCGACTCGAACATCGAAAGTAAGTCGAAACATGAAAACTTCTCGATTTTCGTTGAAATTCAGTCAAAAACCGTAGAAACGTGCATTTTCATCGGTTTAGACGAACTATCACTCGATCCCTTGATTAGCGCTTTCGTCGATGGTCCGTTCGACTCGTACATCGAAAGTCACTCGATACATGAAAACTTCTCGATTTTCGTTGAGATTCAGTCAAAAACAGTAGAAACTTGCATTTTCATCGGTTTAGACGAACTAACACTCGATCTCTTGATTAGCGCTTTCGTCGATGGTCCGTTCGACTCGAACCTCGATAGTCACCCGAAACATGAAAATTTCTCGATTTTCGTTGAAATTCAGTCAGAAACTGTTGAAACTTGCATTTTCATCGTTTTAGACGGACTAATACTCGATCTCTTGATTAGCGCTTTCGTCGATGGCCCGTTCGACTCGAACATCGAAAGTCAGTCGAAACATGAAAACTCCTCGATTTTCGTTGAAATTTAGTCAAAAACTGTTGAAACCTGCAATCTCATCGATTTAGCAGAACTAACACTCGATCTCTTGATTAGCGCTTTCGTTGATGGTCCGTTCGACTCGAATCTCGAAAGTCACTCGAAACATGAAGATTTCTCAATTTTTGTTGAAATTCAGTCAAAAACTATTGAAACGTGTAATCATATCGTTTTAGAAGAACTAATACTCGATCTCTTGATTAGCGTTTTCGTCGATGGCCCGATCGACTCGAACATCGAAAGCAAGTCGAAACATGAAAACTTCTCGATTTTCGTTGAAATTTAGTCAAAAAACGTAGAAACTTGCATTTTCATCGGTTTAGACGAACTAATACTCGATCTCTTGATTAGCGCTTTCGTCGATGGTCCGTTCGACTCGAACCTCGATAGTCACCCGAAACATGAAAATTTCTCGATTTTCGTTGAAATTCAGTCAAAAAACGTAGAAACCTGCAATCTCATCGTTTTAGAAGATCTAATACTCGATCTCTTGATTAGCGCCTTCGTCGATGGTCCGTTCGACTCGTACATCGAAAGTCAGTCGAAACATGAAAACTTCTCGATTTTCGTTGAAATTCAGTCAAAAACTGTAGAAACTTGCATTTTCATCGGTTTAGACGAACTATCACTCGATCTCTTGTAGCGCTTTCGTCGATGGTCCGTTCGACTCGTACATCGAAAGTCACTCGATACATGAAAACTTCTCGATTTTCGTTGAAATTCAGTCAGAAACTGTTGAAACTTGCATTTTCATCGTTTTTGAGGAAATAACACTCGATCTCTTGATTTGCACTTTGGTCGATGGTCCGTTCGACTCGAACCTTAAAAGTCACTCTATACATGAAAATTTCTCGATTTTCGTTTGAAATTGCGTCACAAACTATTGAAACCTGCAATCTCATCGATTTAGAAGAACTAACACTCGATCTCTTGATTAGCGCTTTCGTCGATGGCCCGTTCGACTCGAACATCGAAAGTCAGTCGAAACATGAAAACTCCTCGATTTTCGTTGAAATTCAGTCAAAAACCGTAGAAACTAGCATTTTCATCGGTTTAGACGAACTAACACTCTATCTCTTGATTAGCGCTTTCATCGAAGGTTTGTTCGACTCGAACCTCGAAAGTCACTCGATACATGAAAACTTCTCGATTTTCGTTGAAATTTAGTCAAAAACCGTTGAAACTTGCATTTTCATCGTTTTAGACGAACTAATATTCGATCTCTTGATTAGCGCTTTCGTCAATGGTCCGTTCGACTCGAACCTCGAAAGTCACTCGAAACATGAAGATTTCTCGATTTTCGTTGAAATTCAGTCAAAAACTGTAGAAACTTGCATTTTCATCGGTTTAGACGAATTAACAGTCGATCTCTTGATTAGCGCTTTCGTCGATGGCCCGTTCGACTCGAACATCGAAAGTCAGTCGAAACATGAAAACTTTTCGATTTTCGTTGAAATTCATTCAAAAACCGTAGAAACTAGCATTTTCATCGGTTTAGACGAACTATCACTCGATCTCTTGTAGCGCTTTCGTCGATGGTCCGTTCGACTCGTACATCGAAAGTCACTCGATACATGAAAACTTCTCGATTTTCGTTGAAATTCAGTCAGAAACTGTTGAAACTTGCATTTTCATCGTTTTTGAGGAAATAACACTCGATCTCTTGATTTGCACTTTGGTCGATGGTCCGTTCGACTCGAACCTTAAAAGTCACTCTATACATGAAAATTTCTCGATTTTCGTTTGAAATTGAGTCACAAACTATTGAAACCTGCAATCTCATCGATTTAGAAGAACTAACACTCGATCTCTTGATTAGCGTTTTCGTCGATGGCCCGTTCGACTCGAACATCGAAAGTAAGTCAAAACATGAAAACTTCTCGATTTTCGTTGAAATTCAGTCAAAAACCGTAGAAACGTGCAATTTCATCGGTTTAGACGAACTATCACTCGATCTCTTGTAGCGCTTTCGTCGATGGTCCGTTCGACTCGTACATCGAAAGTCAGTCGAAACATGAAAACTTCTCGATTTTCGTTGAAATTCAGTCAAAAACAGCAGAAACTTGCATTTTCATCGGTTTAGACGAACTAACAGTCGATCTCTTGATTAGCGCTTTCGTCGATTGTCCGTTCGACTCGAATCTCGAAAGTCACCCGAAACATGAAAATTTCTCGATTTTCGTTGAAATTCAGTCAAAAACTGTTGAAACTTGCATTTTCATCGTTTTAGACGAACTAACAGTCTATCTCTTGATTAGCGCTTTCATCGAAGGTTTGTTCGACTCGAACATCGAAAGTCACTCGATACATGAAAACTTCTCGATTTTCGTTGAAATTTAGTCAAAAACCGTTGAAACTTGCATTTTCATCGTTTTAGACGAACTAATATTCGATCTCTTGATTAGCGCTTTCGTCAATGGTCCGTTCGACTCGAACCTCGAAAGTCACTCGAAACATGAAGGTTTCTCGATTTTTGTTGAAATTCAGTCAAAAACTATTGAAACGTGTAATCTTATCGTTTTAGAAGAAATAATACTCGATCTCTTGATTAGCGTTTTCGTCGAAGGCCCGTTCGACTCGAACATCGAAAGTAAGTCGAAACATGAAAACTTCTCGATTTTCGTTGAAATTCAGTCAAAAACCGTAGAAACGTGCATTTTCATCGGTTTAGACGAACTATCACTCGATCCCTTGATTAGCGCTTTCGTCGATGGTCCGTTCGACTCGTACATCGAAAGTCACTCGATACATGAAAACTTCACGATTTTCGTTGAGATTCAATCAAAAACAGTAGAAACTTGCATTTTCATCGGTTTAGACGAACTAACACTCGATCTCTTGATTAGCGCTTTCGTCGATGGTCCGTTCGACTCGAACCTCGATAGTCACCCGAAACATGAAAATTTCTCGATTTTCGTTGAAATTCAGTCAAAAACTATTGAAACCTGCAATCTCATCGTTTTAGAAGAAATAATACTCGATCTCTTGATTAGCGTTTTCGTCGATGGTCCGTTCGACTCGTACATCGAAAGTCACTCGATACATGAAAACTTTTCGATTTTCGTTGAGATTCAGTCAAAAACAGTAGAAACTTGCATTTTCATCGGTTTAGACGAACTAACACTCGATCTCTTGATTAGCGCTTTCGTCGATGGTCCGTTCGACTCGAACCTCGATAGTCACCAGAAACATGAAAATTTCTCGATTTTCGTTGAAATTCAATCAAAAACTGTTGAAACTTGCATTTTCATCGTTTTAGACGAACTAACACTCTATCTCTTGATTAGCGCTTTCATCGAAGGTTTGTTCGACTCGAACCTCGAAAGTCACTCGATACATGAAAACTTCTCGATTTTCGTTGAGATTCAGTCAAAAACAGTAGAAACTTGCATTTTCATCGGTTTAGACGAACTAACACTCGATCTCTTGATTAGCGCTTTCGTCGTTGGTCCGTTCGACTCGAACCTCGAAAGTCACCCGAAACATGAAAATTTGTCGATTTTCGTTGAAATTCAGTCAAAAATTATTGAAACGTGTAATCTTATCGTTTTAGAAGAACTAATACTCGATCTCTTGATTAGCGTTTTCGTCGATGGCCCGATCGACTCGAACATCGAAAGCAAGTCGAAACATGAAAACTTCTCGATTTTCGTTGAAATTTAGTCAAAAAACGTAGAAACTTGCATTTTCATCGGTTTAGACGAACTAATACTCGATCTCTTGATTAGCGCTTTCGTCGATGGTCCGTTCGACTCGAACCTCGATAGTCACCCGAAACATGAAAATTTCTCGATTTTCGTTGAAATTCAGTCAAAAAACGTAGAAACCTGCAATCTCATCGTTTTAGAAGATCTAATACTCGATCTCTTGATTAGCGCCTTCGTCGATGGTCCGTTCGACTCGTACATCGAAAGTCAGTCGAAACATGAAAACTTCTCGATTTTCGTTGAAATTCAGTCAAAAACTGTAGAAACTTGCATTTTCATCGGTTTAGACGAACTATCACTCGATCTCTTGTAGCGCTTTCGTCGATGGTCCGTTCGACTCGTACATCGAAAGTCACTCGATACATGAAAACTTCTCGATTTTCGTTGAAATTCAGTCAGAAACTGTTGAAACTTGCATTTTCATCGTTTTTGAGGAAATAACACTCGATCTCTTGATTTGCACTTTGGTCGATGGTCCGTTCGACTCGAACCTTAAAAGTCACTCTATACATGAAAATTTCTCGATTTTCGTTTGAAATTGCGTCACAAACTATTGAAACCTGCAATCTCATCGATTTAGAAGAACTAACACTCGATCTCTTGATTAGCGCTTTCGTCGATGGCCCGTTCGACTCGAACATCGAAAGTCAGTCGAAACATGAAAACTCCTCGATTTTCGTTGAAATTCAGTCAAAAACCGTAGAAACTAGCATTTTCATCGGTTTAGACGAACTAACACTCTATCTCTTGATTAGCGCTTTCATCGAAGGTTTGTTCGACTCGAACCTCGAAAGTCACTCGATACATGAAAACTTCTCGATTTTCGTTGAAATTTAGTCAAAAACCGTTGAAACTTGCATTTTCATCGTTTTAGACGAACTAATATTCGATCTCTTGATTAGCGCTTTCGTCAATGGTCCGTTCGACTCGAACCTCGAAAGTCACTCGAAACATGAAGATTTCTCGATTTTCGTTGAAATTCAGTCAAAAACTGTAGAAACTTGCATTTTCATCGGTTTAGACGAATTAACAGTCGATCTCTTGATTAGCGCTTTCGTCGATGGCCCGTTCGACTCGAACATCGAAAGTCAGTCGAAACATGAAAATTTTTCGATTTTCGTTGAAATTCATTCAAAAACCGTAGAAACTAGCATTTTCATCGGTTTAGACGAACTATCACTCGATCTCTTGTAGCGCTTTCGTCGATGGTCCGTTCGACTCGTACATCGAAAGTCACTCGATACATGAAAACTTCTCGATTTTCGTTGAAATTCAGTCAGAAACTGTTGAAACTTGCATTTTCATCGTTTTTGAGGAAATAACACTCGATCTCTTGATTTGCACTTTGGTCGATGGTCCGTTCGACTCGAACCTTAAAAGTCACTCTATACATGAAAATTTCTCGATTTTCGTTTGAAATTGAGTCACAAACTATTGAAACCTGCAATCTCATCGATTTAGAAGAACTAACACTCGATCTCTTGATTAGCGTTTTCGTCGATGGCCCGTTCGACTAGAACATCGAAAGTAAGTCAAAACATGAAAACTTCTCGATTTTCGTTGAAATTCAGTCAAAAACCGTAGAAACGTGCAATTTCATCGGTTTAGACGAACTATCACTCGATCTCTTGTAGCGCTTTCGTCGATGGTCCGTTCGACTCGTACATCGAAAGTCAGTCGAAACATGAAAACTTCTCGATTTTCGTTGAAATTCAGTCAAAAACAGCAGAAACTTGCATTTTCATCGGTTTAGACGAACTAACAGTCGATCTCTTGATTAGCGCTTTCGTCGATTGTCCGTTCGACTCGAATCTCGAAAGTCACCCGAAACATGAAAATTTCTCGATTTTCGTTGAAATTCAGTCAAAAACTGTTGAAACTTGCATTTTCATCGTTTTAGACGAACTAACAGTCTATCTCTTGATTAGCGCTTTCATCGAAGGTTTGTTCGACTCGAACATCGAAAGTCACTCGATACATGAAAACTTCTCGATTTTCGTTGAAATTTAGTCAAAAACCGTTGAAACTTGCATTTTCATCGTTTTAGACGAACTAATATTCGATCTCTTGATTAGCGCTTTCGTCAATGGTCCGTTCGACTCGAACCTCGAAAGTCACTCGAAACATGAAGGTTTCTCGATTTTTGTTGAAATTCAGTCAAAAACTATTGAAACGTGTAATCTTATCGTTTTAGAAGAAATAATACTCGATCTCTTGATTAGCGTTTTCGTCGAAGGCCCGTTCGACTCGAACATCGAAAGTAAGTCGAAACATGAAAACTTCTCGATTTTCGTTGAAATTCAGTCAAAAACCGTAGAAACGTGCATTTTCATCGGTTTAGACGAACTATCACTCGATCCCTTGATTAGCGCTTTCGTCGATGGTCCGTTCGACTCGTACATCGAAAGTCACTCGATACATGAAAACTTCACGATTTTCGTTGAGATTCAATCAAAAACAGTAGAAACTTGCATTTTCATCGGTTTAGACGAACTAACACTCGATCTCTTGATTAGCGCTTTCGTCGATGGTCCGTTCGACTCGAACCTCGATAGTCACCCGAAACATGAAAATTTCTCGATTTTCGTTGAAATTCAGTCAAAAACTATTGAAACCTGCAATCTCATCGTTTTAGAAGAAATAATACTCGATCTCTTGATTAGCGTTTTCGTCGATGGTCCGTTCGACTCGTACATCGAAAGTCACTCGATACATGAAAACTTTTCGATTTTCGTTGAGATTCAGTCAAAAACAGTAGAAACTTGCATTTTCATCGGTTTAGACGAACTAACACTCGATCTCTTGATTAGCGCTTTCGTCGATGGTCCGTTCGACTCGAACCTCGATAGTCACCAGAAACATGAAAATTTCTCGATTTTCGTTGAAATTCAATCAAAAACTGTTGAAACTTGCATTTTCATCGTTTTAGACGAACTAACACTCTATCTCTTGATTAGCGCTTTCATCGAAGGTTTGTTCGACTCGAACCTCGAAAGTCACTCGATACATGAAAACTTCTCGATTTTCGTTGAAATTTAGTCAAAAACCGTTGAAACTTGCATTTTCATCGTTTTAGACGAACTAATACTCGATCTCTTGATTAGCGCTTTCGTCGATGACTCGAACCTCGAAAGACACTCGAAACATGAAGATTTCTCGATTTTTGTTGAAATTCAGTCAAAAACTATTGAAACGTGTAATCATATCGTTTTAGAAGAACTATTACTCGATCTCTTGATTAGCGCTTTCGTCGATGGCCCGTTCGACTCGAACATCGAAAGTCAGTCGAAACATGAAAACTTCTCGATTTTCGTTGAAATTTAGTCAAAAACCGTAGAAACTTGCATTTTCATCGGTTTAGACGAACTAATACTCGATCTCTTGATTAGCGCTTTTGTCGATGGTCCGTTCGACTCGAACTTCGAAAGTCACTCGACACATGAAAATTTCTCGATTTTCGTTTGAAATTGAGTCACAAACTATTGAAACCTGCAATCTCATCGATTTAGAAGAACTAACACTCGATCTCTTGATTAGCGCTTTCGTCGATGGTCCGTTCGACGCGAACCTCGAAAGTCACTCTATACATGAAAATTTCTCGATAATCGTTTGAAATTGAGTCACAAACTGTTGAAACCTGCAATCTCATCGATTTAGCAGATCTAACACTCGATCTCTTGATTAGCGCTTTCGTCGTTGGTCCGTTCGACTCGAACCTCGAAAGTCACCCGAAACATGAAAATTTCTCGATTTTCGTTGAAATTCAGTCAAAAACTATTGAAACGTGTAATCTTATCGTTTTAGAAGAACTAATACTCGATCTCTTGATTAGCGTTTTCGTCGATGGCCCGTTCGACTCGAACATCGAAAGTCACTCGATACATGAAAACTTCTCGATTTTCGTCGAAATTTAGTCAAAAACCGTTGAAACTTGCATTTTCATCGTTTTAGACGGACTAATACTCGATCTCTTGATTAGCGCTTTCGTCGATGGCCCGTTCGACTCGAACATCGAAAGTCAGTCGAAACATGAAAACTCCTCGATTTTCGTTGAAATTTAGTCAAAAACCGTAGAAACGTGCAATTTCATCGGTTTAGACGAACTATCACTCGATCTCTTGTAGCGCTTTCGTCGATGGTCCGTTCGACTCGTACATCGAAAGTCAGTCGAAACATGAAAACTTCTCGATTTTCGTTGAAATTCAGTCAAAAACAGCAGAAACTTGCATTTTCATCGGTTTAGACGAACTAGCAGTCGATCTCTTGATTAGCGCTTTCGTCGATTGTCCGTTCGACTCGAATCTCGAAAGTCACCCGAAACATGAAAATTTCTCGATTTTCGTTGAAATTCAGTCAAAAACTATTGAAACGTGTAATCTTATCGTTTTAGAAGAACTAATACTCGATCTCTTGATTAGCGTTTTCGTCGATGGCCCGTTCGACTCGAACATCGAAAGTAAGTCGAAACAAGAAAACTTCTCGATTTTCGTTGAAATTCAGTCAAAAACCGTAGAATCGTGCATTTTCATCGGTTTAGACGAACTATCACTCGATCTCTTGATTAGCGCTTTCGTCGATGGTCCGTTCGACGCGAACCTCGAAAGTCACTCTATACATGAAAATTTCTCGATTTTCGTTTGAAATTGAGTCACAAACTGTTGAAACCTGCAATCTCATCCATTTAGCAGAACTAACACTCGATCTCTTGATTAGCGCTCTCGTCAGTTCGACTCGAACCTCAAAAGTCACTCGAAATATGAAAATTTCTCGATTTTCGTTGAAATTTAGTCAAAAACTATTGAAACCTGCAATCTCATCGTTTTAGAAGATCTGATACTCGATCTCTTGATTAGCGCTTTCGTCGATGGTCCGTTCGACTCGAACCTCGAAAGTCAGTCGACAATGAAAACTTCTCGATTTTCGTTGAGATTCAGTCAAAAACAGTAGAAACTTGCATTTTCATCGGTTTAGACGAACTAACACTCGATCTCTTGATTAGCGCTTTCGTCGATGGTCCGTTCGACTCGAACCTCGAAAGTCAGTCGACAATGAAAACTTCTCGATTTTCGTTGAGATTCAGTCAAAAACAGTAGAAACTTGCATTTTCATCGGTTTAGACGAACTAACACTCGATCTCTTGATTAGCGCTTTCGTCGATGGTCCGTTCGACTCGAACCTCGATAGTCACCCGAAACATGAAAATTTCTCGATTTTCGTTGAAATTCAGTCAAAAACTGTTGAAACTTGCATTTTCATCGTTTTAGACGAACTAACACTCTATCTCTTGATTAGCGCTTTCATCGAAGGTTTGTTCGACTCGAACCTCGAAAGTCACTCGATACATGAAAACTTCTCGATTTTCGTTGAAATTTAGTCAAAAACCGTTGAAACTTGCATTTTCATCGTTTTAGACGAACTAATATTCGATCTCTTGATTAGCGCTTTCGTCAATGGTCCGTTCGACTCGAACCTCGAAAGTCACTCGAAACATGAAGGTTTCTCGATTTTTGTTGAAATTCAGTCAAAAACTATTGAAACGTGTAATCTTATCGTTTTAGAAGAAATAATACTCGATCTCTTGATTAGCGTTTTCGTCGATGGCCCGTTCGACTCGAACATCGAAAGTAAGTCGAAACATGAAAACTTCTCGATTTTCGTTGAAATTCAGTCAAAAACCGTAGAAACGTGCATTTTCATCGGTTTAGACGAACTATCACTCGATCCCTTGATTAGCGCTTTCGTCGATGGTCCGTTCGACTCGTACATCGAAAGTCACTCGATACATGAAAACTTCTCGATTTTCGTTGAGATTCAGTCAAAAACAGTAGAAACTTGCATTTTCATCGGTTTAGACGAACTAACACTCGATCTCTTGATTAGCGCTTTCGTCGATGGTCCGTTCGACTCGAACCTCGATAGTCACCCGAAACATGAAAATTTCTCGATTTTCGTTGAAATTCAATCAAAAACTGTTGAAACTTGCATTTTCATCGTTTTAGACGAACTAACACGCTATCTCTTGATTAGCGCTTTCATCGAAGGTTTGTTCGACTCGAACCTCGAAAGTCACTCGATACATGAAAACTTCTCGATTTTCGTTGAAATTTAGTCAAAAACTATTGAAACGTGTAATCTTATCGTTTTAGAAGAACTAATACTCGATCTCTTGATTAGCGTTTTCGTCGATGGTCCGTTCGACTCGAACCTCGATAGTCACCCGAAACATGAAAATTTCTCGATTTTCGTTGAAATTCAGTCAAAAACTGTTGAAACTTGCATTTTCATCGTTTTAGACGAACTAACACTCTATCTCTTGATTAGCGCTTTCATCGAAGGTTTGTTCGACTCGAACCTCGAAAGTCACTCGATACATGAAAACTTCTCGATTTTCGTTGAAATTTAGTCAAAAACCGTTGAAACTTGCATTTTCATCGTTTTAGACGAACTAATACTCGATCTCTTGATTAGCGCTTTCGTCGATGACTCGAACCTCGAAAGACACTCGAAACATGAAGATTTCTCGATTTTTGTTGAAATTCAGTCAAAAACTATTGAAACGTGTAATCATATCGTTTTAGAAGAACTATTACTCGATCTCTTGATTAGCGCTTTCGTCGATGGCCCGTTCGACTCGAACATCGAAAGTCAGTCGAAACATGAAAACTTCTCGATTTTCGTTGAAATTTAGTCAAAAACCGTAGAAACTTGCATTTTCATCGGTTTAGACGAACTAATACTCGATCTCTTGATTAGCGCTTTTGTCGATGGTCCGTTCGACTCGAACTTCGAAAGTCACTCGACACATGAAAATTTCTCGATTTTCGTTTGAAATTGAGTCACAAACTATTGAAACCTGCAATCTCATCGATTTAGAAGAACTAACACTCGATCTCTTGATTAGCGCTTTCGTCGATGGTCCGTTCGACGCGAACCTCGAAAGTCACTCTATACATGAAAATTTCTCGATAATCGTTTGAAATTGAGTCACAAACTGTTGAAACCTGCAATCTCATCGATTTAGCAGATCTAACACTCGATCTCTTGATTAGCGCTTTCGTCGTTGGTCCGTTCGACTCGAACCTCGAAAGTCACCCGAAACATGAAAATTTCTCGATTTTCGTTGAAATTCAGTCAAAAACTATTGAAACGTGTAATCTTATCGTTTTAGAAGAACTAATACTCGATCTCTTGATTAGCGTTTTCGTCGATGGCCCGATCGACTCGAACATCGAAAGCAAGTCGAAACATGAAAACTTCTCGATTTTCGTTGAAATTCATTCAAAAACCGTAGAAACTAGCATTTTCATCGGTTTAGACGAACTATCACTCGATCTCTTGTAGCGCTGTCGTCGATGGTCCGTTCGACTCGAACCTCGAAAGTCACTCGATACATGAAAACTTCTCGATTTTCGTTGAAATTTAGTCAAAAACCGTTGAAACTTGCATTTTCATCTTTTTAGACGGACTAATACTCGATCTCTTGATTAGCGCTTTCGTCGATGGCCCGTTCGACTCGAACATCGAAAGTCAGTCGAAACATGAAAACTTCTCGATTTTCGTTGAAATTTAGTCAAAAACTGTTGAAACCTGCAATCTCATCGATTTAGCAGAACTAACACTCGATCTCTTGATTAGCGCTTTCGTCGATGGTCCGTTCGACTCGAACCTCGAAAGTCACTCGAAACATGAAGATTTCTCAATTTTTGTTGAAATTCAGTCAAAAACTATTGAAACGTGTAATCAGATCGTTTTAGAAGAACTAATACTCGATCTCTTGATTAGCGCTTTCGTCGATGGTCCGTTCGACTCGTACATCGAAAGTCACTCGATACATGAAAACTTCTCGATTTTCGTTGAGATTCAGTCAAAAACAGTAGAAACTTGCATTTTCATCGGTTTAGACGAACTAACACTCGATCTCTTGATTAGCGCTTTCGTCGATGGTCCGTTCGACTCGAACCTCGATAGTCACCCGAAACATGAAAATTTCTCGATTTTCGTTGAAATTCAATCAAAAACTGTTGAAACTTGCATTTTCATCGTTTTAGACGAACTAACACGCTATCTCTTGATTAGCGCTTTCATCGAAGGTTTGTTCGACTCGAACCTCGAAAGTCACTCGATACATGAAAACTTCTCGATTTTCGTTGAAATTTAGTCAAAAATCGTTGAAACTTGCATTTTCATCGTTTTAGACGAACTAATACTCGATCTCTTGATTAGCGCTTTCGTCGATGGTCCGTTCGACTCGAACCTCGATAGTCACCCGAAACATGAAAATTTCTCGATTTTCGTTGAAATTCAGTCAAAAACTATTGAAACCTGCAATCTCATCGTTTTAGAAGAAATAATACTCGATCTCTTGATTAGCGTTTTCGTCGATGGTCCGTTCGACTCGTACATCGAAAGTCACTCGATACATGAAAACTTCTCGATTTTCGTTGAAATTTAGTCAAAAACCGTTGAAACTTGCATTTTCATCGTTTTAGACGAACTAATACTCGAACTCTTGATTAGCGCTTTCGTCGATGACTCGAACCTCGAAAGACACTCGAAACATGAAGATTTCTCGATTTTTGTTGAAATTCAGTCAAAAACTATTGAAACGTGTAATCATATCGTTTTAGAAGAACTATTACTCGATCTCTTGATTAGCGTTTTCGTCGATGGCCCGTTCGACTCGAACATCGAAAGTAAGTCAAAACATGAAAACTTCTCGATTTTCGTTGAAATTCAGTCAAAAACCGTAGAAACGTGCAATTTCATCGGTTTAGACGAACTATCACTCGATCTCTTGTAGCGCTTTCGTCGATGGTCCGTTCGACTCGAACCTCGAAAGTCACTCGATACATGAAGACTTCTCGATTTTCGTTGAAATTTAGTCAAAAACCGTTGAAACTTGCATTTTCATCGTTTTAGACGGACTAATACTCGATCTCTTGATTAGCGCTTTCGTCGATGGCCCGTTCGACGCGAACATCGAAAGTCAGTCGAAACATGAAAACTTCTCGATTTTCGTTGAAATTTAGTCAAAAACTATTGAAACCTGCAATCTCATCGTTTTAGAAGATCTGATACTCGATCTCTTGATTAGCGCTTTCGTCGATGGTCCGTTCGACTCGAACCTCGAAAGTCAGTCGACAATGAAAACTTCTCGATTTTCGTTGAGATTCAGTCAAAAACAGTAGAAACTTGCATTTTCATCGGTTTAGACGAACTAACACTCGATCTCTTGATTAGCGCTTTCGTCGATGGTCCGTTCGACTCGAACCTCGATAGTCACCCGAAACATGAAAATTTCTCGATTTTCGTTGAAATTCAGTCAAAAACTGTTGAAACTTGCATTTTCATCGTTTTAGACGAACTAACACTCTATCTCTTGATTAGCGCTTTCATCGAAGGTTTGTTCGACTCGAACCTCGAAAGTCACTCGATACATGAAAACTTCTCGATTTTCGTTGAAATTTAGTCAAAAACCGTTGAAACTTGCATTTTCATCGTTTTAGACGAACTAATATTCGATCTCTTGATTAGCGCTTTCGTCAATGGTCCGTTCGACTCGAACCTCGAAAGTCACTCGAAACATGAAGGTTTCTCGATTTTTGTTGAAATTCAGTCAAAAACTATTGAAACGTGTAATCTTATCGTTTTAGAAGAAATAATACTCGATCTCTTGATTAGCGTTTTCGTCGATGGCCCGTTCGACTCGAACATCGAAAGTAAGTCGAAACATGAAAACTTCTCGATTTTCGTTGAAATTCAGTCAAAAACCGTAGAAACGTGCATTTTCATCGGTTTAGACGAACTATCACTCGATCCCTTGATTAGCGCTTTCGTCGATGGTCCGTTCGACTCGTACATCGAAAGTCACTCGATACATGAAAACTTCTCGATTTTCGTTGAGATTCAGTCAAAAACAGTAGAAACTTGCATTTTCATCGGTTTAGACGAACTAACACTCGATCTCTTGATTAGCGCTTTCGTCGATGGTCCGTTCGACTCGAACCTCGATAGTCACCCGAAACATGAAAATTTCTCGATTTTCGTTGAAATTCAATCAAAAACTGTTGAAACTTGCATTTTCATCGTTTTAGACGAACTAACACGATATCTCTTGATTAGCGCTTTCATCGAAGGTTTGTTCGACTCGAACCTCGAAAGTCACTCGATACATGAAAACTTCTCGATTTTCGTTGAAATTTAGTCAAAAACCGTAGAAACGTGCATTTTCATCGGTTTAGACGAACTATCACTCGATCCCTTGATTAGCGCTTTCGTCGATGGTCCGTTCGACTCGAACCTCGATAGTCACCCGAAACATGAAAATTTCTCGATTTTCGTTGAAATTCAATCAAAAACTGTTGAAACTTGCATTTTCATCGTTTTAGACGAACTAACACGCTATCTCTTGATTAGCGCTTTCATCGAAGGTTTGTTCGACTCGAACCTCGAAAGTCACTCGATACATGAAAACTTCTCGATTTTCGTTGAAATTTAGTCAAAAACTATTGAAACGTGTAATCTTATCGTTTTAGAAGAACTAATACTCGATCTCTTGATTAGCGTTTTCGTCGATGGTCCGTTCGACTCGAACCTCGATAGTCACCCGAAACATGAAAATTTCTCGATTTTCGTTGAAATTCAGTCAAAAACTGTTGAAACTTGCATTTTCATCGTTTTAGACGAACTAACACTCTATCTCTTGATTAGCGCTTTCATCGAAGGTTTGTTCGACTCGAACCTCGAAAGTCACTCGATACATGAAAACTTCTCGATTTTCGTTGAAATTTAGTCAAAAACCGTTGAAACTTGCATTTTCATCGTTTTAGACGAACTAATACTCGATCTCTTGATTAGCGCTTTCGTCGATGACTCGAACCTCGAAAGACACTCGAAACATGAAGATTTCTCGATTTTTGTTGAAATTCAGTCAAAAACTATTGAAACGTGTAATCATATCGTTTTAGAAGAACTATTACTCGATCTCTTGATTAGCGCTTTCGTCGATGGCCCGTTCGACTCGAACATCGAAAGTCAGTCGAAACATGAAAACTTCTCGATTTTCGTTGAAATTTAGTCAAAAACCGTAGAAACTTGCATTTTCATCGGTTTAGACGAACTAATACTCGATCTCTTGATTAGCGCTTTTGTCGATGGTCCGTTCGACTCGAACTTCGAAAGTCACTCGACACATGAAAATTTCTCGATTTTCGTTTGAAATTGAGTCACAAACTATTGAAACCTGCAATCTCATCGATTTAGAAGAACTAACACTCGATCTCTTGATTAGCGCTTTCGTCGATGGTCCGTTCGACGCGAACCTCGAAAGTCACTCTATACATGAAAATTTCTCGATAATCGTTTGAAATTGAGTCACAAACTGTTGAAACCTGCAATCTCATCGATTTAGCAGATCTAACACTCGATCTCTTGATTAGCGCTTTCGTCGTTGGTCCGTTCGACTCGAACCTCGAAAGTCACCCGAAACATGAAAATTTCTCGATTTTCGTTGAAATTCAGTCAAAAACTATTGAAACGTGTAATCTTATCGTTTTAGAAGAACTAATACTCGATCTCTTGATTAGCGTTTTCGTCGATGGCCCGATCGACTCGAACATCGAAAGCAAGTCGAAACATGAAAACTTCTCGATTTTCGTTGAAATTCATTCAAAAACCGTAGAAACTAGCATTTTCATCGGTTTAGACGAACTATCACTCGATCTCTTGTAGCGCTGTCGTCGATGGTCCGTTCGACTCGAACCTCGAAAGTCACTCGATACATGAAAACTTCTCGATTTTCGTTGAAATTTAGTCAAAAACCGTTGAAACTTGCATTTTCATCTTTTTAGACGGACTAATACTCGATCTCTTGATTAGCGCTTTCGTCGATGGCCCGTTCGACTCGAACATCGAAAGTCAGTCGAAACATGAAAACTTCTCGATTTTCGTTGAAATTTAGTCAAAAACTGTTGAAACCTGCAATCTCATCGATTTAGCAGAACTAACACTCGATCTCTTGATTAGCGCTTTCGTCGATGGTCCGTTCGACTCGAACCTCGAAAGTCACTCGAAACATGAAGATTTCTCAATTTTTGTTGAAATTCAGTCAAAAACTATTGAAACGTGTAATCAGATCGTTTTAGAAGAACTAATACTCGATCTCTTGATTAGCGCTTTCGTCGATGGTCCGTTCGACTCGTACATCGAAAGTCACTCGATACATGAAAACTTCTCGATTTTCGTTGAGATTCAGTCAAAAACAGTAGAAACTTGCATTTTCATCGGTTTAGACGAACTAACACTCGATCTCTTGATTAGCGCTTTCGTCGATGGTCCGTTCGACTCGAACCTCGATAGTCACCCGAAACATGAAAATTTCTCGATTTTCGTTGAAATTCAATCAAAAACTGTTGAAACTTGCATTTTCATCGTTTTAGACGAACTAACACGCTATCTCTTGATTAGCGCTTTCATCGAAGGTTTGTTCGACTCGAACCTCGAAAGTCACTCGATACATGAAAACTTCTCGATTTTCGTTGAAATTTAGTCAAAAATCGTTGAAACTTGCATTTTCATCGTTTTAGACGAACTAATACTCGATCTCTTGATTAGCGCTTTCGTCGATGGTCCGTTCGACTCGAACCTCGATAGTCACCCGAAACATGAAAATTTCTCGATTTTCGTTGAAATTCAGTCAAAAACTATTGAAACCTGCAATCTCATCGTTTTAGAAGAAATAATACTCGATCTCTTGATTAGCGTTTTCGTCGATGGTCCGTTCGACTCGTACATCGAAAGTCACTCGATACATGAAAACTTCTCGATTTTCGTTGAAATTTAGTCAAAAACCGTTGAAACTTGCATTTTCATCGTTTTAGACGAACTAATACTCGAACTCTTGATTAGCGCTTTCGTCGATGACTCGAACCTCGAAAGACACTCGAAACATGAAGATTTCTCGATTTTTGTTGAAATTCAGTCAAAAACTATTGAAACGTGTAATCATATCGTTTTAGAAGAACTATTACTCGATCTCTTGATTAGCGTTTTCGTCGATGGCCCGTTCGACTCGAACATCGAAAGTAAGTCAAAACATGAAAACTTCTCGATTTTCGTTGAAATTCAGTCAAAAACCGTAGAAAC
>OZ024698.1:6849104-7171427 GCA_964016905.1 Perithous albicinctus | reverse complement strand
GCATTTTCATCGGTTTAGACGAACTATCACTCGATCTCTTGTAGCGCTTTCGTCGATGGTCCGTTCGACTCGTACATCGAAAGTCACTCGATACATGAAAACTTCTCGATTTTCGTTGAAATTCAGTCAGAAACTGTTGAAACTTGCATTTTCATCGTTTTTGAGGAAATAACACTCGATCTCTTGATTTGCACTTTGGTCGATGGTCCGTTCGACTCGAACCTTAAAAGTCACTCTATACATGAAAATTTCTCGATTTTCGTTTGAAATTGCGTCACAAACTATTGAAACCTGCAATCTCATCGATTTAGAAGAACTAACACTCGATCTCTTGATTAGCGCTTTCGTCGATGGCCCGTTCGACTCGAACATCGAAAGTCAGTCGAAACATGAAAACTCCTCGATTTTCGTTGAAATTCAGTCAAAAACCGTAGAAACTAGCATTTTCATCGGTTTAGACGAACTAACACTCTATCTCTTGATTAGCGCTTTCATCGAAGGTTTGTTCGACTCGAACCTCGAAAGTCACTCGATACATGAAAACTTCTCGATTTTCGTTGAAATTTAGTCAAAAACCGTTGAAACTTGCATTTTCATCGTTTTAGACGAACTAATATTCGATCTCTTGATTAGCGCTTTCGTCAATGGTCCGTTCGACTCGAACCTCGAAAGTCACTCGAAACATGAAGATTTCTCGATTTTCGTTGAAATTCAGTCAAAAACTGTAGAAACTTGCATTTTCATCGGTTTAGACGAATTAACAGTCGATCTCTTGATTAGCGCTTTCGTCGATGGCCCGTTCGACTCGAACATCGAAAGTCAGTCGAAACATGAAAACTTTTCGATTTTCGTTGAAATTCATTCAAAAACCGTAGAAACTAGCATTTTCATCGGTTTAGACGAACTATCACTCGATCTCTTGTAGCGCTTTCGTCGATGGTCCGTTCGACTCGTACATCGAAAGTCACTCGATACATGAAAACTTCTCGATTTTCGTTGAAATTCAGTCAGAAACTGTTGAAACTTGCATTTTCATCGTTTTTGAGGAAATAACACTCGATCTCTTGATTTGCACTTTGGTCGATGGTCCGTTCGACTCGAACCTTAAAAGTCACTCTATACATGAAAATTTCTCGATTTTCGTTTGAAATTGAGTCACAAACTATTGAAACCTGCAATCTCATCGATTTAGAAGAACTAACACTCGATCTCTTGATTAGCGTTTTCGTCGATGGCCCGTTCGACTCGAACATCGAAAGTAAGTCAAAACATGAAAACTTCTCGATTTTCGTTGAAATTCAGTCAAAAACCGTAGAAACGTGCAATTTCATCGGTTTAGACGAACTATCACTCGATCTCTTGTAGCGCTTTCGTCGATGGTCCGTTCGACTCGTACATCGAAAGTCAGTCGAAACATGAAAACTTCTCGATTTTCGTTGAAATTCAGTCAAAAACAGCAGAAACTTGCATTTTCATCGGTTTAGACGAACTAACAGTCGATCTCTTGATTAGCGCTTTCGTCGATTGTCCGTTCGACTCGAATCTCGAAAGTCACCCGAAACATGAAAATTTCTCGATTTTCGTTGAAATTCAGTCAAAAACTGTTGAAACTTGCATTTTCATCGTTTTAGACGAACTAACAGTCTATCTCTTGATTAGCGCTTTCATCGAAGGTTTGTTCGACTCGAACATCGAAAGTCACTCGATACATGAAAACTTCTCGATTTTCGTTGAAATTTAGTCAAAAACCGTTGAAACTTGCATTTTCATCGTTTTAGACGAACTAATATTCGATCTCTTGATTAGCGCTTTCGTCAATGGTCCGTTCGACTCGAACCTCGAAAGTCACTCGAAACATGAAGGTTTCTCGATTTTTGTTGAAATTCAGTCAAAAACTATTGAAACGTGTAATCTTATCGTTTTAGAAGAAATAATACTCGATCTCTTGATTAGCGTTTTCGTCGAAGGCCCGTTCGACTCGAACATCGAAAGTAAGTCGAAACATGAAAACTTCTCGATTTTCGTTGAAATTCAGTCAAAAACCGTAGAAACGTGCATTTTCATCGGTTTAGACGAACTATCACTCGATCCCTTGATTAGCGCTTTCGTCGATGGTCCGTTCGACTCGTACATCGAAAGTCACTCGATACATGAAAACTTCACGATTTTCGTTGAGATTCAATCAAAAACAGTAGAAACTTGCATTTTCATCGGTTTAGACGAACTAACACTCGATCTCTTGATTAGCGCTTTCGTCGATGGTCCGTTCGACTCGAACCTCGATAGTCACCCGAAACATGAAAATTTCTCGATTTTCGTTGAAATTCAGTCAAAAACTATTGAAACCTGCAATCTCATCGTTTTAGAAGAAATAATACTCGATCTCTTGATTAGCGTTTTCGTCGATGGTCCGTTCGACTCGTACATCGAAAGTCACTCGATACATGAAAACTTTTCGATTTTCGTTGAGATTCAGTCAAAAACAGTAGAAACTTGCATTTTCATCGGTTTAGACGAACTAACACTCGATCTCTTGATTAGCGCTTTCGTCGATGGTCCGTTCGACTCGAACCTCGATAGTCACCAGAAACATGAAAATTTCTCGATTTTCGTTGAAATTCAATCAAAAACTGTTGAAACTTGCATTTTCATCGTTTTAGACGAACTAACACTCTATCTCTTGATTAGCGCTTTCATCGAAGGTTTGTTCGACTCGAACCTCGAAAGTCACTCGATACATGAAAACTTCTCGATTTTCGTTGAAATTTAGTCAAAAACCGTTGAAACTTGCATTTTCATCGTTTTAGACGAACTAATACTCGATCTCTTGATTAGCGCTTTCGTCGATGACTCGAACCTCGAAAGACACTCGAAACATGAAGATTTCTCGATTTTTGTTGAAATTCAGTCAAAAACTATTGAAACGTGTAATCATATCGTTTTAGAAGAACTATTACTCGATCTCTTGATTAGCGCTTTCGTCGATGGCCCGTTCGACTCGAACATCGAAAGTCAGTCGAAACATGAAAACTTCTCGATTTTCGTTGAAATTTAGTCAAAAACCGTAGAAACTTGCATTTTCATCGGTTTAGACGAACTAATACTCGATCTCTTGATTAGCGCTTTTGTCGATGGTCCGTTCGACTCGAACTTCGAAAGTCACTCGACACATGAAAATTTCTCGATTTTCGTTTGAAATTGAGTCACAAACTATTGAAACCTGCAATCTCATCGATTTAGAAGAACTAACACTCGATCTCTTGATTAGCGCTTTCGTCGATGGTCCGTTCGACGCGAACCTCGAAAGTCACTCTATACATGAAAATTTCTCGATAATCGTTTGAAATTGAGTCACAAACTGTTGAAACCTGCAATCTCATCGATTTAGCAGATCTAACACTCGATCTCTTGATTAGCGCTTTCGTCGTTGGTCCGTTCGACTCGAACCTCGAAAGTCACCCGAAACATGAAAATTTCTCGATTTTCGTTGAAATTCAGTCAAAAACTATTGAAACGTGTAATCTTATCGTTTTAGAAGAACTAATACTCGATCTCTTGATTAGCGTTTTCGTCGATGGCCCGTTCGACTCGAACATCGAAAGTCACTCGATACATGAAAACTTCTCGATTTTCGTCGAAATTTAGTCAAAAACCGTTGAAACTTGCATTTTCATCGTTTTAGACGGACTAATACTCGATCTCTTGATTAGCGCTTTCGTCGATGGCCCGTTCGACTCGAACATCGAAAGTCAGTCGAAACATGAAAACTCCTCGATTTTCGTTGAAATTTAGTCAAAAACCGTAGAAACGTGCAATTTCATCGGTTTAGACGAACTATCACTCGATCTCTTGTAGCGCTTTCGTCGATGGTCCGTTCGACTCGTACATCGAAAGTCAGTCGAAACATGAAAACTTCTCGATTTTCGTTGAAATTCAGTCAAAAACAGCAGAAACTTGCATTTTCATCGGTTTAGACGAACTAACAGTCGATCTCTTGATTAGCGCTTTCGTCGATTGTCCGTTCGACTCGAATCTCGAAAGTCACCCGAAACATGAAAATTTCTCGATTTTCGTTGAAATTCAGTCAAAAACTATTGAAACGTGTAATCTTATCGTTTTAGAAGAACTAATACTCGATCTCTTGATTAGCGTTTTCGTCGATGGCCCGTTCGACTCGAACATCGAAAGTAAGTCGAAACAAGAAAACTTCTCGATTTTCGTTGAAATTCAGTCAAAAACCGTAGAATCGTGCATTTTCATCGGTTTAGACGAACTATCACTCGATCTCTTGATTAGCGCTTTCGTCGATGGTCCGTTCGACGCGAACCTCGAAAGTCACTCTATACATGAAAATTTCTCGATTTTCGTTTGAAATTGAGTCACAAACTGTTGAAACCTGCAATCTCATCCATTTAGCAGAACTAACACTCGATCTCTTGATTAGCGCTCTCGTCAGTTCGACTCGAACCTCAAAAGTCACTCGAAATATGAAAATTTCTCGATTTTCGTTGAAATTTAGTCAAAAACTATTGAAACCTGCAATCTCATCGTTTTAGAAGATCTGATACTCGATCTCTTGATTAGCGCTTTCATCGAAGGTTTGTTCGACTCGAACCTCGAAAGTCACTCGATACATGAAAACTTCTCGATTTTCGTTGAAATTTAGTCAAAAACCGTTGAAACTTGCATTTTCATCGTTTTAGACGAACTAATATTCGATCTCTTGATTAGCGCTTTCGTCAATGGTCCGTTCGACTCGAACCTCGAAAGTCACTCGAAACATGAAGGTTTCTCGATTTTTGTTGAAATTCAGTCAAAAACTATTGAAACGTGTAATCTTATCGTTTTAGAAGAAATAATACTCGATCTCTTGATTAGCGTTTTCGTCGATGGCCCGTTCGACTCGAACATCGAAAGTAAGTCGAAACATGAAAACCTCTCGATTTTCGTTGAAATTCAGTCAAAAACCGTAGAAACGTGCATTTTCATCGGTTTAGACGAACTATCACTCGATCCCTTGATTAGCGCTTTCGTCGATGGTCCGTTCGACTCGTACATCGAAAGTCACTCGATACATGAAAACTTCTCGATTTTCGTTGAGATTCAGTCAAAAACAGTAGAAACTTGCATTTTCATCGGTTTAGACGAACTAACACTCGATCTCTTGATTAGCGCTTTCGTCGATGGTCCGTTCGACTCGAACCTCGATAGTCACCCGAAACATGAAAATTTCTCGATTTTCGTTGAAATTCAATCAAAAACTGTTGAAACTTGCATTTTCATCGTTTTAGACGAACTAACACGATATCTCTTGATTAGCGCTTTCATCGAAGGTTTGTTCGACTCGAACCTCGAAAGTCACTCGATACATGAAAACTTCTCGATTTTCGTTGAAATTTAGTCAAAAACCGTAGAAACGTGCATTTTCATCGGTTTAGACGAACTATCACTCGATCCCTTGATTAGCGCTTTCGTCGATGGTCCGTTCGACTCGAACCTCGATAGTCACCCGAAACATGAAAATTTCTCGATTTTCGTTGAAATTCAATCAAAAACTGTTGAAACTTGCATTTTCATCGTTTTAGACGAACTAACACGCTATCTCTTGATTAGCGCTTTCATCGAAGGTTTGTTCGACTCGAACCTCGAAAGTCACTCGATACATGAAAACTTCTCGATTTTCGTTGAAATTTAGTCAAAAACTATTGAAACGTGTAATCTTATCGTTTTAGAAGAACTAATACTCGATCTCTTGATTAGCGTTTTCGTCGATGGTCCGTTCGACTCGAACCTCGATAGTCACCCGAAACATGAAAATTTCTCGATTTTCGTTGAAATTCAGTCAAAAACTGTTGAAACTTGCATTTTCATCGTTTTAGACGAACTAACACTCTATCTCTTGATTAGCGCTTTCATCGAAGGTTTGTTCGACTCGAACCTCGAAAGTCACTCGATACATGAAAACTTCTCGATTTTCGTTGAAATTTAGTCAAAAACCGTTGAAACTTGCATTTTCATCGTTTTAGACGAACTAATACTCGATCTCTTGATTAGCGCTTTCGTCGATGACTCGAACCTCGAAAGACACTCGAAACATGAAGATTTCTCGATTTTTGTTGAAATTCAGTCAAAAACTATTGAAACGTGTAATCATATCGTTTTAGAAGAACTATTACTCGATCTCTTGATTAGCGCTTTCGTCGATGGCCCGTTCGACTCGAACATCGAAAGTCAGTCGAAACATGAAAACTTCTCGATTTTCGTTGAAATTTAGTCAAAAACCGTAGAAACTTGCATTTTCATCGGTTTAGACGAACTAATACTCGATCTCTTGATTAGCGCTTTTGTCGATGGTCCGTTCGACTCGAACTTCGAAAGTCACTCGACACATGAAAATTTCTCGATTTTCGTTTGAAATTGAGTCACAAACTATTGAAACCTGCAATCTCATCGATTTAGAAGAACTAACACTCGATCTCTTGATTAGCGCTTTCGTCGATGGTCCGTTCGACGCGAACCTCGAAAGTCACTCTATACATGAAAATTTCTCGATAATCGTTTGAAATTGAGTCACAAACTGTTGAAACCTGCAATCTCATCGATTTAGCAGATCTAACACTCGATCTCTTGATTAGCGCTTTCGTCGTTGGTCCGTTCGACTCGAACCTCGAAAGTCACCCGAAACATGAAAATTTCTCGATTTTCGTTGAAATTCAGTCAAAAACTATTGAAACGTGTAATCTTATCGTTTTAGAAGAACTAATACTCGATCTCTTGATTAGCGTTTTCGTCGATGGCCCGATCGACTCGAACATCGAAAGCAAGTCGAAACATGAAAACTTCTCGATTTTCGTTGAAATTCATTCAAAAACCGTAGAAACTAGCATTTTCATCGGTTTAGACGAACTATCACTCGATCTCTTGTAGCGCTGTCGTCGATGGTCCGTTCGACTCGAACCTCGAAAGTCACTCGATACATGAAAACTTCTCGATTTTCGTTGAAATTTAGTCAAAAACCGTTGAAACTTGCATTTTCATCTTTTTAGACGGACTAATACTCGATCTCTTGATTAGCGCTTTCGTCGATGGCCCGTTCGACTCGAACATCGAAAGTCAGTCGAAACATGAAAACTTCTCGATTTTCGTTGAAATTTAGTCAAAAACTGTTGAAACCTGCAATCTCATCGATTTAGCAGAACTAACACTCGATCTCTTGATTAGCGCTTTCGTCGATGGTCCGTTCGACTCGAACCTCGAAAGTCACTCGAAACATGAAGATTTCTCAATTTTTGTTGAAATTCAGTCAAAAACTATTGAAACGTGTAATCAGATCGTTTTAGAAGAACTAATACTCGATCTCTTGATTAGCGCTTTCGTCGATGGTCCGTTCGACTCGTACATCGAAAGTCACTCGATACATGAAAACTTCTCGATTTTCGTTGAGATTCAGTCAAAAACAGTAGAAACTTGCATTTTCATCGGTTTAGACGTACTAACACTCGATCTCTTGATTAGCGCTTTCGTCGATGGTCCGTTCGACTCGAACCTCGATAGTCACCCGAAACATGAAAATTTCTCGATTTTCGTTGAAATTCAATCAAAAACTGTTGAAACTTGCATTTTCATCGTTTTAGACGAACTAACACGCTATCTCTTGATTAGCGCTTTCATCGAAGGTTTGTTCGACTCGAACCTCGAAAGTCACTCGATACATGAAAACTTCTCGATTTTCGTTGAAATTTAGTCAAAAATCGTTGAAACTTGCATTTTCATCGTTTTAGACGAACTAATACTCGATCTCTTGATTAGCGCTTTCGTCGATGGTCCGTTCGACTCGAACCTCGATAGTCACCCGAAACATGAAAATTTCTCGATTTTCGTTGAAATTCAGTCAAAAACTATTGAAACCTGCAATCTCATCGTTTTAGAAGAAATAATACTCGATCTCTTGATTAGCGTTTTCGTCGATGGTCCGTTCGACTCGTACATCGAAAGTCACTCGATACATGAAAACTTCTCGATTTTCGTTGAAATTTAGTCAAAAACCGTTGAAACTTGCATTTTCATCGTTTTAGACGAACTAATACTCGAACTCTTGATTAGCGCTTTCGTCGATGACTCGAACCTCGAAAGACACTCGAAACATGAAGATTTCTCGATTTTTGTTGAAATTCAGTCAAAAACTATTGAAACGTGTAATCATATCGTTTTAGAAGAACTATTACTCGATCTCTTGATTAGCGTTTTCGTCGATGGCCCGTTCGACTCGAACATCGAAAGTAAGTCAAAACATGAAAACTTCTCGATTTTCGTTGAAATTCAGTCAAAAACCGTAGAAACGTGCAATTTCATCGGTTTAGACGAACTATCACTCGATCTCTTGATTAGCGCTTTCGTCGATGGTCCGTTCGACTCGAACCTCGATAGTCACCCGAAACATGAAAATTTCTCGATTTTCGTTGAAATTCAGTCAAAAACTGTTGAAACTTGCATTTTCATCGTTTTAGACGAACTAACACTCTATCTCTTGATTAGCGCTTTCATCGAAGGTTTGTTCGACTCGAACCTCGAAAGTCACTCGATACATGAAAACTTCTCGATTTTCGTTGAGATTCAGTCAAAAACAGTAGAAACTTGCATTTTCATCGGTTTAGACGAACTAACACTCGATCTCTTGATTAGCGCTTTCGTCGTTGGTCCGTTCGACTCGAACCTCGAAAGTCACCCGAAACATGAAAATTTGTCGATTTTCGTTGAAATTCAGTCAAAAATTATTGAAACGTGTAATCTTATCGTTTTAGAAGAACTAATACTCGATCTCTTGATTAGCGTTTTCGTCGATGGCCCGATCGACTCGAACATCGAAAGCAAGTCGAAACATGAAAACTTCTCGATTTTCGTTGAAATTTAGTCAAAAAACGTAGAAACTTGCATTTTCATCGGTTTAGACGAACTAATACTCGATCTCTTGATTAGCGCTTTCGTCGATGGTCCGTTCGACTCGAACCTCGATAGTCACCCGAAACATGAAAATTTCTCGATTTTCGTTGAAATTCAGTCAAAAAACGTAGAAACCTGCAATCTCATCGTTTTAGAAGATCTAATACTCGATCTCTTGATTAGCGCCTTCGTCGATGGTCCGTTCGACTCGTACATCGAAAGTCAGTCGAAACATGAAAACTTCTCGATTTTCGTTGAAATTCAGTCAAAAACTGTAGAAACTTGCATTTTCATCGGTTTAGACGAACTATCACTCGATCTCTTGTAGCGCTTTCGTCGATGGTCCGTTCGACTCGTACATCGAAAGTCACTCGATACATGAAAACTTCTCGATTTTCGTTGAAATTCAGTCAGAAACTGTTGAAACTTGCATTTTCATCGTTTTTGAGGAAATAACACTCGATCTCTTGATTTGCACTTTGGTCGATGGTCCGTTCGACTCGAACCTTAAAAGTCACTCTATACATGAAAATTTCTCGATTTTCGTTTGAAATTGCGTCACAAACTATTGAAACCTGCAATCTCATCGATTTAGAAGAACTAACACTCGATCTCTTGATTAGCGCTTTCGTCGATGGCCCGTTCGACTCGAACATCGAAAGTCAGTCGAAACATGAAAACTCCTCGATTTTCGTTGAAATTCAGTCAAAAACCGTAGAAACTAGCATTTTCATCGGTTTAGACGAACTAACACTCTATCTCTTGATTAGCGCTTTCATCGAAGGTTTGTTCGACTCGAACCTCGAAAGTCACTCGATACATGAAAACTTCTCGATTTTCGTTGAAATTTAGTCAAAAACCGTTGAAACTTGCATTTTCATCGTTTTAGACGAACTAATATTCGATCTCTTGATTAGCGCTTTCGTCAATGGTCCGTTCGACTCGAACCTCGAAAGTCACTCGAAACATGAAGATTTCTCGATTTTCGTTGAAATTCAGTCAAAAACTGTAGAAACTTGCATTTTCATCGGTTTAGACGAATTAACAGTCGATCTCTTGATTAGCGCTTTCGTCGATGGCCCGTTCGACTCGAACATCGAAAGTCAGTCGAAACATGAAAACTTTTCGATTTTCGTTGAAATTCATTCAAAAACCGTAGAAACTAGCATTTTCATCGGTTTAGACGAACTATCACTCGATCTCTTGTAGCGCTTTCGTCGATGGTCCGTTCGACTCGTACATCGAAAGTCACTCGATACATGAAAACTTCTCGATTTTCGTTGAAATTCAGTCAGAAACTGTTGAAACTTGCATTTTCATCGTTTTTGAGGAAATAACACTCGATCTCTTGATTTGCACTTTGGTCGATGGTCCGTTCGACTCGAACCTTAAAAGTCACTCTATACATGAAAATTTCTCGATTTTCGTTTGAAATTGAGTCACAAACTATTGAAACCTGCAATCTCATCGATTTAGAAGAACTAACACTCGATCTCTTGATTAGCGTTTTCGTCGATGGCCCGTTCGACTCGAACATCGAAAGTAAGTCAAAACATGAAAACTTCTCGATTTTCGTTGAAATTCAGTCAAAAACCGTAGAAACGTGCAATTTCATCGGTTTAGACGAACTATCACTCGATCTCTTGTAGCGCTTTCGTCGATGGTCCGTTCGACTCGTACATCGAAAGTCAGTCGAAACATGAAAACTTCTCGATTTTCGTTGAAATTCAGTCAAAAACAGCAGAAACTTGCATTTTCATCGGTTTAGACGAACTAACAGTCGATCTCTTGATTAGCGCTTTCGTCGATTGTCCGTTCGACTCGAATCTCGAAAGTCACCCGAAACATGAAAATTTCTCGATTTTCGTTGAAATTCAGTCAAAAACTGTTGAAACTTGCATTTTCATCGTTTTAGACGAACTAACAGTCTATCTCTTGATTAGCGCTTTCATCGAAGGTTTGTTCGACTCGAACATCGAAAGTCACTCGATACATGAAAACTTCTCGATTTTCGTTGAAATTTAGTCAAAAACCGTTGAAACTTGCATTTTCATCGTTTTAGACGAACTAATATTCGATCTCTTGATTAGCGCTTTCGTCAATGGTCCGTTCGACTCGAACCTCGAAAGTCACTCGAAACATGAAGGTTTCTCGATTTTTGTTGAAATTCAGTCAAAAACTATTGAAACGTGTAATCTTATCGTTTTAGAAGAAATAATACTCGATCTCTTGATTAGCGTTTTCGTCGAAGGCCCGTTCGACTCGAACATCGAAAGTAAGTCGAAACATGAAAACTTCTCGATTTTCGTTGAAATTCAGTCAAAAACCGTAGAAACGTGCATTTTCATCGGTTTAGACGAACTATCACTCGATCCCTTGATTAGCGCTTTCGTCGATGGTCCGTTCGACTCGTACATCGAAAGTCACTCGATACATGAAAACTTCACGATTTTCGTTGAGATTCAATCAAAAACAGTAGAAACTTGCATTTTCATCGGTTTAGACGAACTAACACTCGATCTCTTGATTAGCGCTTTCGTCGATGGTCCGTTCGACTCGAACCTCGATAGTCACCCGAAACATGAAAATTTCTCGATTTTCGTTGAAATTCAGTCAAAAACTATTGAAACCTGCAATCTCATCGTTTTAGAAGAAATAATACTCGATCTCTTGATTAGCGTTTTCGTCGATGGTCCGTTCGACTCGTACATCGAAAGTCACTCGATACATGAAAACTTTTCGATTTTCGTTGAGATTCAGTCAAAAACAGTAGAAACTTGCATTTTCATCGGTTTAGACGAACTAACACTCGATCTCTTGATTAGCGCTTTCGTCGATGGTCCGTTCGACTCGAACCTCGATAGTCACCAGAAACATGAAAATTTCTCGATTTTCGTTGAAATTCAATCAAAAACTGTTGAAACTTGCATTTTCATCGTTTTAGACGAACTAACACTCTATCTCTTGATTAGCGCTTTCATCGAAGGTTTGTTCGACTCGAACCTCGAAAGTCACTCGATACATGAAAACTTCTCGATTTTCGTTGAAATTTAGTCAAAAACCGTTGAAACTTGCATTTTCATCGTTTTAGACGAACTAATACTCGATCTCTTGATTAGCGCTTTCGTCGATGACTCGAACCTCGAAAGACACTCGAAACATGAAGATTTCTCGATTTTTGTTGAAATTCAGTCAAAAACTATTGAAACGTGTAATCATATCGTTTTAGAAGAACTATTACTCGATCTCTTGATTAGCGCTTTCGTCGATGGCCCGTTCGACTCGAACATCGAAAGTCAGTCGAAACATGAAAACTCCTCGATTTTCGTTGAAATTTAGTCAAAAACCGTAGAAACGTGCAATTTCATCGGTTTAGACGAACTATCACTCGATCTCTTGTAGCGCTTTCGTCGATGGTCCGTTCGACTCGAACCTCGAAAGTCACTCGATACATGAAAACTTCTCGATTTTCGTCGAAATTTAGTCAAAAACCGTTGAAACTTGCATTTTCATCGTTTTAGACGGACTAATACTCGATCTCTTGATTAGCGCTTTCGTCGATGGCCCGTTCGACTCGAACATCGAAAGTCAGTCGAAACATGAAAACTCCTCGATTTTCGTTGAAATTTAGTCAAAAACCGTAGAAACGTGCAATTTCATCGGTTTAGACGAACTATCACTCGATCTCTTGTAGCGCTTTCGTCGATGGTCCGTTCGACTCGTACATCGAAAGTCAGTCGAAACATGAAAACTTCTCGATTTTCGTTGAAATTCAGTCAAAAACAGCAGAAACTTGCATTTTCATCGGTTTAGACGAACTAACAGTCGATCTCATGATTAGCGCTTTCGTCGATTGTCCGTTCGACTCGAATCTCGAAAGTCACCCGAAACATGAAAATTTCTCGATTTTCGTTGAAATTCAGTCAAAAACTATTGAAACGTGTAATCTTATCGTTTTAGAAGAACTAATACTCGATCTCTTGATTAGCGTTTTCGTCGATGGCCCGTTCGACTCGAACATCGAAAGTAAGTCGAAACAAGAAAACTTCTCGATTTTCGTTGAAATTCAGTCAAAAACCGTAGAATCGTGCATTTTCATCGGTTTAGACGAACTATCACTCGATCTCTTGATTAGCGCTTTCGTCGATGGTCCGTTCGACGCGAACCTCGAAAGTCACTCTATACATGAAAATTTCTCGATTTTCGTTTGAAATTGAGTCACAAACTGTTGAAACCTGCAATCTCATCGATTTAGCAGAACTAACACTCGATCTCTTGATTAGCGCTCTCGTCAGTTCGACTCGAACCTCAAAAGTCACTCGAAATATGAAAATTTCTCGATTTTCGTTGAAATTTAGTCAAAAACTATTGAAACCTGCAATCTCATCGTTTTAGAAGATCTGATACTCGATCTCTTGATTAGCGCTTTCGTCGATGGTCCGTTCGACTCGAACCTCGAAAGTCAGTCGACAATGAAAACTTCTCGATTTTCGTTGAGATTCAGTCAAAAACAGTAGAAACTTGCATTTTCATCGGTTTAGACGAACTAACACTCGATCTCTTGCTTAGCGCTTTCGTCGATGGTCCGTTCGACTCGAACCTCGATAGTCACCCGAAACATGAAAATTTCTCGATTTTCGTTGAAATTCAGTCAAAAACTGTTGAAACTTGCATTTTCATCGTTTTAGACGAACTAACACTCTATCTCTTGATTAGCGCTTTCATCGAAGGTTTGTTCGACTCGAACCTCGAAAGTCACTCGATACATGAAAACTTCTCGATTTTCGTTGAAATTTAGTCAAAAACCGTTGAAACTTGCATTTTCATCGTTTTAGACGAACTAATATTCGATCTCTTGATTAGCGCTTTCGTCAATGGTCCGTTCGACTCGAACCTCGAAAGTCACTCGAAACATGAAGGTTTCTCGATTTTTGTTGAAATTCAGTCAAAAACTATTGAAACGTGTAATCTTATCGTTTTAGAAGAAATAATACTCGATCTCTTGATTAGCGTTTTCGTCGATGGCCCGTTCGACTCGAACATCGAAAGTAAGTCGAAACATGAAAACTTCTCGATTTTCGTTGAAATTCAGTCAAAAACCGTAGAAACGTGCATTTTCATCGGTTTAGACGAACTATCACTCGATCCCTTGATTAGCGCTTTCGTCGATGGTCCGTTCGACTCGTACATCGAAAGTCACTCGATACATGAAAACTTCTCGATTTTCGTTGAGATTCAGTCAAAAACAGTAGAAACTTGCATTTTCATCGGTTTAGACGAACTAACACTCGATCTCTTGATTAGCGCTTTCGTCGATGGTCCGTTCGACTCGAACCTCGATAGTCACCCGAAACATGAAAATTTCTCGATTTTCGTTGAAATTCAGTCAGAAACTGTTGAAACTTGCATTTTCATCGTTTTTGAGGAAATAACACTCGATCTCTTGATTTGCACTTTGGTCGATGGTCCGTTCGACTCGAACCTTAAAAGTCACTCTATACATGAAAATTTCTCGATTTTCGTTGAAATTTAGTCAAAAACCGTTGAAACTTGCATTTTCATCGTTTTAGACGAACTAATATTCGATCTCTTGATTAGCGCTTTCGTCAATGGTCCGTTCGACTCGAACATCGAAAGTCAGTCGAAACATGAAAACTCCTCGATTTTCGTTGAAATTTAGTCAAAAACCGTAGAAACGTGCAATTTCATCGGTTTAGACGAACTATCACTCGATCTCTTGTAGCGCTTTCGTCGATGGTCCGTTCGACTCGTACATCGAAAGTCAGTCGAAACATGAAAACTTCTCGATTTTCGTTGAAATTCAGTCAAAAACAGCAGAAACTTGCATTTTCATCGGTTTAGACGAACTAACAGTCGATCTCTTGATTAGCGCTTTCGTCGATTGTCCGTTCGACTCGAATCTCGAAAGTCACCCGAAACATAAAAATTTCTCGATTTTCGTTGAAATTCAGTCAAAAACTATTGAAACGTGTAATCTTATCGTTTTAGAAGAACTAATACTCGATCTCTTGATTAGCGTTTTCGTCGATGGCCCGTTCGACTCGAACATCGAAAGTAAGTCGAAACAAGAAAACTTCTCGATTTTCGTTGAAATTCAGTCAAAAACCGTAGAATCGTGCATTTTCATCGGTTTAGACGAACTATCACTCGATCTCTTGATTAGCGCTTTCGTCGATGGTCCGTTCGACGCGAACCTCGAAAGTCACTCTATACATGAAAATTTCTCGATTTTCGTTTGAAATTGAGTCACAAACTGTTGAAACCTGCAATCTCATCGATTTAGCAGAACTAACACTCGATCTCTTGATTAGCGCTCTCGTCAGTTCGACTCGAACCTCAAAAGTCACTCGAAATATGAAAATTTCTCGATTTTCGTTGAAATTTAGTCAAAAACTATTGAAACCTGCAATCTCATCGTTTTAGAAGATCTGATACTCGATCTCTTGATTAGCGCTTTCGTCGATGGTCCGTTCGACTCGAACCTCGAAAGTCAGTCGACAATGAAAACTTCTCGATTTTCGTTGAGATTCAGTCAAAAACAGTAGAAACTTGCATTTTCATCGGTTTAGACGAACTAACACTCGATCTCTTGATTAGCGCTTTCGTCGATGGTCCGTTCGACTCGAACCTCGATAGTCACCCGAAACATGAAAATTTCTCGATTTTCGTTGAAATTCAGTCAAAAACTGTTGAAACTTGCATTTTCATCGTTTTAGACGAACTAACACTCTATCTCTTGATTAGCGCTTTCATCGAAGGTTTGTTCGACTCGAACCTCGAAAGTCACTCGATACATGAAAACTTCTCGATTTTCGTTGAAATTTAGTCAAAAACCGTTGAAACTTGCATTTTCATCGTTTTAGACGAACTAATATTCGATCTCTTGATTAGCGCTTTCGTCAATGGTCCGTTCGACTCGAACCTCGAAAGTCACTCGAAACATGAAGGTTTCTCGATTTTTGTTGAAATTCAGTCAAAAACTATTGAAACGTGTAATCTTATCGTTTTAGAAGAAATAATACTCGATCTCTTGATTAGCGTTTTCGTCGATGGCCCGTTCGACTCGAACATCGAAAGTAAGTCGAAACATGAAAACTTCTCGATTTTCGTTGAAATTCAGTCAAAAACCGTAGAAACGTGCATTTTCATCGGTTTAGACGAACTATCACTCGATCCCTTGATTAGCGCTTTCGTCGATGGTCCGTTCGACTCGTACATCGAAAGTCACTCGATACATGAAAACTTCTCGATTTTCGTTGAGATTCAGTCAAAAACAGTAGAAACTTGCATTTTCATCGGTTTAGACGAACTAACACTCGATCTCTTGATTAGCGCTTTCGTCGATGGTCCGTTCGACTCGAACCTCGATAGTCACCCGAAACATGAAAATTTCTCGATTTTCGTTGAAATTCAGTCAGAAACTGTTGAAACTTGCATTTTCATCGTTTTTGAGGAAATAACACTCGATCTCTTGATTTGCACTTTGGTCGATGGTCCGTTCGACTCGAACCTTAAAAGTCACTCGATACATGAAAACTTCTCGATTTTCGTTGAAATTTAGTCAAAAACCGTTGAAACTTGCATTTTCATCGTTTTAGACGGACTAATACTCGATCTCTTGATTAGCGCTTTCGTCGATGGCCCGTTCGACTCGAACATCGAAAGTCAGTCGAAACATGAAAACTCCTCGATTTTCGTTGAAATTCAGTCAAAAACCGTAGAAACTAGCATTTTCATCGGTTTAGACGAACTAACACTCTATCTCTTGATTAGCGCTTTCATCGAAGGTTTGTTCGACTCGAACCTCGAAAGTCACTCGATACATGAAAACTTCTCGATTTTCGTTGAAATTTAGTCAAAAACCGTTGAAACTTGCATTTTCATCGTTTTAGACGAACTAATATTCGATCTCTTGATTAGCGCTTTCGTCAATGGTCCGTTCGACTCGAACCTCGAAAGTCACTCGAAACATGAAGATTTCTCGATTTTCGTTGAAATTCAGTCAAAAACTGTAGAAACTTGCATTTTCATCGGTTTAGACGAATTAACAGTCGATCTCTTGATTAGCGCTTTCGTCGATGGCCCGTTCGACTCGAACATCGAAAGTCAGTCGAAACATGAAAACTTTTCGATTTTCGTTGAAATTCATTCAAAAACCGTAGAAACTAGCATTTTCATCGGTTTAGACGAACTATCACTCGATCTCTTGTAGCGCTTTCGTCGATGGTCCGTTCGACTCGTACATCGAAAGTCACTCGATACATGAAAACTTCTCGATTTTCGTTGAAATTCAGTCAGAAACTGTTGAAACTTGCATTTTCATCGTTTTTGAGGAAATAACACTCGATCTCTTGATTTGCACTTTGGTCGATGGTCCGTTCGACTCGAACCTTAAAAGTCACTCTATACATGAAAATTTCTCGATTTTCGTTTGAAATTGAGTCACAAACTATTGAAACCTGCAATCTCATCGATTTAGAAGAACTAACACTCGATCTCTTGATTAGCGTTTTCGTCGATGGCCCGTTCGACTCGAACATCGAAAGTAAGTCAAAACATGAAAACTTCTCGATTTTCGTTGAAATTCAGTCAAAAACCGTAGAAACGTGCAATTTCATCGGTTTAGACGAACTATCACTCGATCTCTTGTAGCGCTTTCGTCGATGGTCCGTTCGACTCGTACATCGAAAGTCAGTCGAAACATGAAAACTTCTCGATTTTCGTTGAAATTCAGTCAAAAACAGCAGAAACTTGCATTTTCATCGGTTTAGACGAACTAACAGTCGATCTCTTGATTAGCGCTTTCGTCGATTGTCCGTTCGACTCGAATCTCGAAAGTCACCCGAAACATGAAAATTTCTCGATTTTCGTTGAAATTCAGTCAAAAACTGTTGAAACTTGCATTTTCATCGTTTTAGACGAACTAACAGTCTATCTCTTGATTAGCGCTTTCATCGAAGGTTTGTTCGACTCGAACATCGAAAGTCACTCGATACATGAAAACTTCTCGATTTTCGTTGAAATTTAGTCAAAAACCGTTGAAACTTGCATTTTCATCGTTTTAGACGAACTAATATTCGATCTCTTGATTAGCGCTTTCGTCAATGGTCCGTTCGACTCGAACCTCGAAAGTCACTCGAAACATGAAGGTTTCTCGATTTTTGTTGAAATTCAGTCAAAAACTATTGAAACGTGTAATCTTATCGTTTTAGAAGAAATAATACTCGATCTCTTGATTAGCGTTTTCGTCGAAGGCCCGTTCGACTCGAACATCGAAAGTAAGTCGAAACATGAAAACTTCTCGATTTTCGTTGAAATTCAGTCAAAAACCGTAGAAACGTGCATTTTCATCGGTTTAGACGAACTATCACTCGATCCCTTGATTAGCGCTTTCGTCGATGGTCCGTTCGACTCGTACATCGAAAGTCACTCGATACATGAAAACTTCACGATTTTCGTTGAGATTCAATCAAAAACAGTAGAAACTTGCATTTTCATCGGTTTAGACGAACTAACACTCGATCTCTTGATTAGCGCTTTCGTCGATGGTCCGTTCGACTCGAACCTCGATAGTCACCCGAAACATGAAAATTTCTCGATTTTCGTTGAAATTCAGTCAAAAACTATTGAAACCTGCAATCTCATCGTTTTAGAAGAAATAATACTCGATCTCTTGATTAGCGTTTTCGTCGATGGTCCGTTCGACTCGTACATCGAAAGTCACTCGATACATGAAAACTTTTCGATTTTCGTTGAGATTCAGTCAAAAACAGTAGAAACTTGCATTTTCATCGGTTTAGACGAACTAACACTCGATCTCTTGATTAGCGCTTTCGTCGATGGTCCGTTCGACTCGAACCTCGATAGTCACCAGAAACATGAAAATTTCTCGATTTTCGTTGAAATTCAATCAAAAACTGTTGAAACTTGCATTTTCATCGTTTTAGACGAACTAACACTCTATCTCTTGATTAGCGCTTTCATCGAAGGTTTGTTCGACTCGAACCTCGAAAGTCACTCGATACATGAAAACTTCTCGATTTTCGTTGAAATTTAGTCAAAAACCGTTGAAACTTGCATTTTCATCGTTTTAGACGAACTAATACTCGATCTCTTGATTAGCGCTTTCGTCGATGACTCGAACCTCGAAAGACACTCGAAACATGAAGATTTCTCGATTTTTGTTGAAATTCAGTCAAAAACTATTGAAACGTGTAATCATATCGTTTTAGAAGAACTATTACTCGATCTCTTGATTAGCGCTTTCGTCGATGGCCCGTTCGACTCGAACATCGAAAGTCAGTCGAAACATGAAAACTTCTCGATTTTCGTTGAAATTTAGTCAAAAACCGTAGAAACTTGCATTTTCATCGGTTTAGACGAACTAATACTCGATCTCTTGATTAGCGCTTTTGTCGATGGTCCGTTCGACTCGAACTTCGAAAGTCACTCGACACATGAAAATTTCTCGATTTTCGTTTGAAATTGAGTCACAAACTATTGAAACCTGCAATCTCATCGATTTAGAAGAACTAACACTCGATCTCTTGATTAGCGCTTTCGTCGATGGTCCGTTCGACGCGAACCTCGAAAGTCACTCTATACATGAAAATTTCTCGATAATCGTTTGAAATTGAGTCACAAACTGTTGAAACCTGCAATCTCATCGATTTAGCAGATCTAACACTCGATCTCTTGATTAGCGCTTTCGTCGTTGGTCCGTTCGACTCGAACCTCGAAAGTCACCCGAAACATGAAAATTTCTCGATTTTCGTTGAAATTCAGTCAAAAACTATTGAAACGTGTAATCTTATCGTTTTAGAAGAACTAATACTCGATCTCTTGATTAGCGTTTTCGTCGATGGCCCGTTCGACTCGAACATCGAAAGTCACTCGATACATGAAAACTTCTCGATTTTCGTCGAAATTTAGTCAAAAACCGTTGAAACTTGCATTTTCATCGTTTTAGACGGACTAATACTCGATCTCTTGATTAGCGCTTTCGTCGATGGCCCGTTCGACTCGAACATCGAAAGTCAGTCGAAACATGAAAACTCCTCGATTTTCGTTGAAATTTAGTCAAAAACCGTAGAAACGTGCAATTTCATCGGTTTAGACGAACTATCACTCGATCTCTTGTAGCGCTTTCGTCGATGGTCCGTTCGACTCGTACATCGAAAGTCAGTCGAAACATGAAAACTTCTCGATTTTCGTTGAAATTCAGTCAAAAACAGCAGAAACTTGCATTTTCATCGGTTTAGACGAACTAACAGTCGATCTCTTGATTAGCGCTTTCGTCGATTGTCCGTTCGACTCGAATCTCGAAAGTCACCCGAAACATGAAAATTTCTCGATTTTCGTTGAAATTCAGTCAAAAACTATTGAAACGTGTAATCTTATCGTTTTAGAAGAACTAATACTCGATCTCTTGATTAGCGTTTTCGTCGATGGCCCGTTCGACTCGAACATCGAAAGTAAGTCGAAACAAGAAAACTTCTCGATTTTCGTTGAAATTCAGTCAAAAACCGTAGAATCGTGCATTTTCATCGGTTTAGACGAACTATCACTCGATCTCTTGATTAGCGCTTTCGTCGATGGTCCGTTCGACGCGAACCTCGAAAGTCACTCTATACATGAAAATTTCTCGATTTTCGTTTGAAATTGAGTCACAAACTGTTGAAACCTGCAATCTCATCCATTTAGCAGAACTAACACTCGATCTCTTGATTAGCGCTCTCGTCAGTTCGACTCGAACCTCAAAAGTCACTCGAAATATGAAAATTTCTCGATTTTCGTTGAAATTTAGTCAAAAACTATTGAAACCTGCAATCTCATCGTTTTAGAAGATCTGATACTCGATCTCTTGATTAGCGCTTTCATCGAAGGTTTGTTCGACTCGAACCTCGAAAGTCACTCGATACATGAAAACTTCTCGATTTTCGTTGAAATTTAGTCAAAAACCGTTGAAACTTGCATTTTCATCGTTTTAGACGAACTAATATTCGATCTCTTGATTAGCGCTTTCGTCAATGGTCCGTTCGACTCGAACCTCGAAAGTCACTCGAAACATGAAGGTTTCTCGATTTTTGTTGAAATTCAGTCAAAAACTATTGAAACGTGTAATCTTATCGTTTTAGAAGAAATAATACTCGATCTCTTGATTAGCGTTTTCGTCGATGGCCCGTTCGACTCGAACATCGAAAGTAAGTCGAAACATGAAAACTTCTCGATTTTCGTTGAAATTCAGTCAAAAACCGTAGAAACGTGCATTTTCATCGGTTTAGACGAACTATCACTCGATCCCTTGATTAGCGCTTTCGTCGATGGTCCGTTCGACTCGTACATCGAAAGTCACTCGATACATGAAAACTTCTCGATTTTCGTTGAGATTCAGTCAAAAACAGTAGAAACTTGCATTTTCATCGGTTTAGACGAACTAACACTCGATCTCTTGATTAGCGCTTTCGTCGATGGTCCGTTCGACTCGAACCTCGATAGTCACCCGAAACATGAAAATTTCTCGATTTTCGTTGAAATTCAATCAAAAACTGTTGAAACTTGCATTTTCATCGTTTTAGACGAACTAACACGATATCTCTTGATTAGCGCTTTCATCGAAGGTTTGTTCGACTCGAACCTCGAAAGTCACTCGATACATGAAAACTTCTCGATTTTCGTTGAAATTTAGTCAAAAACCGTAGAAACGTGCATTTTCATCGGTTTAGACGAACTATCACTCGATCCCTTGATTAGCGCTTTCGTCGATGGTCCGTTCGACTCGAACCTCGATAGTCACCCGAAACATGAAAATTTCTCGATTTTCGTTGAAATTCAATCAAAAACTGTTGAAACTTGCATTTTCATCGTTTTAGACGAACTAACACGCTATCTCTTGATTAGCGCTTTCATCGAAGGTTTGTTCGACTCGAACCTCGAAAGTCACTCGATACATGAAAACTTCTCGATTTTCGTTGAAATTTAGTCAAAAACTATTGAAACGTGTAATCTTATCGTTTTAGAAGAACTAATACTCGATCTCTTGATTAGCGTTTTCGTCGATGGTCCGTTCGACTCGAACCTCGATAGTCACCCGAAACATGAAAATTTCTCGATTTTCGTTGAAATTCAGTCAAAAACTGTTGAAACTTGCATTTTCATCGTTTTAGACGAACTAACACTCTATCTCTTGATTAGCGCTTTCATCGAAGGTTTGTTCGACTCGAACCTCGAAAGTCACTCGATACATGAAAACTTCTCGATTTTCGTTGAAATTTAGTCAAAAACCGTTGAAACTTGCATTTTCATCGTTTTAGACGAACTAATACTCGATCTCTTGATTAGCGCTTTCGTCGATGACTCGAACCTCGAAAGACACTCGAAACATGAAGATTTCTCGATTTTTGTTGAAATTCAGTCAAAAACTATTGAAACGTGTAATCATATCGTTTTAGAAGAACTATTACTCGATCTCTTGATTAGCGCTTTCGTCGATGGCCCGTTCGACTCGAACATCGAAAGTCAGTCGAAACATGAAAACTTCTCGATTTTCGTTGAAATTTAGTCAAAAACCGTAGAAACTTGCATTTTCATCGGTTTAGACGAACTAATACTCGATCTCTTGATTAGCGCTTTTGTCGATGGTCCGTTCGACTCGAACTTCGAAAGTCACTCGACACATGAAAATTTCTCGATTTTCGTTTGAAATTGAGTCACAAACTATTGAAACCTGCAATCTCATCGATTTAGAAGAACTAACACTCGATCTCTTGATTAGCGCTTTCGTCGATGGTCCGTTCGACGCGAACCTCGAAAGTCACTCTATACATGAAAATTTCTCGATAATCGTTTGAAATTGAGTCACAAACTGTTGAAACCTGCAATCTCATCGATTTAGCAGATCTAACACTCGATCTCTTGATTAGCGCTTTCGTCGTTGGTCCGTTCGACTCGAACCTCGAAAGTCACCCGAAACATGAAAATTTCTCGATTTTCGTTGAAATTCAGTCAAAAACTATTGAAACGTGTAATCTTATCGTTTTAGAAGAACTAATACTCGATCTCTTGATTAGCGTTTTCGTCGATGGCCCGATCGACTCGAACATCGAAAGCAAGTCGAAACATGAAAACTTCTCGATTTTCGTTGAAATTCATTCAAAAACCGTAGAAACTAGCATTTTCATCGGTTTAGACGAACTATCACTCGATCTCTTGTAGCGCTGTCGTCGATGGTCCGTTCGACTCGAACCTCGAAAGTCACTCGATACATGAAAACTTCTCGATTTTCGTTGAAATTTAGTCAAAAACCGTTGAAACTTGCATTTTCATCTTTTTAGACGGACTAATACTCGATCTCTTGATTAGCGCTTTCGTCGATGGCCCGTTCGACTCGAACATCGAAAGTCAGTCGAAACATGAAAACTTCTCGATTTTCGTTGAAATTTAGTCAAAAACTGTTGAAACCTGCAATCTCATCGATTTAGCAGAACTAACACTCGATCTCTTGATTAGCGCTTTCGTCGATGGTCCGTTCGACTCGAACCTCGAAAGTCACTCGAAACATGAAGATTTCTCAATTTTTGTTGAAATTCAGTCAAAAACTATTGAAACGTGTAATCAGATCGTTTTAGAAGAACTAATACTCGATCTCTTGATTAGCGCTTTCGTCGATGGTCCGTTCGACTCGTACATCGAAAGTCACTCGATACATGAAAACTTCTCGATTTTCGTTGAGATTCAGTCAAAAACAGTAGAAACTTGCATTTTCATCGGTTTAGACGTACTAACACTCGATCTCTTGATTAGCGCTTTCGTCGATGGTCCGTTCGACTCGAACGTCGATAGTCACCCGAAACATGAAAATTTCTCGATTTTCGTTGAAATTCAATCAAAAACTGTTGAAACTTGCATTTTCATCGTTTTAGACGAACTAACACGCTATCTCTTGATTAGCGCTTTCATCGAAGGTTTGTTCGACTCGAACCTCGAAAGTCACTCGATACATGAAAACTTCTCGATTTTCGTTGAAATTTAGTCAAAAATCGTTGAAACTTGCATTTTCATCGTTTTAGACGAACTAATACTCGATCTCTTGATTAGCGCTTTCGTCGATGGTCCGTTCGACTCGAACCTCGATAGTCACCCGAAACATGAAAATTTCTCGATTTTCGTTGAAATTCAGTCAAAAACTATTGAAACCTGCAATCTCATCGTTTTAGAAGAAATAATACTCGATCTCTTGATTAGCGTTTTCGTCGATGGTCCGTTCGACTCGTACATCGAAAGTCACTCGATACATGAAAACTTCTCGATTTTCGTTGAAATTTAGTCAAAAACCGTTGAAACTTGCATTTTCATCGTTTTAGACGAACTAATACTCGAACTCTTGATTAGCGCTTTCGTCGATGACTCGAACCTCGAAAGACACTCGAAACATGAAGATTTCTCGATTTTTGTTGAAATTCAGTCAAAAACTATTGAAACGTGTAATCATATCGTTTTAGAAGAACTATTACTCGATCTCTTGATTAGCGTTTTCGTCGATGGCCCGTTCGACTCGAACATCGAAAGTAAGTCAAAACATGAAAACTTCTCGATTTTCGTTGAAATTCAGTCAAAAACCGTAGAAACGTGCAATTTCATCGGTTTAGACGAACTATCACTCGATCTCTTGTAGCGCTTTCGTCGATGGTCCGTTCGACTCGAACCTCGAAAGTCACTCGATACATGAAGACTTCTCGATTTTCGTTGAAATTTAGTCAAAAACCGTTGAAACTTGCATTTTCATCGTTTTAGACGGACTAATACTCGATCTCTTGATTAGCGCTTTCGTCGATGGCCCGTTCGACGCGAACATCGAAAGTCAGTCGAAACATGAAAACTTCTCGATTTTCGTTGAAATTTAGTCAAAAACCGTAGAAACTTGCATTTTCATCGGTTTAGACGAACTAATACTCGATCTCTTGATTAGCGCTTTTGTCGATGGTCCGTTCGACTCGAACTTCGAAAGTCACTCGACACATGAAAATTTCTCGATTTTCGTTTGAAATTGAGTCACAAACTATTGAAACCTGCAATCTCATCGATTTAGAAGAACTAACACTCGATCTCTTGATTAGCGCTTTCGTCGATGGTCCGTTCGACGCGAACCTCGAAAGTCACTCTATACATGAAAATTTCTCGATAATCGTTTGAAATTGAGTCACAAACTGTTGAAACCTGCAATCTCATCGATTTAGCAGATCTAACACTCGATCTCTTGATTAGCGCTTTCGTCGTTGGTCCGTTCGACTCGAACCTCGAAAGTCACCCGAAACATGAAAATTTCTCGATTTTCGTTGAAATTCAGTCAAAAACTATTGAAACGTGTAATCTTATCGTTTTAGAAGAACTAATACTCGATCTCTTGATTAGCGTTTTCGTCGATGGCCCGATCGACTCGAACATCGAAAGCAAGTCGAAACATGAAAACTTCTCGATTTTCGTTGAAATTTAGTCAAAAAACGTAGAAACTTGCATTTTCATCGGTTTAGACGAACTAATACTCGATCTCTTGATTAGCGCTTTCGTCGATGGTCCGTTCGACTCGAACCTCGATAGTCACCCGAAACATGAAAATTTCTCGATTTTCGTTGAAATTCAGTCAAAAAACGTAGAAACCTGCAATCTCATCGTTTTAGAAGATCTAATACTCGATCTCTTGATTAGCGCCTTCGTCGATGGTCCGTTCGACTCGTACATCGAAAGTCAGTCGAAACATGAAAACTTCTCGATTTTCGTTGAAATTCAGTCAAAAACTGTAGAAACTTGCATTTTCATCGGTTTAGACGAACTATCACTCGATCTCTTGTAGCGCTTTCGTCGATGGTCCGTTCGACTCGTACATCGAAAGTCACTCGATACATGAAAACTTCTCGATTTTCGTTGAAATTCAGTCAGAAACTGTTGAAACTTGCATTTTCATCGTTTTTGAGGAAATAACACTCGATCTCTTGATTTGCACTTTGGTCGATGGTCCGTTCGACTCGAACCTTAAAAGTCACTCTATACATGAAAATTTCTCGATTTTCGTTTGAAATTGAGTCACAAACTATTGAAACCTGCAATCTCATCGATTTAGAAGAACTAACACTCGATCTCTTGATTAGCGCTTTCGTCGATGGCCCGTTCGACTCGAACATCGAAAGTCAGTCGAAACATGAAAACTTCTCGATTTTCGTTGAAATTCAGTCAAAAACTGTAGAAACTTGCATTTTCATCGGTTTAGACGAACTATCACTCGATCTCTTGTAGCGCTTTCGTCGATGGTCCGTTCGACTCGTACATCGAAAGTCACTCGATACATGAAAACTTCTCGATTTTCGTTGAAATTCAGTCAGAAACTGTTGAAACTTGCATTTTCATCGTTTTTGAGGAAATAACACTCGATCTCTTGATTTGCACTTTGGTCGATGGTCCGTTCGACTCGAACCTTAAAAGTCACTCTATACATGAAAATTTCTCGATTTTCGTTTGAAATTGAGTCACAAACTATTGAAACCTGCAATCTCATCGATTTAGAAGAACTAACACTCGATCTCTTGATTAGCGCTTTCGTCGATGGCCCGTTCGACTCGAACATCGAAAGTCAGTCGAAACATGAAAACTCCTCGATTTTCGTTGAAATTCAGTCAAAAACCGTAGAAACTAGCATTTTCATCGGTTTAGACGAACTATCACTCGATCTCTTGTAGCGCTTTCGTCGATGGTCCGTTCGACTCGAACCTCGAAAGTCACTCGATACATGAAAACTTCTCGATTTTCGTTGAAATTTAGTCAAAAACCGTTGAAACTTGCATTTTCATCGTTTTAGACGGACTAATACTCGATCTCTTGATTAGCGCTTTCGTCGATGGCCCGTTCGACTCGAACATCGAAAGTCAGTCGAAACATGAAAACTCCTCGATTTTCGTTGAAATTTAGTCAAAAACTGTTGAAACCTGCAATCTCATCGATTTAGCAGAACTAACACTCGATCTCTTGATTAGCGCTTTCGTTGATGGTCCGTTCGACTCGAATCTCGAAAGTCACTCGAAACATGAAGATTTCTCAATTTTTGTTGAAATTCAGTCAAAAACTATTGAAACGTGTAATCATATCGTTTTAGAAGAACTAATACTCGATCTCTTGATTAGCGTTTTCGTCGATGGCCCGTTCGACTCGAACATCGAAAGTAAGTCAAAACATGAAAACTTCTCGATTTTCGTTGAAATTCAGTCAAAAACCGTAGAAACGTGCAATTTCATCGGTTTAGACGAACTATCACTCGATCTCTTGTAGCGCTTTCGTCGATGGTCCGTTCGACTCGTACATCGAAAGTCAGTCGAAACATGAAAACTTCTCGATTTTCGTTGAAATTCAGTCAAAAACAGCAGAAACTTGCATTTTCATCGGTTTAGACGAACTAACAGTCGATCTCTTGATTAGCGCTTTCGTCGATTGTCCGTTCGACTCGAATCTCGAAAGTCACCCGAAACATGAAAATTTCTCGATTTTCGTTGAAATTCAATCAAAAACTGTTGAAACTTGCATTTTCATCGGTTTAGACGAACTAATACTCGATCTCTTGATTAGCGCTTTTGTCGATGGTCCGTTCGACTCGAACTTCGAAAGTCACTCGACACATGAAAATTTCTCGATTTTCGTTTGAAATTGAGTCACAAACTATTGAAACCTGCAATCTCATCGATTTAGAAGAACTAACACTCGATCTCTTGATTAGCGCTTTCGTCGATGGTCCGTTCGACGCGAACCTCGAAAGTCACTCTATACATGAAAATTTCTCGATAATCGTTTGAAATTGAGTCACAAACTGTTGAAACCTGCAATCTCATCGATTTAGCAGATCTAACACTCGATCTCTTGATTAGCGCTTTCGTCGTTGGTCCGTTCGACTCGAACCTCGAAAGTCACCCGAAACATGAAAATTTCTCGATTTTCGTTGAAATTCAGTCAAAAACTATTGAAACGTGTAATCTTATCGTTTTAGAAGAACTAATACTCGATCTCTTGATTAGCGTTTTCGTCGATGGCCCGATCGACTCGAACATCGAAAGCAAGTCGAAACATGAAAACTTCTCGATTTTCGTTGAAATTCATTCAAAAACCGTAGAAACTAGCATTTTCATCGGTTTAGACGAACTATCACTCGATCTCTTGTAGCGCTGTCGTCGATGGTCCGTTCGACTCGAACCTCGAAAGTCACTCGATACATGAAAACTTCTCGATTTTCGTTGAAATTTAGTCAAAAACCGTTGAAACTTGCATTTTCATCTTTTTAGACGGACTAATACTCGATCTCTTGATTAGCGCTTTCGTCGATGGCCCGTTCGACTCGAACATCGAAAGTCAGTCGAAACATGAAAACTTCTCGATTTTCGTTGAAATTTAGTCAAAAACTGTTGAAACCTGCAATCTCATCGATTTAGCAGAACTAACACTCGATCTCTTGATTAGCGCTTTCGTCGATGGTCCGTTCGACTCGAACCTCGATAGTCACCCGAAACATGAAAATTTCTCGATTTTCGTTGAAATTCAATCAAAAACTGTTGAAACTTGCATTTTCATCGTTTTAGACGAACTAACACGCTATCTCTTGATTAGCGCTTTCATCGAAGGTTTGTTCGACTCGAACCTCGAAAGTCACTCGATACATGAAAACTTCTCGATTTTCGTTGAAATTTAGTCAAAAATCGTTGAAACTTGCATTTTCATCGTTTTAGACGAACTAATACTCGATCTCTTGATTAGCGCTTTCGTCGATGGTCCGTTCGACTCGAACCTCGATAGTCACCCGAAACATGAAAATTTCTCGATTTTCGTTGAAATTCAGTCAAAAACTATTGAAACCTGCAATCTCATCGTTTTAGAAGAAATAATACTCGATCTCTTGATTAGCGTTTTCGTCGATGGTCCGTTCGACTCGTACATCGAAAGTCACTCGATACATGAAAACTTCTCGATTTTCGTTGAAATTTAGTCAAAAACCGTTGAAACTTGCATTTTCATCGTTTTAGACGAACTAATACTCGAACTCTTGATTAGCGCTTTCGTCGATGACTCGAACCTCGAAAGACACTCGAAACATGAAGATTTCTCGATTTATGTTGAAATTCAGTCAAAAACTATTGAAACGTGTAATCATATCGTTTTAGAAGAACTATTACTCGATCTCTTGATTAGCGTTTTCGTCGATGGTCCGTTCGACTCGTACATCGAAAGTCACTCGATACATGAAAACTTCTCGATTTTCGTTGAAATTCAGTCAGAAACTGTTGAAACTTGCATTTTCATCGTTTTTGAGGAAATAACACTCGATCTCTTGATTTGCACTTTGGTCGATGGTCCGTTCGACTCGAACCTTAAAAGTCACTCTATACATGAAAATTTCTCGATTTTCGTTTGAAATTGCGTCACAAACTATTGAAACCTGCAATCTCATCGATTTAGAAGAACTAACACTCGATCTCTTGATTAGCGCTTTCGTCGATGGCCCGTTCGACTCGAACATCGAAAGTCAGTCGAAACATGAAAACTCCTCGATTTTCGTTGAAATTCAGTCAAAAACCGTAGAAACTAGCATTTTCATCGGTTTAGACGAACTAACACTCTATCTCTTGATTAGCGCTTTCATCGAAGGTTTGTTCGACTCGAACCTCGAAAGTCACTCGATACATGAAAACTTCTCGATTTTCGTTGAAATTTAGTCAAAAACCGTTGAAACTTGCATTTTCATCGTTTTAGACGAACTAATATTCGATCTCTTGATTAGCGCTTTCGTCAATGGTCCGTTCGACTCGAACCTCGAAAGTCACTCGAAACATGAAGATTTCTCGATTTTCGTTGAAATTCAGTCAAAAACTGTAGAAACTTGCATTTTCATCGGTTTAGACGAATTAACAGTCGATCTCTTGATTAGCGCTTTCGTCGATGGCCCGTTCGACTCGAACATCGAAAGTCAGTCGAAACATGAAAACTTTTCGATTTTCGTTGAAATTCATTCAAAAACCGTAGAAACTAGCATTTTCATCGGTTTAGACGAACTATCACTCGATCTCTTGTAGCGCTTTCGTCGATGGTCCGTTCGACTCGTACATCGAAAGTCACTCGATACATGAAAACTTCTCGATTTTCGTTGAAATTCAGTCAGAAACTGTTGAAACTTGCATTTTCATCGTTTTTGAGGAAATAACACTCGATCTCTTGATTTGCACTTTGGTCGATGGTCCGTTCGACTCGAACCTTAAAAGTCACTCTATACATGAAAATTTCTCGATTTTCGTTTGAAATTGAGTCACAAACTATTGAAACCTGCAATCTCATCGATTTAGAAGAACTAACACTCGATCTCTTGATTAGCGTTTTCGTCGATGGCCCGTTCGACTCGAACATCGAAAGTAAGTCAAAACATGAAAACTTCTCGATTTTCGTTGAAATTCAGTCAAAAACCGTAGAAACGTGCAATTTCATCGGTTTAGACGAACTATCACTCGATCTCTTGTAGCGCTTTCGTCGATGGTCCGTTCGACTCGTACATCGAAAGTCAGTCGAAACATGAAAACTTCTCGATTTTCGTTGAAATTCAGTCAAAAACAGCAGAAACTTGCATTTTCATCGGTTTAGACGAAGTAACAGTCGATCTCTTGATTAGCGCTTTCGTCGATTGTCCGTTCGACTCGAATCTCGAAAGTCACCCGAAACATGAAACTTTCTCGATTTTCGTTGAAATTCAGTCAAAAACTGTTGAAACTTGCATTTTCATCGTTTTAGACGAACTAACAGTCTATCTCTTGATTAGCGCTTTTATCGAAGGTTTGTTCGACTCGAACATCGAAAGTCACTCGATACATGAAAACTTCTCGATTTTCGTTGAAATTTAGTCAAAAACCGTTGAAACTTGCATTTTCATCGTTTTAGACGAACTAATATTCGATCTCTTGATTAGCGCTTTCGTCAATGGTCCGTTCGACTCGAACCTCGAAAGTCACTCGAAACATGAAGGTTTCTCGATTTTTGTTGAAATTCAGTCAAAAACTATTGAAACGTGTAATCTTATCGTTTTAGAAGAAATAATACTCGATCTCTTGATTAGCGTTTTCGTCGAAGGCCCGTTCGACTCGAACATCGAAAGTCAGTCGAAACATGAAAACTTCTCGATTTTCGTTGAAATTCAGTCAAAAACAGTAGAAACTTGCATTTTCATCGGTTTAGACGAACTAACACTCGATCTCTTGATTAGCGCTTTCGTCGATGGTCCGTTCGACTCGAACCTCGATAGTCACCAGAAACATGAAAATTTCTCAATTTTCGTTGAAATTCAATCAAAAACTGTTGAAACTTGCATTTTCATCGTTTTAGACGAACTAACACTCTATCTCTTGATTAGCGCTTTCATCGAAGGTTTGTTCGACTCGAACCTCGAAAGTCACTCGATACATGAAAACTTCTCGATTTTCGTTGAAATTTAGTCAAAAACCGTTGAAACTTGCATTTTCATCGTTTTAGACGAACTAATACTCGATCTCTTGATTAGCGCTTTCGTCGATGACTCGAACCTCGAAAGACACTCGAAACATGAAGATTTCTCGATTTTTGTTGAAATTCAGTCAAAAACTATTGAAACGTGTAATCATATCGTTTTAGAAGAACTATTACTCGATCTCTTGATTAGCGCTTTCGTCGATGGCCCGTTCGACTCGAACATCGAAAGTCAGTCGAAACATGAAAACTTCTCGATTTTCGTTGAAATTTAGTCAAAAACCGTAGAAACTTGAATTTTCATCGGTTTAGACGAACTAATACTCGATCTCTTGATTAGCGCTTTTGTCGATGGTCCGTTCGACTCGAACTTCGAAAGTCACTCGACACATGAAAATTTCTCGATTTTCGTTTGAAATTGAGTCACAAACTATTGAAACCTGCAATCTCATCGATTTAGAAGAACTAACACTCGATCTCTTGATTAGCGCTTTCGTCGATGGTCCGTTCGACGCGAACCTCGAAAGTCACTCTATACATGAAAATTTCTCGATAATCGTTTGAAATTGAGTCACAAACTGTTGAAACCTGCAATCTCATCGATTTAGCAGATCTAACACTCGATCTCTTGATTAGCGCTTTCGTCGTTGGTCCGTTCGACTCGAACCTCGAAAGTCACCCGAAACATGAAAATTTCTCGATTTTCGTTGAAATTCAGTCAAAAACTATTGAAACGTGTAATCTTATCGTTTTAGAAGAACTAATACTCGATCTCTTGATTAGCGTTTTCGTCGATGGCCCGTTCGACTCGAACATCGAAAGTAAGTCGAAACAAGAAAACTTCTCGATTTTCGTTGAAATTCAGTCAAAAACCGTAGAATCGTGCATTTTCATCGGTTTAGACGAACTATCACTCGATCTCTTGATTAGCGCTTTCGTCGATGGTCCGTTCGACGCGAACCTCGAAAGTCACTCTATACATGAAAATTTCTCGATTTTCGTTTGAAATTGAGTCACAAACTGTTGAAACCTGCAATCTCATCGATTTAGCAGAACTAACACTCGATCTCTTGATTAGCGCTCTCGTCAGTTCGACTCGAACCTCAAAAGTCACTCGAAATATGAAAATTTCTCGATTTTCGTTGAAATTTAGTCAAAAACTATTGAAACCTGCAATCTCATCGTTTTAGAAGATCTGATACTCGATCTCTTGATTAGCGCTTTCGTCGATGGTCCGTTCGACTCGAACCTCGAAAGTCAGTCGACAATGAAAACTTCTCGATTTTCCTTGAGATTCAGTCAAAAACAGTAGAAACTTGCATTTTCATCGGTTTAGACGAACTAACACTCGATCTCTTGATTAGCGCTTTCGTCGATGGCCCGTTCGACTCGAACATCGAAAGTCAGTCGAAACATGAAAACTCCTCGATTTTCGTTGAAATTTAGTCAAAAACCGTTGAAACTTGCATTTTCATCGTTTTAGACGGACTAATACTCGATCTCTTGATTAGCGCTTTCGTCGATGGCCCGTTCGACTCGAACATCGAAAGTCAGTCGAAACATGAAAACTCCTCGATTTTCGTTGAAATTTAGTCAAAAACTGTTGAAACCTGCAATCTCATCGATTTAGCAGAACTAACACTCGATCTCTTGATTAGCGCTTTCGTTGATGGTCCGTTCGACTCGAATCTCGAAAGTCACTCGAAACATGAAGATTTCTCAATTTTTGTTGAAATTCAGTCAAAAACTATTGAAACGTGTAATCATATCGTTTTAGAAGAACTAATACTCGATCTCTTGATTAGCGTTTTCGTCGATGGCCCGTTCGACTCGAACATCGAAAGTAAGTCAAAACATGAAAACTTCTCGATTTTCGTTGAAATTCAGTCAAAAACCGTAGAAACGTGCAATTTCATCGGTTTAGACGAACTATCACTCGATCTCTTGTAGCGCTTTCGTCGATGGTCCGTTCGACTCGTACATCGAAAGTCAGTCGAAACATGAAAACTTCTCGATTTTCGTTGAAATTCAGTCAAAAACAGCAGAAACTTGCATTTTCATCGGTTTAGACGAACTAACAGTCGATCTCTTGATTAGCGCTTTCGTCGATTGTCCGTTCGACTCGAATCTCGAAAGTCACCCGAAACATGAAAATTTCTCGATTTTCGTTGAAATTCAGTCAAAAACTATTGAAACGTGTAATCTTATCGTTTTAGAAGAACTAATACTCGATCTCTTGATTAGCGTTTTCGTCGATGGCCCGTTCGACTCGAACATCGAAAGTAAGTCGAAACATGAAAACTTCTCGATTTTCGTTGAAATTCAGTCAAAAACCGTAGAATCGTGCATTTTCATCGGTTTAGACGAACTATCACTCGATCTCTTGATTAGCGCTTTCGTCGATGGTCCGTTCGACTCGAACCTCGATAGTCACCCGAAACATGAAAATTTCTCGATTTTCGTTGAAATTCAGTCAAAAACTGTTGAAACTTGCATTTTCATCGTTTTAGACGAACTAACACTCTATCTCTTGATTAGCGCTTTCATCGAAGGTTTGTTCGACTCGAACCTCGAAAGTCACTCGATACATGAAAACTTCTCGATTTTCGTTGAGATTCAGTCAAAAACAGTAGAAACTTGCATTTTCATCGGTTTAGACGAACTAACACTCGATCTCTTGATTAGCGCTTTCGTCGTTGGTCCGTTCGACTCGAACCTCGAAAGTCACCCGAAACATGAAAATTTGTCGATTTTCGTTGAAATTCAGTCAAAAATTATTGAAACGTGTAATCTTATCGTTTTAGAAGAACTAATACTCGATCTCTTGATTAGCGTTTTCGTCGATGGCCCGATCGACTCGAACATCGAAAGCATGTCGAAACATGAAAACTTCTCGATTTTCGTTGAAATTTAGTCAAAAAACGTAGAAACTTGCATTTTCATCGGTTTAGACGAACTAATACTCGAACTCTTGATTAGCGCTTTCGTCGATGGTCCGTTCGACTCGAACCTCGATAGTCACCCGAAACATGAAAATTTCTCGATTTTCGTTGAAATTCAGTCAAAAAACGTAGAAACCTGCAATCTCATCGTTTTAGAAGATCTAATACTCGATCTCTTGATTAGCGCCTTCGTCGATGGTCCGTTCGACTCGTACATCGAAAGTCAGTCGAAACATGAAAACTTCTCGATTTTCGTTGAAATTCAGTCAAAAACTGTAGAAACTTGCATTTTCATCGGTTTAGACGAACTATCACTCGATCTCTTGTAGCGCTTTCGTCGATGGTCCGTTCGACTCGTACATCGAAAGTCACTCGATACATGAAAACTTCTCGATTTTCGTTGAAATTCAGTCAGAAACTGTTGAAACTTGCATTTTCATCGTTTTTGAGGAAATAACACTCGATCTCTTGATTTGCACTTTGGTCGATGGTCCGTTCGACTCGAACCTTAAAAGTCACTCTATACATGAAAATTTCTCGATTTTCGTTTGAAATTGCGTCACAAACTATTGAAACCTGCAATCTCATCGATTTAGAAGAACTAACACTCGATCTCTTGATTAGCGCTTTCGTCGATGGCCCGTTCGACTCGAACCTCGAAAGTCACTCGATACATGAAAACTTCTCGATTTTCGTCGAAATTTAGTCAAAAACCGTTGAAACTTGCATTTTCATCGTTTTAGACGGACTAATACTCGATCTCTTGATTAGCGCTTTCGTCGATGGCCCGTTCGACTCGAACATCGAAAGTCAGTCGAAACATGAAAACTCCTCGATTTTCGTTGAAATTTAGTCAAAAACCGTAGAAACGTGCAATTTCATCGGTTTAGACGAACTATCACTCGATCTCTTGTAGCGCTTTCGTCGATGGTCCGTTCGACTCGAACCTCGAAAGTCACTCAATACATGAAAACTTCTCGATTTTCGTCGAAATTTAGTCAAAAACCGTTGAAACTTGCATTTTCATCGTTTTAGACGGACTAATACTCGATCTCTTGATTAGCGCTTTCGTCGATGGCCCGTTCGACTCGAACATCGAAAGTCAGTCGAAACATGAAAACTCCTCGATTTTCGTTGAAATTTAGTCAAAAACCGTAGAAACGTGCAATTTCATCGGTTTAGACGAACTATCACTCGATCTCTTGTAGCGCTTTCGTCGATGGTCCGTTCGACTCGTACATCGAAAGTCAGTCGAAACATGAAAACTTCTCGATTTTCGTTGAAATTCAGTCAAAAACAGCAGAAACTTGCATTTTCATCGGTTTAGACGAACTAACAGTCGATCTCTTGATTAGCGCTTTCGTCGATTGTCCGTTCGACTCGAATCTCGAAAGTCACCCGAAACATGAAAATTTCTCGATTTTCGTTGAAATTCAGTCAAAAACTATTGAAACGTGTAATCTTATCGTTTTAGAAGAACTAATACTCGATCTCTTGATTAGCGTTTTCGTCGATGGCCCGTTCGACTCGAACATCGAAAGTAAGTCGAAACAAGAAAACTTCTCGATTTTCGGTGAAATTCAGTCAAAAACCGTAGAATCGTGCATTTTCATCGGTTTAGACGAACTATCACTCGATCTCTTGATTAGCGCTTTCGTCGATGGTCCGTTCGACTCGAACCTCGATAGTCACCCGAAACATGAAAATTTCTCGATTTTCGTTGAAATTCAGTCAAAAAACGTAGAAACCTGCAATCTCATCGTTTTAGAAGATCTAATACTCGATCTCTTGATTAGCGCCTTCGTCGATGGTCCGTTCGACTCGTACATCGAAAGTCAGTCGAAACATGAAAACTTCTCGATTTTCGTCGAAATTTAGTCAAAAACCGTTGAAACTTGCATTTTCATCGTTTTAGACGGACTAATACTCGATCTCTTGATTAGCGCTTTCGTCGATGGCCCGTTCGACTCGAACATCGAAAGTCAGTCGAAACATGAAAACTCCTCGATTTTCGTTGAAATTTAGTCAAAAACCGTAGAAACGTGCAATTTCATCGGTTTAGACGAACTATCACTCGATCTCTTGTAGCGCTTTCGTCGATGGTCCGTTCGACTCGTACATCGAAAGTCAGTCGAAACATGAAAACTTCTCGATTTTCGTTGAAATTCAGTCAAAAACAGCAGAAACTTGCATTTTCATCGGTTTAGACGAACTAACAGTCGATCTCTTGATTAGCGCTTTCGTCGATTGTCCGTTCGACTCGAATCTCGAAAGTCACCCGAAACATGAAAATTTGTCGATTTTCGTTGAAATTCAGTCAAAAATTATTGAAACGTGTAATCTTATCGTTTTAGAAGAACTAATACTCGATCTCTTGATTAGCGTTTTCGTCGATGGCCCGATCGACTCGAACATCGAAAGCATGTCGAAACATGAAAACTTCTCGATTTTCGTTGAAATTTAGTCAAAAAACGTAGAAACTTGCATTTTCATCGGTTTAGACGAACTAATACTCGATCTCTTGATTAGCGCTTTCGTCGATGGTCCGTTCGACTCGAACCTCGATAGTCACCCGAAACATGAAAATTTCTCGATTTTCGTTGAAATTCAGTCAAAAAACGTAGAAACCTGCAATCTCATCGTTTTAGAAGATCTAATACTCGATCTCTTGATTAGCGCCTTCGTCGATGGTCCGTTCGACTCGTACATCGAAAGTCAGTCGAAACATGAAAACTTCTCGATTTTCGTCGAAATTTAGTCAAAAACCGTTGAAACTTGCATTTTCATCGTTTTAGACGGACTAATACTCGATCTCTTGATTAGCGCTTTCGTCGATGGCCCGTTCGACTCGAACATCGAAAGTCAGTCGAAACATGAAAACTCCTCGATTTTCGTTGAAATTTAGTCAAAAACCGTAGAAACGTGCAATTTCATCGGTTTAGACGAACTATCACTCGATCTCTTGTAGCGCTTTCGTCGATGGTCCGTTCGACTCGTACATCGAAAGTCAGTCGAAACATGAAAACTTCTCGATTTTCGTTGAAATTCAGTCAAAAACAGCAGAAACTTGCATTTTCATCGGTTTAGACGAACTAACAGTCGATCTCTTGATTAGCGCTTTCGTCGATTGTCCGTTCGACTCGAATCTCGAAAGTCACCCGAAACATGAAAATTTCTCGATTTTCGTTGAAATTCAGTCAAAAACTATTGAAACGTGTAATCTTATCGTTTTAGAAGAACTAATACTCGATCTCTTGATTAGCGTTTTCGTCGATGGCCCGTTCGACTCGAACATCGAAAGTAAGTCGAAACAAGAAAACTTCTCGATTTTCGTTGAAATTCAGTCAAAAACCGTAGAATCGTGCATTTTCATCGGTTTAGACGAACTATCACTCGATCTCTTGATTAGCGCTTTCGTCGATGGTCCGTTCGACGCGAACCTCGAAAGTCACTCTATACATGAAAATTTCTCGATTTTCGTTTGAAATTGAGTCACAAACTGTTGAAACCTGCAATCTCATCGATTTAGCAGAACTAACACTCGATCTCTTGATTAGCGCTCTCGTCAGTTCGACTCGAACCTCAAAAGTCACTCGAAATATGAAAATTTCTCGATTTTCGTTGAAATTTAGTCAAAAACTATTGAAACCTGCAATCTCATCGTTTTAGAAGATCTGATACTCGATCTCTTGATTAGCGCTTTCGTCGATGGTCCGTTCGACTCGAACCTCGAAAGTCAGTCGACAATGAAAACTTCTCGATTTTCGTTGAGATTCAGTCAAAAACAGTAGAAACTTGCATTTTCATCGGTTTAGACGAACTAACACTCGATCTCTTGATTAGCGCTTTCGTCGATGGTCCGTTCGACTCGAACCTCGATAGTCACCCGAAACATGAAAATTTCTCGATTTTCGTTGAAATTCAGTCAAAAACTGTTGAAACTTGCATTTTCATCGTTTTAGACGAACTAACACTCTATCTCTTGATTAGCGCTTTCATCGAAGGTTTGTTCGACTCGAACCTCGAAAGTCACTCGATACATGAAAACTTCTCGATTTTCGTTGAAATTTAGTCAAAAACCGTTGAAACTTGCATTTTCGTCGTTTTAGACGAACTAATATTCGATCTCTTGATTAGCGCTTTCGTCAATGGTCCGTTCGACTCGAACCTCGAAAGTCACTCGAAACATGAAGGTTTCTCGATTTTTGTTGAAATTCAGTCAAAAACTATTGAAACGTGTAATCTTATCGTTTTAGAAGAAATAATACTCGATCTCTTGATTAGCGTTTTCGTCGATGGCCCGTTCGACTCGAACATCGAAAGTAAGTCGAAACATGAAAACTTCTCGATTTTCGTTGAAATTCAGTCAAAAACCGTAGAAACGTGCATTTTCATCGGTTTAGACGAACTATCACTCGATCCCTTGATTAGCGCTTTCGTCGATGGTCCGTTCGACTCGTACATCGAAAGTCACTCGATACATGAAAACTTCTCGATTTTCGTTGAGATTCAGTCAAAAACAGTAGAAACTTGCATTTTCATCGGTTTAGACGAACTAACACTCGATCTCTTGATTAGCGCTTTCGTCGATGGTCCGTTCGACTCGAACCTCGATAGTCACCCGAAACATGAAAATTTCTCGATTTTCGTTGAAATTCAATCAAAAACTGTTGAAACTTGCATTTTCATCGTTTTAGACGAACTAACACGCTATCTCTTGATTAGCGCTTTCATCGAAGGTTTGTTCGACTCGAACCTCGAAAGTCACTCGATACATGAAAACTTCTCGATTTTCGTTGAAATTTAGTCAAAAACCGTAGAAACGTGCATTTTCATCGGTTTAGACGAACTATCACTCGATCCCTTGATTAGCGCTTTCGTCGATGGTCCGTTCGACTCGAACCTCGATAGTCACCCGAAACATGAAAATTTCTCGATTTTCGTTGAAATTCAATCAAAAACTGTTGAAACTTGCATTTTCATCGTTTTAGACGAACTAACACGCTATCTCTTGATTAGCGCTTTCATCGAAGGTTTGTTCGACTCGAACCTCGAAAGTCACTCGATACATGAAAACTTCTCGATTTTCGTTGAAATTTAGTCAAAAACTATTGAAACGTGTAATCTTATCGTTTTAGAAGAATACTCGATCTCTTGATTAGCGTTTTCGTCGATGGTCCGTTCGACTCGAACCTCGATAGTCACCCGAAACATGAAAATTTCTCGATTTTCGTTGAAATTCAGTCAAAAACTGTTGAAACTTGCATTTTCATCGTTTTAGACGAACTAACACTCTATCTCTTGATTAGCGCTTTCATCGAAGGTTTGTTCGACTCGAACCTCGAAAGTCACTCGATACATGAAAACTTCTCGATTTTCGTTGAAATTTAGTCAAAAACCGTTGAAACTTGCATTTTCATCGTTTTAGACGAACTAATACTCGATCTCTTGATTAGCGCTTTCGTCGATGACTCGAACCTCGAAAGACACTCGAAACATGAAGATTTCTCGATTTTTGTTGAAATTCAGTCAAAAACTATTGAAACGTGTAATCATATCGTTTTAGAAGAACTATTACTCGATTTCTTGATTAGCGCTTTCGTCGATGGCCCGTTCGACTCGAACATCGAAAGTCAGTCGAAACATGAAAACTTCTCGATTTTCGTTGAAATTTCGTCAAAAACCGTAGAAACTTGCATTTTCATCGGTTTAGACGAACTAATACTCGATCTCTTGATTACCGCTTTTGTCGATGGTCCGTTCGACTCGAACTTCGAAAGTCACTCGACACATGAAAATTTCTCGATTTTCGTTTGAAATTGAGTCACAAACTATTGAAACCTGCAATCTCATCGATTTAGAAGAACTAACACTCGATCTCTTGATTAGCGCTTTCGTCGATGGTCCGTTCGACGCGAACCTCGAAAGTCACTCTATACATGAAAATTTCTCGATAATCGTTTGAAATTGAGTCACAAACTGTTGAAACCTGTAATCTCATCGATTTAGCAGATCTAACACTCGATCTCTTGATTAGCGCTTTCGTCGTTGGTCCGTTCGACTCGAACCTCGAAAGTCTCCCGAAACATGAAAATTTCTCGATTTTCGTTGAAATTCAGTCAAAAACTATTGAAACGTGTAATCTTATCGTTTTAGAAGAACTAATACTCGATCTCTTGATTAGCGTTTTCGTCGATGGCCCGATCGACTCGAACATCGAAAGCAAGTCGAAACATGAAAACTTCTCGATTTTCGTTGAAATTCATTCAAAAACCGTAGAAACTAGCATTTTCATCGGTTTAGACGAACTATCACTCGATCTCTTGTAGCGCTGTCGTCGATGGTCCGTTCGACTCGAACCTCGAAAGTCACTCGATACATGAAAACTTCTCGATTTTCGTTGAAATTTAGTCAAAAACCGTTGAAACTTGCATTTTCATCGTTTTAGACGGACTAATACTCGATCTCTTGATTAGCGCTTTCGTCGATGGCCCGTTCGACTCGAACATCGAAAGTCAGTCGAAACATGAAAACTTCTCGATTTTCGTTGAAATTTAGTCAAAAACTGTTGAAACCTGCAATCTCATCGATTTAGCAGAACTAACACTCGATCTCTTGATTAGCGCTTTCGTCGATGGTCCGTTCGACTCGAACCTCGAAAGTCACTCGAAACATGAAGATTTCTCAATTTTTGTTGAAATTCAGTCAAAAACTATTGAAACGTGTAATCATATCGTTTTAGAAGAACTAATACTCGATCTCTTGATTAGCGCTTTCGTCGATGGTCCGTTCGACTCGAACCTCGATAGTCACCCGAAACATGAAAATTTCTCGATTTTCGTTGAAATTCAGTCAAAAACTATTGAAACCTGCAATCTCATCGTTTTAGAAGAAATAATACTCGATCTCTTGATTAGCGTTTTCGTCGATGGTCCGTTCGACTCGTACATCGAAAGTCACTCGATACATGAAAACTTCTCGATTTTCGTTGAGATTCAGTCAAAAACAGTAGAAACTTGCATTTTCATCGGTTTAGACGAACTAACACTCGATCTCTTGATTAGCGCTTTCGTCGATGGTCCGTTCGACTCGAACCTCGATAGTCACCCGAAACATGAAAATTTCTCGATTTTCGTTGAAATTCAATCAAAAACTGTTGAAACTTGCATTTTCATCGTTTTAGACGAACTAACACGCTATCTCTTGATTAGCGCTTTCATCGACGGTTTGTTCGACTCGAACCTCGAAAGTCACTCGATACATGAAAACTTCTCGATTTTCGTTGAAATTTAGTCAAAAACTATTGAAACGTGTAATCTTATCGTTTTAGAAGAACTAATACTCGATCTCTTGATTAGCGTTTTCGTCGATGGTCCGTTCGACTCGAACCTCGATAGTCACCCGAAACATGAAAATTTCTCGATTTTCGTTGAAATTCAGTCAAAAACTGTTGAAACTTGCATTTTCATCGTTTTAGACGAACTAACACTCTATCTCTTGATTAGCGCTTTCATCGAAGGTTTGTTCGACTCGAACCTCGAAAGTCACTCGATACATGAAAACTTCTCGATTTTCGTTGAAATTTAGTCAAAAACCGTTGAAACTTGCATTTTCATCGTTTTAGACGAACTAATACTCGATCTCTTGATTAGCGCTTTCGTCGATGACTCGAACCTCGAAAGTCACTCGACACATGAAAATTTCTCGATTTTCGTTTGAAATTGAGTCACAAACTATTGAAACCTGCAATCTCATCGATTTAGAAGAACTAACACTCGATCTCTTGATTAGCGCTTTCGTCGATGGTCCGTTCGACGCGAACCTCGAAAGTCACTCTATACATGAAAATTTCTCGATAATCGTTTGAAATTGAGTCACAAACTGTTGAAACCTGCAATCTCATCGATTTAGCAGATCTAACACTCGATCTCTTGATTAGCGCTTTCGTCGTTGGTCCGTTCGACTCGAACCTCGAAAGTCACCCGAAACATGAAAATTTCTCGATTTTCGTTGAAATTCAGTCAAAAACTATTGAAACGTGTAATCTTATCGTTTTAGAAGAACTAATACTCGATCTCTTGATTAGCGTTTTCGTCGATGGCCCGTTCGACTCGAACATCGAAAGTAAGTCGAAACAAGAAAACTTCTCGATTTTCGTTGAAATTCAGTCAAAAACCGTAGAATCGTGCATTTTCATCGGTTTAGACGAACTATCACTCGATCTCTTGTAGCGCTTTCGTCGATGGTCCGTTCGACTCGTACATCGAAAGTCAGTCGAAACATGAAAACTTCTCGATTTTCGTTGAAATTCAGTCAAAAACAGCAGAAACTTGCATTTTCATCGGTTTAGACGAACTAACAGTCGATCTCTTGATTAGCGCTTTCGTCGATTGTCCGTTCGACTCGAATCTCGAAAGTCACCCGAAACATGAAAATTTCTCGATTTTCGTTGAAATTCAGTCAAAAACTATTGAAACGTGTAATCTTATCGTTTTAGAAGAACTAATACTCGATCTCTTGATTAGCGTTTTCGTCGATGGCCCGTTCGACTCGAACATCGAAAGTAAGTCGAAACATGAAAACTTCTCGATTTTCGTTGAAATTCAGTCAAAAACCGTAGAAACGTGCAATTTCATCGGTTTAGACGAACTATCACTCGATCTCTTGTAGCGCCTTCGTCGATGGTCCGTTCGACTCGTACATCGAAAGTCAGTCGAAACATGAAAACTTCTCGATTTTCGTTGAAATTCAGTCAAAAACTGTAGAAACTTGCATTTTCATCGGTTTAGACGAACTATCACTCGATCTCTTGTAGCGCTTTCGTCGATGGTCCGTTCGACTCGTACATCGAAAGTCACTCGATACATGAAAACTTCTCGATTTTCGTTGAAATTCAGTCAGAAACTGTTGAAACTTGCATTTTCATCGTTTTTGAGGAAATAACACTCGATCTCTTGATTTGCACTTTGGTCGATGGTCCGTTCGACTCGAACCTTAAAAGTCACTCTATACATGAAAATTTCTCGATTTTCGTTTGAAATTGCGTCACAAACTATTGAAACCTGCAATCTCATCGATTTAGAAGAACTAACACTCGATCTCTTGATTAGCGCTTTCGTCGATGGCCCGTTCGACTCGAACCTCGAAAGTCACTCGATACATGAAAACTTCTCGATTTTCGTCGAAATTTAGTCAAAAACCGTTGAAACTTGCATTTTCATCGTTTTAGACGGACTAATACTCGATCTCTTGATTAGCGCTTTCGTCGATGGCCCGTTCGACTCGAACATCGAAAGTCAGTCGAAACATGAAAACTCCTCGATTTTCGTTGAAATTTAGTCAAAAACCGTAGAAACGTGCAATTTCATCGGTTTAGACGAACTATCACTCGATCTCTTGTAGCGCTTTCGTCGATGGTCCGTTCGACTCGAACCTCGAAAGTCACTCGATACATGAAAACTTCTCGATTTTCGTCGAAATTTAGTCAAAAACCGTTGAAACTTGCATTTTCATCGTTTTAGACGGACTAATACTCGATCTCTTGATTAGCGCTTTCGTCGATGGCCCGTTCGACTCGAACATCGAAAGTAAGTCGAAACAAGAAAACTTCTCGATTTTCGTTGAAATTCAGTCAAAAACCGTAGAATCGTGCATTTTCATCGGTTTAGACGAACTATCACTCGATCTCTTGATTAGCGCTTTCGTCGATGGTCCGTTCGACGCGAACCTCGAAAGTCACTCTATACATGAAAATTTCTCGATTTTCGTTTGAAATTGAGTCACAAACTGTTGAAACCTGCAATCTCATCGATTTAGCAGAACTAACACTCGATCTCTTGATTAGCGCTCTCGTCAGTTCGACTCGAACCTCAAAAGTCACTCGAAATATGAAAATTTCTCGATTTTCGTTGAAATTTAGTCAAAAACTATTGAAACCTGCAATCTCATCGTTTTAGAAGATCTGATACTCGATCTCTTGATTAGCGCTTTCGTCGATGGTCCGTTCGACTCGAACCTCGAAAGTCAGTCGACAATGAAAACTTCTCGATTTTCGTTGAGATTCAGTCAAAAACAGTAGAAACTTGCATTTTCATCGGTTTAGACGAACTAACACTCGATCTCTTGATTAGCGCTTTCGTCGATGGTCCGTTCGACTCGAACCTCGATAGTCACCCGAAACATGAAAATTTCTCGATTTTCGTTGAAATTCAGTCAAAAACTGTTGAAACTTGCATTTTCATCGTTTTAGACGAACTAACACTCTATCTCTTGATTAGCGCTTTCATCGAAGGTTTGTTCGACTCGAACCTCGAAAGTCACTCGATACATGAAAACTTCTCGATTTTCGTTGAAATTTAGTCAAAAACCGTTGAAACTTGCATTTTCATCGTTTTAGACGAACTAATATTCGATCTCTTGATTAGCGCTTTCGTCAATGGTCCGTTCGACTCGAACCTCGAAAGTCACTCGAAACATGAAGGTTTCTCGATTTTTGTTGAAATTCAGTCAAAAACTATTGAAACGTGTAATCTTATCGTTTTAGAAGAAATAATACTCGATCTCTTGATTAGCGTTTTCGTCGATGGCCCGTTCGACTCGAACATCGAAAGTAAGTCGAAACATGAAAACTTCTCGATTTTCGTTGAAATTCAGTCAAAAACCGTAGAAACGTGCATTTTCATCGGTTTAGACGAACTATCACTCGATCCCTTGATTAGCGCTTTCGTCGATGGTCCGTTCGACTCGTACATCGAAAGTCACTCGATACATGAAAACTTCTCGATTTTCGTTGAGATTCAGTCAAAAACAGTAGAAACTTGCATTTTCATCGGTTTAGACGAACTAACACTCGATCTCTTGATTAGCGCTTTCGTCGATGGTCCGTTCGACTCGAACCTCGATAGTCACCCGAAACATGAAAATTTCTCGATTTTCGTTGAAATTCAATCAAAAACTGTTGAAACTTGCATTTTCATCGTTTTAGACGAACTAACACGCTATCTCTTGATTAGCGCTTTCATCGAAGGTTTGTTCGACTCGAACCTCGAAAGTCACTCGATACATGAAAACTTCTCGATTTTCGTTGAAATTTAGTCAAAAACCGTAGAAACGTGCATTTTCATCGGTTTAGACGAACTATCACTCGATCCCTTGATTAGCGCTTTCGTCGATGGTCCGTTCGACTCGAACCTCGATAGTCACCCGAAACATGAAAATTTCTCGATTTTCGTTGAAATTCAATCAAAAACTGTTGAAACTTGCATTTTCATCGTTTTAGACGAACTAACACGCTATCTCTTGATTAGCGCTTTCATCGAAGGTTTGTTCGACTCGAACCTCGAAAGTCACTCGATACATGAAAACTTCTCGATTTTCGTTGAAATTTAGTCAAAAACTATTGAAACGTGTAATCTTATCGTTTTAGAAGAATACTCGATCTCTTGATTAGCGTTTTCGTCGATGGTCCGTTCGACTCGAACCTCGATAGTCACCCGAAACATGAAAATTTCTCGATTTTCGTTGAAATTCAGTCAAAAACTGTTGAAACTTGCATTTTCATCGTTTTAGACGAACTAACACTCTATCTCTTGATTAGCGCTTTCATCGAAGGTTTGTTCGACTCGAACCTCGAAAGTCACTCGATACATGAAAACTTCTCGATTTTCGTTGAAATTTAGTCAAAAACCGTTGAAACTTGCATTTTCATCGTTTTAGACGAACTAATACTCGATCTCTTGATTAGCGCTTTCGTCGATGACTCGAACCTCGAAAGACACTCGAAACATGAAGATTTCTCGATTTTTGTTGAAATTCAGTCAAAAACTATTGAAACGTGTAATCATATCGTTTTAGAAGAACTATTACTCGATTTCTTGATTAGCGCTTTCGTCGATGGCCCGTTCGACTCGAACATCGAAAGTCAGTCGAAACATGAAAACTTCTCGATTTTCGTTGAAATTTAGTCAAAAACCGTAGAAACTTGCATTTTCATCGGTTTAGACGAACTAATACTCGATCTCTTGATTAGCGCTTTTGTCGATGGTCCGTTCGACTCGAACTTCGAAAGTCACTCGACACATGAAAATTTCTCGATTTTCGTTTGAAATTGAGTCACAAACTATTGAAACCTGCAATCTCATCGATTTAGAAGAACTAACACTCGATCTCTTGATTAGCGCTTTCGTCGATGGTCCGTTCGACGCGAACCTCGAAAGTCACTCTATACATGAAAATTTCTCGATAATCGTTTGAAATTGAGTCACAAACTGTTGAAACCTGTAATCTCATCGATTTAGCAGATCTAACACTCGATCTCTTGATTAGCGCTTTCGTCGTTGGTCCGTTCGACTCGAACCTCGAAAGTCACCCGAAACATGAAAATTTCTCGATTTTCGTTGAAATTCAGTCAAAAACTATTGAAACGTGTAATCTTATCGTTTTAGAAGAACTAATACTCGATCTCTTGATTAGCGTTTTCGTCGATGGCCCGATCGACTCGAACATCGAAAGCAAGTCGAAACATGAAAACTTCTCGATTTTCGTTGAAATTCATTCAAAAACCGTAGAAACTAGCATTTTCATCGGTTTAGACGAACTATCACTCGATCTCTTGTAGCGCTGTCGTCGATGGTCCGTTCGACTCGAACCTCGAAAGTCACTCGAAACATGAAGATTTCTCAATTTTTGTTGAAATTCAGTCAAAAACTATTGAAACGTGTAATCATATCGTTTTAGAAGAACTAATACTCGATCTCTTGATTAGCGCTTTCGTCGATGGTCCGTTCGACTCGTACATCGAAAGTCACTCGATACATGAAAACTTCTCGATTTTCGTTGAGATTCAGTCAAAAACAGTAGAAACTTGCATTTTCATCGGTTTAGACGAACTAACACTCGATCTCTTGATTAGCGCTTTCGTCGATGGTCCGTTCGACTCGAACCTCGATAGTCACCCGAAACATGAAAATTTCTCGATTTTCGTTGAAATTCAATCAAAAACTGTTGAAACTTGCATTTTCATCGTTTTAGACGAACTAACACGCTATCTCTTGATTAGCGCTTTCATCGAAGGTTTGTTCGACTCGAACCTCGAAAGTCACTCGATACATGAAAACTTCTCGATTTTCGTTGAAATTTAGTCAAAAATCGTTGAAACTTGCATTTTCATCGTTTTAGACGAACTAATACTCGATCTCTTGATTAGCGCTTTCGTCGATGGTCCGTTCGACTCGAACCTCGATAGTCACCCGAAACATGAAAATTTCTCGATTTTCGTTGAAATTCAGTCAAAAACTATTGAAACCTGCAATCTCATCGTTTTAGAAGAAATAATACTCGATCTCTTGATTAGCGTTTTCGTCGATGGTCCGTTCGACTCGTACATCGAAAGTCACTCGATACATGAAAACTTCTCGATTTTCGTTGAGATTCAGTCAAAAACAGTAGAAACTTGCATTTTCATCGGTTTAGACGAACTAACACTCGATCTCTTGATTAGCGCTTTCGTCGATGGTCCGTTCGACTCGAACCTCGATAGTCACCCGAAACATGAAAATTTCTCGATTTTCGTTGAAATTCAATCAAAAACTGTTGAAACTTGCATTTTCATCGTTTTAGACGAACTAACACGCTATCTCTTGATTAGCGCTTTCATCGACGGTTTGTTCGACTCGAACCTCGAAAGTCACTCGATACATGAAAACTTCTCGATTTTCGTTGAAATTTAGTCAAAAACTATTGAAACGTGTAATCTTATCGTTTTAGAAGAACTAATACTCGATCTCTTGATTAGCGTTTTCGTCGATGGTCCGTTCGACTCGAACCTCGATAGTCACCCGAAACATGAAAATTTCTCGATTTTCGTTGAAATTCAGTCAAAAACTGTTGAAACTTGCATTTTCATCGTTTTAGACGAACTAACACTCTATCTCTTGATTAGCGCTTTCATCGAAGGTTTGTTCGACTCGAACCTCGAAAGTCACTCGATACATGAAAACTTCTCGATTTTCGTTGAAATTTAGTCAAAAACCGTTGAAACTTGCATTTTCATCGTTTTAGACGAACTAATACTCGATCTCTTGATTAGCGCTTTCGTCGATGACTCGAACCTCGAAAGACACTCGAAACATGAAGATTTCTCGATTTTTGTTGAAATTCAGTCAAAAACTATTGAAACGTGTAATCATATCGTTTTAGAAGAACTATTACTCGATCTCTTGATTAGCGTTTTCGTCGATGGCCCGTTCGACTCGAACATCGAAAGTAAGTCAAAACATGAAAACTTCTCGATTTTCGTTGAAATTCAGTCAAAAACCGTAGAAACGTGCAATTTCATCGGTTTAGACGAACTATCACTCGATCTCTTGTTGCGCTTTCGTCGATGGTCCGTTCGACTCGAACCTCGAAAGTCACTCGATACATGAAAACTTCTCGATTTTCGTTGAAATTTAGTCAAAAACCGTTGAAACTTGCATTTTCATCGTTTTAGACGGACTAATACTCGATCTCTTGATTAGCGCTTTCGTCGATGGCCCGTTCGACTCGAACATCGAAAGTCAGTCGAAACATGAAAACTTCTCGATTTTCGTTGAAATTTAGTCAAAAACCGTAGAAACTTGCATTTTCATCGGTTTAGACGAACTAATACTCGATCTCTTGATTAGCGCTTTTGTCGATGGTCCGTTCGACTCGAACTTCGAAAGTCACTCGACACATGAAAATTTCTCGATTTTCGTTTGAAATTGAGTCACAAACTATTGAAACCTGCAATCTCATCGATTTAGAAGAACTAACACTCGATCTCTTGATTAGCGCTTTCGTCGATGGTCCGTTCGACGCGAACCTCGAAAGTCACTCTATACATGAAAATTTCTCGATAATCGTTTGAAATTGAGTCACAAACTGTTGAAACCTGCAATCTCATCGATTTAGCAGATCTAACACTCGATCTCTTGATTAGCGCTTTCGTCGTTGGTCCGTTCGACTCGAACCTCGAAAGTCACCCGAAACATGAAAATTTCTCGATTTTCGTTGAAATTCAGTCAAAAACTATTGAAACGTGTAATCTTATCGTTTTAGAAGAACTAATACTCGATCTCTTGATTAGCGTTTTCGTCGATGGCCCGATCGACTCGAACATCGAAAGCAAGTCGAAACATGAAAACTTCTCGATTTTCGTTGAAATTTAGTCAAAAAACGTAGAAACTTGCATTTTCATCGGTTTAGACGAACTAATACTCGATCTCTTGATTAGCGCTTTCGTCGATGGTCCGTTCGACTCGAACCTCGATAGTCACCCGAAACATGAAAATTTCTCGATTTTCGTTGAAATTCAGTCAAAAAACGTAGAAACCTGCAATCTCATCGTTTTAGAAGATCTAATACTCGATCTCTTGATTAGCGCCTTCGTTGATGGTCCGTTCGACTCGTACATCGAAAGTCAGTCGAAACATGAAAACTTCTCGATTTTCGTTGAAATTCAGTCAAAAACTGTAGAAACTTGCATTTTCATCGGTTTAGACGAACTATCACTCGATCTCTTGTAGCGCTTTCGTCGATGGTCCGTTCGACTCGTACATCGAAAGTCACTCGATACATGAAAACTTCTCGATTTTCGTTGAAATTCAGTCAGAAACTGTTGAAACTTGCATTTTCATCGTTTTTGAGGAAATAACACTCGATCTCTTGATTTGCACTTTGGTCGATGGTCCGTTCGACTCGAACCTTAAAAGTCACTCTATACATGAAAATTTCTCGATTTTCGTTTGAAATTGAGTCACAAACTATTGAAACCTGCAATCTCATCGATTTAGAAGAACTAACACTCGATCTCTTGATTAGCGCTTTCGTCGATGGCCCGTTCGACTCGAACATCGAAAGTCAGTCGAAACATGAAAACTCCTCGATTTTCGTTGAAATTCAGTCAAAAACCGTAGAAACTAGCATTTTCATCGGTTTAGACGAACTATCACTCGATCTCTTGTAGCGCTTTCGTCGATGGTCCGTTCGACTCGAACCTCGAAAGTTACTCGATACATGAAAACTTCTCGATTTTCGTCGAAATTTAGTCAAAAACCGTTGAAACTTGCATTTTCATCGTTTTAGACGGACTAATACTCGATCTCTTGATTAGCGCTTTCGTCGATGGCCCGTTCGACTCGAACATCGAAAGTCAGTCGAAACATGAAAACTCCTCGATTTTCGTTGAAATTTAGTCAAAAACTGTAGAAACTTGCATTTTCATCGGTTTAGACGAACTAACAGTCGATCTCTTGATTAGCGCTTTCGTCGATGGCCCGTTCGACTCGAACACCGAAAGTCAGTCGAAACATGAAAACTTCTCGATTTTCGTTGAAATTCAGTCAGAAACTGTTGAAACTTGCATTTTCATCGTTTTTGAGGAAATAACACTCGATCTCTTGATTTGCACTTTGGTCGATGGTCCGTTCGACTCGAACCTTAAAAGTCACTCTATACATGAAAATTTCTCGATTTTCGTTTGAAATTGAGTCACAAACTATTGAAACCTGCAATCTCATCGGTTTAGACGAACTAACACTCGATCTCTTGATTAGCGTTTTCGTCGAAGGTTTGTTCGACTCGAACCTCGAAAGTCACTCGATACATGAAAACTTCTCGATTTTCGTTGAAATTTAGTCAAAAACCGTTGAAACTTGCATTTTCATCGTTTTAGACGGACTAATACTCGATCTCTTGATTAGCGCTTTCGTCGATGGCCCGTTCGACTCGAACATCGAAAGTAAGTCAAAACATGAAAACTTCTCGATTTTCGTTGAAATTCAGTCAAAAACCGTAGAAACGTGCAATTTCATCGGTTTAGACGAACTATCACTCGATCTCTTGTTGCGCTTTCGTCGATGGTCCGTTCGACTCGAACCTCGAAAGTCACTCGATACATGAAAACTTCTCGATTTTCGTTGAAATTTAGTCAAAGACCGTTGAAACTTGCATTTTCATCGTTTTAGACGGACTAATACTCGATCTCTTGATTAGCGCTTTCGTCGATGGCCCGTTCGACTCGAACATCGAAAGTCAGTCGAAACATGAAAACTTCTCGATTTTCGTTGAAATTTAGTCAAAAACCGTAGAAACTTGCATTTTCATCGGTTTAGACGAACTAATACTCGATCTCTTGATTAGCGCTTTTGTCGATGGTCCGTTCGACTCGAACTTCGAAAGTCACTCGACACATGAAAATTTCTCGATTTTCGTTTGAAATTGAGTCACAAACTATTGAAACCTGCAATCTCATCGATTTAGAAGAACTAACACTCGATCTCTTGATTAGCGCTTTCGTCGATGGTCCGTTCGACGCGAACCTCGAAAGTCACTCTATACATGAAAATTTCTCGATAATCGTTTGAAATTGAGTCACAAACTGTTGAAACCTGCAATCTCATCGATTTAGCAGATCTAACACTCGATCTCTTGATTAGCGCTTTCGTCGTTGGTCCGTTCGACTCGAACCTCGAAAGTCACCCGAAACATGAAAATTTCTCGATTTTCGTTGAAATTCAGTCAAAAACTATTGAAACGTGTAATCTTATCGTTTTAGAAGAACTAATACTCGATCTCTTGATTAGCGTTTTCGTCGATGGCCCGATCGACTCGAACATCGAAAGCAAGTCGAAACATGAAAACTTCTCGATTTTCGTTGAAATTTAGTCAAAAAACGTAGAAACTTGCATTTTCATCGGTTTAGACGAACTAATACTCGATCTCTTGATTAGCGCTTTCGTCGATGGTCCGTTCTACTCGAACCTCGATAGTCACCCGAAACATGAAAATTTCTCGATTTTCGTTGAAATTCAGTCAAAAAACGTAGAAACCTGCAATCTCATCGTTTTAGAAGATCTAATACTCGATCTCTTGATTAGCGCCTTCGTTGATGGTCCGTTCGACTCGTACATCGAAAGTCAGTCGAAACATGAAAACTTCTCGATTTTCGTTGAAATTCAGTCAAAAACTGTAGAAACTTGCATTTTCATCGGTTTAGACGAACTATCACTCGATCTCTTGTAGCGCTTTCGTCGATGGTCCGTTCGACTCGTACATCGAAAGTCACTCGATACATGAAAACTTCTCGATTTTCGTTGAAATTCAGTCAGAAACTGTTGAAACTTGCATTTTCATCGTTTTTGAGGAAATAACACTCGATCTCTTGATTTGCACTTTGGTCGATGGTCCGTTCGACTCGAACCTTAAAAGTCACTCTATACATGAAAATTTCTCGATTTTCGTTTGAAATTGAGTCACAAACTATTGAAACCTGCAATCTCATCGATTTAGAAGAACTAACACTCGATCTCTTGATTAGCGCTTTCGTCGATGGCCCGTTCGACTCGAACATCGAAAGTCAGTCGAAACATGAAAACTCCTCGATTTTCGTTGAAATTCAGTCAAAAACCGTAGAAACTAGCATTTTCATCGGTTTAGACGAACTATCACTCGATCTCTTGTAGCGCTTTCGTCGATGGTCCGTTCGACTCGAACCTCGAAAGTTACTCGATACATGAAAACTTCTCGATTTTCGTCGAAATTTAGTCAAAAACCGTTGAAACTTGCATTTTCATCGTTTTAGACGGACTAATACTCGATCTCTTGATTAGCGCTTTCGTCGATGGCCCGTTCGACTCGAACATCGAAAGTCAGTCGAAACATGAAAACTCCTCGATTTTCGTTGAAATTTAGTCAAAAACTGTAGAAACTTGCATTTTCATCGGTTTAGACGAACTAACAGTCGATCTCTTGATTAGCGCTTTCGTCGATGGCCCGTTCGACTCGAACACCGAAAGTCAGTCGAAACATGAAAACTTCTCGATTTTCGTTGAAATTCAGTCAGAAACTGTTGAAACTTGCATTTTCATCGTTTTTGAGGAAATAACACTCGATCTCTTGATTTGCACTTTGGTCGATGGTCCGTTCGACTCGAACCTTAAAAGTCACTCTATACATGAAAATTTCTCGATTTTCGTTTGAAATTGAGTCACAAACTATTGAAACCTGCAATCTCATCGGTTTAGACGAACTAACACTCGATCTCTTGATTAGCGTTTTCGTCGAAGGTTTGTTCGACTCGAACCTCGAAAGTCACTCGATACATGAAAACTTCTCGATTTTCGTTGAAATTTAGTCAAAAACCGTTGAAACTTGCATTTTCATCGTTTTAGACGAACTAATATTCGATCTCTTGATTAGCGCTTTCGTCAATGGTCCGTTCGACTCGAACCTCGAAAGTCACTCGAAACATGAAGGTTTCTCGATTTTTGTTGAAATTCAGTCAAAAACTATTGAAACGTGTAATCTTATCGTTTTAGAAGAAATAATACTCGATCTCTTGATTAGCGTTTTCGTCGATGGCCCGTTCGACTCGAACATCGAAAGTAAGTCGAAACATGAAAACTTCTCGATTTTCGTTGAAATTCAGTCAAAAACCGTAGAAACGTGCATTTTCATCGGTTTAGACGAACTATCACTCGATCCCTTGATTAGCGCTTTCGTCGATGGTCCGTTCGACTCGTACATCGAAAGTCACTCGATACATGAAAACTTCTCGATTTTCGTTGAGATTCAGTCAAAAACAGTAGAAACTTGCATTTTCATCGGTTTAGACGAACTAACACTCGATCTCTTGATTAGCGCTTTCGTCGATGGTCCGTTCGACTCGAACCTCGATAGTCACCCGAAACATGAAAATTTCTCGATTTTCGTTGAAATTCAATCAAAAACTGTTGAAACTTGCATTTTCATCGTTTTAGACGAACTAACACGCTATCTCTTGATTAGCGCTTTCATCGAAGGTTTGTTCGACTCGAACCTCGAAAGTCACTCGATACATGAAAACTTCTCGATTTTCGTTGAAATTTAGTCAAAAACCGTTGAAACTTGCATTTTCATCGTTTTAGACGAACTAATACTCGATCTCTTGATTAGCGCTTTCGTCGATGACTCGAACCTCGAAAGACACTCGAAACATGAAGATTTCTCGATTTTTGTTGAAATTCAGTCAAAAACTATTGAAACGTGTAATCATATCGTTTTAGAAGAACTATTACTCGATCTCTTGATTAGCGTTTTCGTCGATGGCCCGTTCGACTCGAACATCGAAAGTAAGTCAAAACATGAAAACTTCTCGATTTTCGTTGAAATTCAGTCAAAAACCGTAGAAACGTGCAATTTCATCGGTTTAGACGAACTATCACTCGATCTCTTGTTGCGCTTTCGTCGATGGTCCGTTCGACTCGAACCTCGAAAGTCACTCGATACATGAAAACTTCTCGATTTTCGTTGAAATTTAGTCAAAAACCGTTGAAACTTGCATTTTCATCGTTTTAGACGGACTAATACTCGATCTCTTGATTAGCGCTTTCGTCGATGGCCCGTTCGACTCGAACATCGAAAGTCAGTCGAAACATGAAAACTTCTCGATTTTCGTTGAAATTTAGTCAAAAACCGTAGAAACTTGCATTTTCATCGGTTTAGACGAACTAATACTCGATCTCTTGATTAGCGCTTTTGTCGATGGTCCGTTCGACTCGAACTTCGAAAGTCACTCGACACATGAAAATTTCTCGATTTTCGTTTGAAATTGAGTCACAAACTATTGAAACCTGCAATCTCATCGATTTAGAAGAACTAACACTCGATCTCTTGATTAGCGCTTTCGTCGATGGTCCGTTCGACGCGAACCTCGAAAGTCACTCTATACATGAAAATTTCTCGATAATCGTTTGAAATTGAGTCACAAACTGTTGAAACCTGCAATCTCATCGATTTAGCAGATCTAACACTCGATCTCTTGATTAGCGCTTTCGTCGTTGGTCCGTTCGACTCGAACCTCGAAAGTCACCCGAAACATGAAAATTTCTCGATTTTCGTTGAAATTCAGTCAAAAACTATTGAAACGTGTAATCTTATCGTTTTAGAAGAACTAATACTCGATCTCTTGATTAGCGTTTTCGTCGATGGCCCGATCGACTCGAACATCGAAAGCAAGTCGAAACATGAAAACTTCTCGATTTTCGTTGAAATTTAGTCAAAAAACGTAGAAACTTGCATTTTCATCGGTTTAGACGAACTAATACTCGATCTCTTGATTAGCGCTTTCGTCGATGGTCCGTTCTACTCGAACCTCGATAGTCACCCGAAACATGAAAATTTCTCGATTTTCGTTGAAATTCAGTCAAAAAACGTAGAAACCTGCAATCTCATCGTTTTAGAAGATCTAATACTCGATCTCTTGATTAGCGCCTTCGTTGATGGTCCGTTCGACTCGTACATCGAAAGTCAGTCGAAACATGAAAACTTCTCGATTTTCGTTGAAATTCAGTCAAAAACTGTAGAAACTTGCATTTTCATCGGTTTAGACGAACTATCACTCGATCTCTTGTAGCGCTTTCGTCGATGGTCCGTTCGACTCGTACATCGAAAGTCACTCGATACATGAAAACTTCTCGATTTTCGTTGAAATTCAGTCAGAAACTGTTGAAACTTGCATTTTCATCGTTTTTGAGGAAATAACACTCGATCTCTTGATTTGCACTTTGGTCGATGGTCCGTTCGACTCGAACCTTAAAAGTCACTCTATACATGAAAATTTCTCGATTTTCGTTTGAAATTGAGTCACAAACTATTGAAACCTGCAATCTCATCGATTTAGAAGAACTAACACTCGATCTCTTGATTAGCGCTTTCGTCGATGGCCCGTTCGACTCGAACATCGAAAGTCAGTCGAAACATGAAAACTCCTCGATTTTCGTTGAAATTCAGTCAAAAACCGTAGAAACTAGCATTTTCATCGGTTTAGACGAACTATCACTCGATCTCTTGTAGCGCTTTCGTCGATGGTCCGTTCGACTCGAACCTCGAAAGTTACTCGATACATGAAAACTTCTCGATTTTCGTCGAAATTTAGTCAAAAACCGTTGAAACTTGCATTTTCATCGTTTTAGACGGACTAATACTCGATCTCTTGATTAGCGCTTTCGTCGATGGCCCGTTCGACTCGAACATCGAAAGTCAGTCGAAACATGAAAACTCCTCGATTTTCGTTGAAATTTAGTCAAAAACTGTAGAAACTTGCATTTTCATCGGTTTAGACGAACTAACAGTCGATCTCTTGATTAGCGCTTTCGTCGATGGCCCGTTCGACTCGAACACCGAAAGTCAGTCGAAACATGAAAACTTCTCGATTTTCGTTGAAATTCAGTCAGAAACTGTTGAAACTTGCATTTTCATCGTTTTTGAGGAAATAACACTCGATCTCTTGATTTGCACTTTGGTCGATGGTCCGTTCGACTCGAACCTTAAAAGTCACTCTATACATGAAAATTTCTCGATTTTCGTTTGAAATTGAGTCACAAACTATTGAAACCTGCAATCTCATCGGTTTAGACGAACTAACACTCGATCTCTTGATTAGCGTTTTCGTCGAAGGTTTGTTCGACTCGAACCTCGAAAGTCACTCGATACATGAAAACTTCTCGATTTTCGTTGAAATTTAGTCAAAAACCGTTGAAACTTGCATTTTCATCGTTTTAGACGAACTAATATTCGATCTCTTGATTAGCGCTTTCGTCAATGGTCCGTTCGACTCGAACCTCGAAAGTCACTCGAAACATGAAGGTTTCTCGATTTTTGTTGAAATTCAGTCAAAAACTATTGAAACGTGTAATCTTATCGTTTTAGAAGAAATAATACTCGATCTCTTGATTAGCGTTTTCGTCGATGGCCCGTTCGACTCGAACATCGAAAGTAAGTCGAAACATGAAAACTTCTCGATTTTCGTTGAAATTCAGTCAAAAACCGTAGAAACGTGCATTTTCATCGGTTTAGACGAACTATCACTCGATCCCTTGATTAGCGCTTTCGTCGATGGTCCGTTCGACTCGTACATCGAAAGTCACTCGATACATGAAAACTTCTCGATTTTCGTTGAGATTCAGTCAAAAACAGTAGAAACTTGCATTTTCATCGGTTTAGACGAACTAACACTCGATCTCTTGATTAGCGCTTTCGTCGATGGTCCGTTCGACTCGAACCTCGATAGTCACCCGAAACATGAAAATTTCTCGATTTTCGTTGAAATTCAATCAAAAACTGTTGAAACTTGCATTTTCATCGTTTTAGACGAACTAACACGCTATCTCTTGATTAGCGCTTTCATCGAAGGTTTGTTCGACTCGAACCTCGAAAGTCACTCGATACATGAAAACTTCTCGATTTTCGTTGAAATTTAGTCAAAAACCGTAGAAACGTGCATTTTCATCGGTTTAGACGAACTATCACTCGATCCCTTGATTAGCGCTTTCGTCGATGGTCCGTTCGACTCGAACCTCGATAGTCACCCGAAACATGAAAATTTCTCGATTTTCGTTGAAATTCAATCAAAAACTGTTGAAACTTGCATTTTCATCGTTTTAGACGAACTAACACGCTATCTCTTGATTAGCGCTTTCATCGAAGGTTTGTTCGACTCGAACCTCGAAAGTCACTCGATACATGAAAACTTCTCGATTTTCGTTGAAATTTAGTCAAAAACTATTGAAACGTGTAATCTTATCGTTTTAGAAGAATACTCGATCTCTTGATTAGCGTTTTCGTCGATGGTCCGTTCGACTCGAACCTCGATAGTCACCCGAAACATGAAAACTTCTCGATTTTCGTTGAAATTTAGTCAAAAACCGTAGAAACTTGCATTTTCATCGGTTTAGACGAACTAATACTCGATCTCTTGATTAGCGCTTTTGTCGATGGTCCGTTCGACTCGAACTTCGAAAGTCACTCGACACATGAAAATTTCTCGATTTTCGTTTGAAATTGAGTCACAAACTATTGAAACCTGCAATCTCATCGATTTAGAAGAACTAACACTCGATCTCTTGATTAGCGCTTTCGTCGATGGTCCGTTCGACGCGAACCTCGAAAGTCACTCTATACATGAAAATTTCTCGATAATCGTTTGAAATTGAGTCACAAACTGTTGAAACCTGCAATCTCATCGATTTAGCAGATCTAACACTCGATCTCTTGATTAGCGCTTTCGTCGTTGGTCCGTTCGACTCGAACCTCGAAAGTCACCCGAAACATGAAAATTTCTCGATTTTCGTTGAAATTCAGTCAAAAACTATTGAAACGTGTAATCTTATCGTTTTAGAAGAACTAATACTGGATCTCTTGATTAGCGTTTTCGTCGATGGCCCGATCGACTCGAACATCGAAAGCAAGTCGAAACATGAAAACTTCTCGATTTTCGTTGAAATTCATTCAAAAACCGTAGAAACTAGCATTTTCATCGGTTTAGACGAACTATCACTCGATCTCTTGTAGCGCTGTCGTCGATGGTCCGTTCGACTCGAACCTCGAAAGTCACTCGATACATGAAAACTTCTCGATTTTCGTTGAAATTTAGTCAAAAACCGTTGAAACTTGCATTTTCATCGTTTTAGACGGACTAATACTCGATCTCTTGATTAGCGCTTTCGTCGATGGCCCGTTCGACTCGAACATCGAAAGTCAGTCGAAACATGAAAACTTCTCGATTTTCGTTGAAATTTAGTCAAAAACTGTTGAAACCTGCAATCTCATCGATTTAGCAGAACTAACACTCGATCTCTTGATTAGCGCTTTCGTCGATGGTCCGTTCGACTCGAACCTCGAAAGTCACTCGAAACATGAAGATTTCTCAATTTTTGTTGAAATTCAGTCAAAAACTATTGAAACGTGTAATCATATCGTTTTAGAAGAACTAATACTCGATCTCTTGATTAGCGCTTTCGTCGATGGTCCGTTCGACTCGTACATCGAAAGTCACTCGATACATGAAAACTTCTCGATTTTCGTTGAGATTCAGTCAAAAACAGTAGAAACTTGCATTTTCATCGGTTTAGACGAACTAACACTCGATCTCTTGATTAGCGCTTTCGTCGATGGTCCGTTCGACTCGAACCTCGATAGTCACCCGAAACATGAAAATTTCTCGATTTTCGTTGAAATTCAATCAAAAACTGTTGAAACTTGCATTTTCATCGTTTTAGACGAACTAACACGCTATCTCTTGATTAGCGCTTTCATCGAAGGTTTGTTCGACTCGAACCTCGAAAGTCACTCGATACATGAAAACTTCTCGATTTTCGTTGAAATTTAGTCAAAAATCGTTGAAACTTGCATTTTCATCGTTTTAGACGAACTAATACTCGATCTCTTGATTAGCGCTTTCGTCGATGGTCCGTTCGACTCGAACCTCGATAGTCACCCGAAACATGAAAATTTCTCGATTTTCGTTGAAATTCAGTCAAAAACTATTGAAACCTGCAATCTCATCGTTTTAGAAGAAATAATACTCGATCTCTTGATTAGCGTTTTCGTCGATGGTCCGTTCGACTCGTACATCGAAAGTCACTCGATACATGAAAACTTCTCGATTTTCGTTGAGATTCAGTCAAAAACAGTAGAAACTTGCATTTTCATCGGTTTAGACGAACTAACACTCGATCTCTTGATTAGCGCTTTCGTCGATGGTCCGTTCGACTCGAACCTCGATAGTCACCCGAAACATGAAAATTTCTCGATTTTCGTTGAAATTCAGTCAAAAACTGTTGAAACTTGCATTTTCATCGTTTTAGACGAACTAACACTCTATCTCTTGATTAGCGCTTTCATCGAAGGTTTGTTCGACTCGAACCTCGAAAGTCACTCGATACATGAAAACTTCTCGATTTTCGTTGAGATTCAGTCAAAAACAGTAGAAACTTGCATTTTCATCGGTTTAGACGAACTAACACTCGATCTCTTGATTAGCGCTTTCGTCGTTGGTCCGTTCGACTCGAACCTCGAAAGTCACCCGAAACATGAAAATTTGTCGATTTTCGTTGAAATTCAGTCAAAAATTATTGAAACGTGTAATCTTATCGTTTTAGAAGAACTAATACTCGATCTCTTGATTAGCGTTTTCGTCGATGGCCCGATCGACTCGAACATCGAAAGCATGTCGAAACATGAAAACTTCTCGATTTTCGTTGAAATTTAGTCAAGAAACGTAGAAACTTGCATTTTCATCGGTTTAGACGAACTAATACTCGATCTCTTGATTAGCGCTTTCGTCGATGGTCCGTTCGACTCGAACCTCGATAGTCACCCGAAACATGAAAATTTCTCGATTTTCGTTGAAATTCAGTCAAAAAACGTAGAAACCTGCAATCTCATCGTTTTAGAAGATCTAATACTCGATCTCTTGATTAGCGCCTTCGTCGATGGTCCGTTCGACTCGTACATCGAAAGTCAGTCGAAACATGAAAACTTCTCGATTTTCGTTGAAATTCAGTCAAAAACTGTAGAAACTTGCATTTTCATCGGTTTAGACGAACTATCACTCGATCTCTTGTAGCGCTTTCGTCGATGGTCCGTTCGACTCGTACATCGAAAGTCACTCGATACATGAAAACTTCTCGATTTTCGTTGAAATTCAGTCAGAAACTGTTGAAACTTGCATTTTCATCGTTTTTGAGGAAATAACACTCGATCTCTTGATTTGCACTTTGGTCGATGGTCCGTTCGACTCGAACCTTAAAAGTCACTCTATACATGAAAATTTCTCGATTTTCGTTTGAAATTGCGTCACAAACTATTGAAACCTGCAATCTCATCGATTTAGAAGAACTAACACTCGATCTCTTGATTAGCGCTTTCGTCGATGGCCCGTTCGACTCGAACCTCGAAAGTCACTCGATACATGAAAACTTCTCGATTTTCGTCGAAATTTAGTCAAAAACCGTTGAAACTTGCATTTTCATCGTTTTAGACGGACTAATACTCGATCTCTTGATTAGCGCTTTCGTCGATGGCCCGTTCGACTCGAACATCGAAAGTCAGTCGAAACATGAAAACTCCTCGATTTTCGTTGAAATTTAGTCAAAAACCGTAGAAACGTGCAATTTCATCGGTTTAGACGAACTATCACTCGATCTCTTGTAGCGCTTTCGTCGATGGTCCGTTCGACTCGAACCTCGAAAGTCACTCGATACATGAAAACTTCTCGATTTTCGTCGAAATTTAGTCAAAAACCGTTGAAACTTGCATTTTCATCGTTTTAGACGGACTAATACTCGATCTCTTGATTAGCGCTTTCGTCGATGGCCCGTTCGACTCGAACATCGAAAGTCAGTCGAAACATGAAAACTCCTCGATTTTCGTTGAAATTTAGTCAAAAACCGTAGAAACGTGCAATTTCATCGGTTTAGACGAACTATCACTCGATCTCTTGTAGCGCTTTCGTCGATGGTCCGTTCGACTCGTACATCGAAAGTCAGTCGAAACATGAAAACTTCTCGATTTTCGTTGAAATTCAGTCAAAAACAGCAGAAACTTGCATTTTCATCGGTTTAGACGAACTAACAGTCGATCTCTTGATTAGCGCTTTCGTCGATTGTCCGTTCGACTCGAATCTCGAAAGTCACCCGAAACATGAAAATTTCTCGATTTTCGTTGAAATTCAGTCAAAAACTATTGAAACGTGTAATCTTATCGTTTTAGAAGAACTAATACTCGATCTCTTGATTAGCGTTTTCGTCGATGGCCCGTTCGACTCGAACATCGAAAGTAAGTCGAAACAAGAAAACTTCTCGATTTTCGTTGAAATTCAGTCAAAAACCGTAGAATCGTGCATTTTCATCGGTTTAGACGAACTATCACTCGATCTCTTGATTAGCGCTTTCGTCGATGGTCCGTTCGACGCGAACCTCGAAAGTCACTCTATACATGAAAATTTCTCGATTTTCGTTTGAAATTGAGTCACAAACTGTTGAAACCTGCAATCTCATCGATTTAGCAGAACTAACACTCGATCTCTTGATTAGCGCTCTCGTCAGTTCGACTCGAACCTCAAAAGTCACTCGAAATATGAAAATTTCTCGATTTTCGTTGAAATTTAGTCAAAAACTATTGAAACCTGCAATCTCATCGTTTTAGAAGATCTGATACTCGATCTCTTGATTAGCGCTTTCGTCGATGGTCCGTTCGACTCGAACCTCGAAAGTCAGTCGACAATGAAAACTTCTCGATTTTCGTTGAGATTCAGTCAAAAACAGTAGAAACTTGCATTTTCATCGGTTTAGACGAACTAACACTCGATCTCTTGATTAGCGCTTTCGTCGATGGTCCGTTCGACTCGAACCTCGATAGTCACCCGAAACATGAAAATTTCTCGATTTTCGTTGAAATTCAGTCAAAAACTGTTGAAACTTGCATTTTCATCGTTTTAGACGAACTAACACTCTATCTCTTGATTAGCGCTTTCATCGAAGGTTTGTTCGACTCGAACCTCGAAAGTCACTCGATACATGAAAACTTCTCGATTTTCGTTGAAATTTAGTCAAAAACCGTTGAAACTTGCATTTTCATCGTTTTAGACGAACTAATACTCGATCTCTTGATTAGCGCTTTCGTCGATGACTCGAACCTCGAAAGACACTCGAAACATGAAGATTTCTCGATTTTTGTTGAAATTCAGTCAAAAACTATTGAAACGTGTAATCATATCGTTTTAGAAGAACTATTACTCGATTTCTTGATTAGCGCTTTCGTCGATGGCCCGTTCGACTCGAACATCGAAAGTCAGTCGAAACATGAAAACTTCTCGATTTTCGTTGAAATTTCGTCAAAAACCGTAGAAACTTGCATTTTCATCGGTTTAGACGAACTAATACTCGATCTCTTGATTAGCGCTTTTGTCGATGGTCCGTTCGACTCGAACTTCGAAAGTCACTCGACACATGAAAATTTCTCGATTTTCGTTTGAAATTGAGTCACAAACTATTGAAACCTGCAATCTCATCGATTTAGAAGAACTAACACTCGATCTCTTGATTAGCGCTTTCGTCGATGGTCCGTTCGACGCGAACCTCGAAAGTCACTCTATACATGAAAATTTCTCGATAATCGTTTGAAATTGAGTCACAAACTGTTGAAACCTGTAATCTCATCGATTTAGCAGATCTAACACTCGATCTCTTGATTAGCGCTTTCGTCGTTGGTCCGTTCGACTCGAACCTCGAAAGTCACCCGAAACATGAAAATTTCTCGATTTTCGTTGAAATTCAGTCAAAAACTATTGAAACGTGTAATCTTATCGTTTTAGAAGAACTAATACTCGATCTCTTGATTAGCGTTTTCGTCGATGGCCCGATCGACTCGAACATCGAAAGCAAGTCGAAACATGAAAACTTCTCGATTTTCGTTGAAATTCATTCAAAAACCGTAGAAACTAGCATTTTCATCGGTTTAGACGAACTATCACTCGATCTCTTGTAGCGCTGTCGTCGATGGTCCGTTCGACTCGAACCTCGAAAGTCACTCGATACATGAAAACTTCTCGATTTTCGTTGAAATTTAGTCAAAAACCGTTGAAACTTGCATTTTCATCGTTTTAGACGGACTAATACTCGATCTCTTGATTAGCGCTTTCGTCGATGGCCCGTTCGACTCGAACATCGAAAGTCAGTCGAAACATGAAAACTTCTCGATTTTCGTTGAAATTTAGTCAAAAACTGTTGAAACCTGCAATCTCATCGATTTAGCAGAACTAACACTCGATCTCTTGATTAGCGCTTTCGTCGATGGTCCGTTCGACTCGAACCTCGAAAGTCACTCGAAACATGAAGATTTCTCAATTTTTGTTGAAATTCAGTCAAAAACTATTGAAACGTGTAATCATATCGTTTTAGAAGAACTAATACTCGATCTCTTGATTAGCGCTTTCGTCGATGGTCCGTTCGACTCGTACATCGAAAGTCACTCGATACATGAAAACTTCTCGATTTTCGTTGAGATTCAGTCAAAAACAGTAGAAACTTGCATTTTCATCGGTTTAGACGAACTAACACTCGATCTCTTGATTAGCGCTTTCGTCGATGGTCCGTTCGACTCGAACCTCGATAGTCACCCGAAACATGAAAATTTCTCGATTTTCGTTGAAATTCAATCAAAAACTGTTGAAACTTGCATTTTCATCGTTTTAGACGAACTAACACGCTATCTCTTGATTAGCGCTTTCATCGAAGGTTTGTTCGACTCGAACCTCGAAAGTCACTCGATACATGAAAACTTCTCGATTTTCGTTGAAATTTAGTCAAAAATCGTTGAAACTTGCATTTTCATCGTTTTAGACGAACTAATACTCGATCTCTTGATTAGCGCTTTCGTCGATGGTCCGTTCGACTCGAACCTCGATAGTCACCCGAAACATGAAAATTTCTCGATTTTCGTTGAAATTCAGTCAAAAACTATTGAAACCTGCAATCTCATCGTTTTAGAAGAAATAATACTCGATCTCTTGATTAGCGTTTTCGTCGATGGTCCGTTCGACTCGTACATCGAAAGTCACTCGATACATGAAAACTTCTCGATTTTCGTTGAGATTCAGTCAAAAACAGTAGAAACTTGCATTTTCATCGGTTTAGACGAACTAACACTCGATCTCTTGATTAGCGCTTTCGTCGATGGTCCGTTCGACTCGAACCTCGATAGTCACCCGAAACATGAAAATTTCTCGATTTTCGTTGAAATTCAATCAAAAACTGTTGAAACTTGCATTTTCATCGTTTTAGACGAACTAACACGCTATCTCTTGATTAGCGCTTTCATCGACGGTTTGTTCGACTCGAACCTCGAAAGTCACTCGATACATGAAAACTTCTCGATTTTCGTTGAAATTTAGTCAAAAACTATTGAAACGTGTAATCTTATCGTTTTAGAAGAACTAATACTCGATCTCTTGATTAGCGTTTTCGTCGATGGTCCGTTCGACTCGAACCTCGATAGTCACCCGAAACATGAAAATTTCTCGATTTTCGTTGAAATTCAGTCAAAAACTGTTGAAACTTGCATTTTCATCGTTTTAGACGAACTAACACTCTATCTCTTGATTAGCGCTTTCATCGAAGGTTTGTTCGACTCGAACCTCGAAAGTCACTCGATACATGAAAACTTCTCGATTTTCGTTGAAATTTAGTCAAAAACCGTTGAAACTTGCATTTTCATCGTTTTAGACGAACTAATACTCGATCTCTTGATTAGCGCTTTCGTCGATGACTCGAACCTCGAAAGACACTCGAAACATGAAGATTTCTCGATTTTTGTTGAAATTCAGTCAAAAACTATTGAAACGTGTAATCATATCGTTTTAGAAGAACTATTACTCGATCTCTTGATTAGCGTTTTCGTCGATGGCCCGTTCGACTCGAACATCGAAAGTAAGTCAAAACATGAAAACTTCTCGATTTTCGTTGAAATTCAGTCAAAAACCGTAGAAACGTGCAATTTCATCGGTTTAGACGAACTATCACTCGATCTCTTGTAGCGCTTTCGTCGATGGTCCGTTCGACTCGAACCTCGAAAGTCACTCGATACATGAAAACTTCTCGATTTTCGTTGAAATTTAGTCAAAAACCGTTGAAACTTGCATTTTCATCGTTTTAGACGGACTAATACTCGATCTCTTGATTAGCGCTTTCGTCGATGGCCCGTTCGACTCGAACATCGAAAGTCAGTCGAAACATGAAAACTTCTCGATTTTCGTTGAAATTTAGTCAAAAACCGTAGAAACTTGCATTTTCATCGGTTTAGACGAACTAATACTCGATCTCTTGATTAGCGCTTTTGTCGATGGTCCGTTCGACTCGAACTTCGAAAGTCACTCGACACATGAAAATTTCTCGATTTTCGTTTGAAATTGAGTCACAAACTATTGAAACCTGCAATCTCATCGATTTAGAAGAACTAACACTCGATCTCTTGATTAGCGCTTTCGTCGATGGTCCGTTCGACGCGAACCTCGAAAGTCACTCTATACATGAAAATTTCTCGATAATCGTTTGAAATTGAGTCACAAACTGTTGAAACCTGCAATCTCATCGATTTAGCAGATCTAACACTCGATCTCTTGATTAGCGCTTTCGTCGTTGGTCCGTTCGACTCGAACCTCGAAAGTCACCCGAAACATGAAAATTTCTCGATTTTCGTTGAAATTCAGTCAAAAACTATTGAAACGTGTAATCTTATCGTTTTAGAAGAACTAATACTCGATCTCTTGATTAGCGTTTTCGTCGATGGCCCGATCGACTCGAACATCGAAAGCAAGTCGAAACATGAAAACTTCTCGATTTTCGTTGAAATTTAGTCAAAAAACGTAGAAACTTGCATTTTCATCGGTTTAGACGAACTAATACTCGATCTCTTGATTAGCGCTTTCGTCGATGGTCCGTTCGACTCGAACCTCGATAGTCACCCGAAACATGAAAATTTCTCGATTTTCGTTGAAATTCAGTCAAAAAACGTAGAAACCTGCAATCTCATCGTTTTAGAAGATCTAATACTCGATCTCTTGATTAGCGCCTTCGTTGATGGTCCGTTCGACTCGTACATCGAAAGTCAGTCGAAACATGAAAACTTCTCGATTTTCGTTGAAATTCAGTCAAAAACTGTAGAAACTTGCATTTTCATCGGTTTAGACGAACTATCACTCGATCTCTTGTAGCGCTTTCGTCGATGGTCCGTTCGACTCGTACATCGAAAGTCACTCGATACATGAAAACTTCTCGATTTTCGTTGAAATTCAGTCAGAAACTGTTGAAACTTGCATTTTCATCGTTTTTGAGGAAATAACACTCGATCTCTTGATTTGCACTTTGGTCGATGGTCCGTTCGACTCGAACCTTAAAAGTCACTCTATACATGAAAATTTCTCGATTTTCGTTTGAAATTGAGTCACAAACTATTGAAACCTGCAATCTCATCGATTTAGAAGAACTAACACTCGATCTCTTGATTAGCGCTTTCGTCGATGGCCCGTTCGACTCGAACATCGAAAGTCAGTCGAAACATGAAAACTCCTCGATTTTCGTTGAAATTCAGTCAAAAACCGTAGAAACTAGCATTTTCATCGGTTTAGACGAACTATCACTCGATCTCTTGTAGCGCTTTCGTCGATGGTCCGTTCGACTCGAACCTCGAAAGTTACTCGATACATGAAAACTTCTCGATTTTCGTCGAAATTTAGTCAAAAACCGTTGAAACTTGCATTTTCATCGTTTTAGACGGACTAATACTCGATCTCTTGATTAGCGCTTTCGTCGATGGCCCGTTCGACTCGAACATCGAAAGTCAGTCGAAACATGAAAACTCCTCGATTTTCGTTGAAATTTAGTCAAAAACTGTAGAAACTTGCATTTTCATCGGTTTAGACGAACTAACAGTCGATCTCTTGATTAGCGCTTTCGTCGATGGCCCGTTCGACTCGAACACCGAAAGTCAGTCGAAACATGAAAACTTCTCGATTTTCGTTGAAATTCAGTCAGAAACTGTTGAAACTTGCATTTTCATCGTTTTTGAGGAAATAACACTCGATCTCTTGATTTGCACTTTGGTCGATGGTCCGTTCGACTCGAACCTTAAAAGTCACTCTATACATGAAAATTTCTCGATTTTCGTTTGAAATTGAGTCACAAACTATTGAAACCTGCAATCTCATCGGTTTAGACGAACTAACACTCGATCTCTTGATTAGCGCTTTCGTCGAAGGTTTGTTCGACTCGAACCTCGAAAGTCACTCGATACATGAAAACTTCTCGATTTTCGTTGAAATTTAGTCAAAAACCGTTGAAACTTGCATTTTCATCGTTTTAGACGAACTAATATTCGATCTCTTGATTAGCGCTTTCGTCAATGGTCCGTTCGACTCGAACCTCGAAAGTCACTCGAAACATGAAGGTTTCTCGATTTTTGTTGAAATTCAGTCAAAAACTATTGAAACGTGTAATCTTATCGTTTTAGAAGAAATAATACTCGATCTCTTGATTAGCGTTTTCGTCGATGGCCCGTTCGACTCGAACATCGAAAGTAAGTCGAAACATGAAAACTTCTCGATTTTCGTTGAAATTCAGTCAAAAACCGTAGAAACGTGCATTTTCATCGGTTTAGACGAACTATCACTCGATCCCTTGATTAGCGCTTTCGTCGATGGTCCGTTCGACTCGTACATCGAAAGTCACTCGATACATGAAAACTTCTCGATTTTCGTTGAGATTCAGTCAAAAACAGTAGAAACTTGCATTTTCATCGGTTTAGACGAACTAACACTCGATCTCTTGATTAGCGCTTTCGTCGATGGTCCGTTCGACTCGAACCTCGATAGTCACCCGAAACATGAAAATTTCTCGATTTTCGTTGAAATTCAATCAAAAACTGTTGAAACTTGCATTTTCATCGTTTTAGACGAACTAACACGCTATCTCTTGATTAGCGCTTTCATCGAAGGTTTGTTCGACTCGAACCTCGAAAGTCACTCGATACATGAAAACTTCTCGATTTTCGTTGAAATTTAGTCAAAAACCGTAGAAACGTGCATTTTCATCGGTTTAGACGAACTATCACTCGATCCCTTGATTAGCGCTTTCGTCGATGGTCCGTTCGACTCGAACCTCGATAGTCACCCGAAACATGAAAATTTCTCGATTTTCGTTGAAATTCAATCAAAAACTGTTGAAACTTGCATTTTCATCGTTTTAGACGAACTAACACGCTATCTCTTGATTAGCGCTTTCATCGAAGGTTTGTTCGACTCGAACCTCGAAAGTCACTCGATACATGAAAACTTCTCGATTTTCGTTGAAATTTAGTCAAAAACTATTGAAACGTGTAATCTTATCGTTTTAGAAGAATACTCGATCTCTTGATTAGCGTTTTCGTCGATGGTCCGTTCGACTCGAACCTCGATAGTCACCCGAAACATGAAAACTTCTCGATTTTCGTTGAAATTTAGTCAAAAACCGTAGAAACTTGCATTTTCATCGGTTTAGACGAACTAATACTCGATCTCTTGATTAGCGCTTTTGTCGATGGTCCGTTCGACTCGAACTTCGAAAGTCACTCGACACATGAAAATTTCTCGATTTTCGTTTGAAATTGAGTCACAAACTATTGAAACCTGCAATCTCATCGATTTAGAAGAACTAACACTCGATCTCTTGATTAGCGCTTTCGTCGATGGTCCGTTCGACGCGAACCTCGAAAGTCACTCTATACATGAAAATTTCTCGATAATCGTTTGAAATTGAGTCACAAACTGTTGAAACCTGCAATCTCATCGATTTAGCAGATCTAACACTCGATCTCTTGATTAGCGCTTTCGTCGTTGGTCCGTTCGACTCGAACCTCGAAAGTCACCCGAAACATGAAAATTTCTCGATTTTCGTTGAAATTCAGTCAAAAACTATTGAAACGTGTAATCTTATCGTTTTAGAAGAACTAATACTCGATCTCTTGATTAGCGTTTTCGTCGATGGCCCGATCGACTCGAACATCGAAAGCAAGTCGAAACATGAAAACTTCTCGATTTTCGTTGAAATTCATTCAAAAACCGTAGAAACTAGCATTTTCATCGGTTTAGACGAACTATCACTCGATCTCTTGTAGCGCTGTCGTCGATGGTCCGTTCGACTCGAACCTCGAAAGTCACTCGATACATGAAAACTTCTCGATTTTCGTTGAAATTTAGTCAAAAACCGTTGAAACTTGCATTTTCATCGTTTTAGACGGACTAATACTCGATCTCTTGATTAGCGCTTTCGTCGATGGCCCGTTCGACTCGAACATCGAAAGTCAGTCGAAACATGAAAACTTCTCGATTTTCGTTGAAATTTAGTCAAAAACTGTTGAAACCTGCAATCTCATCGATTTAGCAGAACTAACACTCGATCTCTTGATTAGCGCTTTCGTCGATGGTCCGTTCGACTCGAACCTCGAAAGTCACTCGAAACATGAAGATTTCTCAATTTTTGTTGAAATTCAGTCAAAAACTATTGAAACGTGTAATCATATCGTTTTAGAAGAACTAATACTCGATCTCTTGATTAGCGCTTTCGTCGATGGTCCGTTCGACTCGTACATCGAAAGTCACTCGATACATGAAAACTTCTCGATTTTCGTTGAGATTCAGTCAAAAACAGTAGAAACTTGCATTTTCATCGGTTTAGACGAACTAACACTCGATCTCTTGATTAGCGCTTTCGTCGATGGTCCGTTCGACTCGAACCTCGATAGTCACCCGAAACATGAAAATTTCTCGATTTTCGTTGAAATTCAATCAAAAACTGTTGAAACTTGCATTTTCATCGTTTTAGACGAACTAACACGCTATCTCTTGATTAGCGCTTTCATCGAAGGTTTGTTCGACTCGAACCTCGAAAGTCACTCGATACATGAAAACTTCTCGATTTTCGTTGAAATTTAGTCAAAAATCGTTGAAACTTGCATTTTCATCGTTTTAGACGAACTAATACTCGATCTCTTGATTAGCGCTTTCGTCGATGGTCCGTTCGACTCGAACCTCGATAGTCACCCGAAACATGAAAATTTCTCGATTTTCGTTGAAATTCAGTCAAAAACTATTGAAACCTGCAATCTCATCGTTTTAGAAGAAATAATACTCGATCTCTTGATTAGCGTTTTCGTCGATGGTCCGTTCGACTCGTACATCGAAAGTCACTCGATACATGAAAACTTCTCGATTTTCGTTGAGATTCAGTCAAAAACAGTAGAAACTTGCATTTTCATCGGTTTAGACGAACTAACACTCGATCTCTTGATTAGCGCTTTCGTCGATGGTCCGTTCGACTCGAACCTCGATAGTCACCCGAAACATGAAAATTTCTCGATTTTCGTTGAAATTCAATCAAAAACTGTTGAAACTTGCATTTTCATCGTTTTAGACGAACTAACACGCTATCTCTTGATTAGCGCTTTCATCGACGGTTTGTTCGACTCGAACCTCGAAAGTCACTCGATACATGAAAACTTCTCGATTTTCGTTGAAATTTAGTCAAAAACTATTGAAACGTGTAATCTTATCGTTTTAGAAGAACTAATACTCGATCTCTTGATTAGCGTTTTCGTCGATGGTCCGTTCGACTCGAACCTCGATAGTCACCCGAAACATGAAAATTTCTCGATTTTCGTTGAAATTCAGTCAAAAACTGTTGAAACTTGCATTTTCATCGTTTTAGACGAACTAACACTCTATCTCTTGATTAGCGCTTTCATCGAAGGTTTGTTCGACTCGAACCTCGAAAGTCACTCGATACATGAAAACTTCTCGATTTTCGTTGAAATTTAGTCAAAAACCGTTGAAACTTGCATTTTCATCGTTTTAGACGAACTAATACTCGAACTCTTGATTAGCGCTTTCGTCGATGACTCGAACCTCGAAAGACACTCGAAACATGAAGATTTCTCGATTTTTGTTGAAATTCAGTCAAAAACTATTGAAACGTGTAATCATATCGTTTTAGAAGAACTATTACTCGATCTCTTGATTAGCGTTTTCGTCGATGGTCCGTTCGACTCGTACATCGAAAGTCACTCGATACATGAAAACTTCTCGATTTTCGTTGAAATTCAGTCAGAAACTGTTGAAACTTGCATTTTCATCGTTTTTGAGGAAATAACACTCGATCTCTTGATTTGCACTTTGGTCGATGGTCCGTTCGACTCGAACCTTAAAAGTCACTCTATACATGAAAATTTCTCGATTTTCGTTTGAAATTGAGTCACAAACTATTGAAACCTGCAATCTCATCGATTTAGAAGAACTAACACTCGATCTCTTGATTAGCGCTTTCGTCGATGGTCCGTTCGACGCGAACCTCGAAAGTCACTCTATACATGAAAATTTCTCGATAATCGTTTGAAATTGAGTCACAAACTGTTGAAACCTGCAATCTCATCGATTTAGCAGATCTAACACTCGATCTCTTGATTAGCGCTTTCGTCGTTGGTCCGTTCGACTCGAACCTCGAAAGTCACCCGAAACATGAAAATTTCTCGATTTTCGTTGAAATTCAGTCAAAAACTATTGAAACGTGTAATCTTATCGTTTTAGAAGAACTAATACTCGATCTCTTGATTAGCGTTTTCGTCGATGGCCCGTTCGACTCGAACATCGAAAGTAAGTCGAAACAAGAAAACTTCTCGATTTTCGTTGAAATTCAGTCAAAAACCGTAGAATCGTGCATTTTCATCGGTTTAGACGAACTATCACTCGATCTCTTGATTAGCGCTTTCGTCGATGGTCCGTTCGACGCGAACCTCGAAAGTCACTCTATACATGAAAATTTCTCGATTTTCGTTTGAAATTGAGTCACAAACTGTTGAAACCTGCAATCTCATCGATTTAGCAGAACTAACACTCGATCTCTTGATTAGCGCTCTCGTCAGTTCGACTCGAACCTCAAAAGTCACTCGAAATATGAAAATTTCTCGATTTTCGTTGAAATTTAGTCAAAAACTATTGAAACCTGCAATCTCATCGTTTTAGAAGATCTGATACTCGATCTCTTGATTAGCGCTTTCGTCGATGGTCCGTTCGACTCGAACCTCGAAAGTCAGTCGACAATGAAAACTTCTCGATTTTCCTTGAGATTCAGTCAAAAACAGTAGAAACTTGCATTTTCATCGGTTTAGACGAACTAACACTCGATCTCTTGATTAGCGCTTTCGTCGAAGGTTTGTTCGACTCGAACCTCGAAAGTCACTCGATACATGAAAACTTCTCGATTTTCGTTGAAATTTAGTCAAAAACCGTTGAAACTTGCATTTTCATCGTTTTAGACGAACTAATATTCGATCTCTTGATTAGCGTTTTCGTCGATGGCCCGTTCGACTCGAACATCGAAAGTAAGTCAAAACATGAAAACTTCTCGATTTTCGTTGAAATTCAGTCAAAAACCGTAGAAACGTGCAATTTCATCGGTTTAGACGAACTATCACTCGATCTCTTGTAGCGCTTTCGTCGATGGTCCGTTCGACTCGTACATCGAAAGTCAGTCGAAACATGAAAACTTCTCGATTTTCGTTGAAATTCAGTCAAAAACAGCAGAAACTTGCATTTTCATCGGTTTAGACGAAGTAACAGTCGATCTCTTGATTAGCGCTTTCGTCGATTGTCCGTTCGACTCGAATCTCGAAAGTCACCCGAAACATGAAAATTTCTCGATTTTCGTTGAAATTCAGTCAAAAACTGTTGAAACTTGCATTTTCATCGTTTTAGACGAACTAACAGTCTATCTCTTGATTAGCGCTTTTATCGAAGGTTTGTTCGACTCGAACATCGAAAGTCACTCGATACATGAAAACTTCTCGATTTTCGTTGAAATTTAGTCAAAAACCGTTGAAACTTGCATTTTCATCGTTTTAGACGAACTAATATTCGATCTCTTGATTAGCGCTTTCGTCAATGGTCCGTTCGACTCGAACCTCGAAAGTCACTCGAAACATGAAGGTTTCTCGATTTTTGTTGAAATTCAGTCAAAAACTATTGAAACGTGTAATCTTATCGTTTTAGAAGAAATAATACTCGATCTCTTGATTAGCGTTTTCGTCGAAGGCCCGTTCGACTCGAACATCGAAAGTAAGTCGAAACATGAAAACTTCTCGATTTTCGTTGAAATTCAGTCAAAAACCGTAGAAACGTGCATTTTCATCGGTTTAGACGAACTATCACTCGATCCCTTGATTAGCGCTTTCGTCGATGGTCCGTTCGACTCGTACATCGAAAGTCACTCGATACATGAAAACTTCACGATTTTCGTTGAGATTCAATCAAAAACAGTAGAAACTTGCATTTTCATCGGTTTAGACGAACTAACACTCGATCTCTTGATTAGCGCTTTCGTCGATGGTCCGTTCGACTCGAACCTCGATAGTCACCCGAAACATGAAAATTTCTCGATTTTCGTTGAAATTCAGTCAAAAACTATTGAAACCTGCAATCTCATCGTTTTAGAAGAAATAATACTCGATCTCTTGATTAGCGTTTTCGTCGATGGTCCGTTCGACTCGTACATCGAAAGTCACTCGATACATGAAAACTTTTCGATTTTCGTTGAGATTCAGTCAAAAACAGTAGAAACTTGCATTTTCATCGGTTTAGACGAACTAACACTCGATCTCTTGATTAGCGCTTTCGTCGATGGTCCGTTCGACTCGAACCTCGATAGTCACCCGAAACATGAAAATTTCTCGATTTTCGTTGAAATTCAGTCAAAAACTATTGAAACCTGCAATCTCATCGTTTTAGAAGAAATAATACTCGATCTCTTGATTAGCGTTTTCGTCGATGGTCCGTTCGACTCGTACATCGAAAGTCACTCGATACATGAAAACTTTTCGATTTTCGTTGAGATTCAGTCAAAAACAGTAGAAACTTGCATTTTCATCGGTTTAGACGAACTAACACTCGATCTCTTGATTAGCGCTTTCGTCGATGGTCCGTTCGACTCGAACCTCGATAGTCACCAGAAACATGAAAATTTCTCAATTTTCGTTGAAATTCAATCAAAAACTGTTGAAACTTGCATTTTCATCGTTTTAGACGAACTAACACTCTATCTCTTGATTAGCGCTTTCATCGAAGGTTTGTTCGACTCGAACCTCGAAAGTCACTCGATACATGAAAACTTCTCGATTTTCGTTGAAATTTAGTCAAAAACCGTTGAAACTTGCATTTTCATCGTTTTAGACGAACTAATACTCGATCTCTTGATTAGCGCTTTCGTCGATGACTCGAACCTCGAAAGACACTCGAAACATGAAGATTTCTCGATTTTTGTTGAAATTCAGTCAAAAACTATTGAAACGTGTAATCATATCGTTTTAGAAGAACTATTACTCGATCTCTTGATTAGCGCTTTCGTCGATGGCCCGTTCGACTCGAACATCGAAAGTCAGTCGAAACATGAAAACTTCTCGATTTTCGTTGAAATTTAGTCAAAAACCGTAGAAACTTGAATTTTCATCGGTTTAGACGAACTAATACTCGATCTCTTGATTAGCGCTTTTGTCGATGGTCCGTTCGACTCGAACTTCGAAAGTCACTCGACACATGAAAATTTCTCGATTTTCGTTTGAAATTGAGTCACAAACTATTGAAACCTGCAATCTCATCGATTTAGAAGAACTAACACTCGATCTCTTGATTAGCGCTTTCGTCGATGGTCCGTTCGACGCGAACCTCGAAAGTCACTCTATACATGAAAATTTCTCGATAATCGTTTGAAATTGAGTCACAAACTGTTGAAACCTGCAATCTCATCGATTTAGCAGATCTAACACTCGATCTCTTGATTAGCGCTTTCGTCGTTGGTCCGTTCGACTCGAACCTCGAAAGTCACCCGAAACATGAAAATTTCTCGATTTTCGTTGAAATTCAGTCAAAAACTATTGAAACGTGTAATCTTATCGTTTTAGAAGAACTAATACTCGATCTCTTGATTAGCGTTTTCGTCGATGGCCCGTTCGACTCGAACATCGAAAGTAAGTCGAAACAAGAAAACTTCTCGATTTTCGTTGAAATTCAGTCAAAAACCGTAGAATCGTGCATTTTCATCGGTTTAGACGAACTATCACTCGATCTCTTGATTAGCGCTTTCGTCGATGGTCCGTTCGACGCGAACCTCGAAAGTCACTCTATACATGAAAATTTCTCGATTTTCGTTTGAAATTGAGTCACAAACTGTTGAAACCTGCAATCTCATCGATTTAGCAGAACTAACACTCGATCTCTTGATTAGCGCTCTCGTCAGTTCGACTCGAACCTCAAAAGTCACTCGAAATATGAAAATTTCTCGATTTTCGTTGAAATTTAGTCAAAAACTATTGAAACCTGCAATCTCATCGTTTTAGAAGATCTGATACTCGATCTCTTGATTAGCGCTTTCGTCGATGGTCCGTTCGACTCGAACCTCGAAAGTCAGTCGACAATGAAAACTTCTCGATTTTCCTTGAGATTCAGTCAAAAACAGTAGAAACTTGCATTTTCATCGGTTTAGACGAACTAACACTCGATCTCTTGATTAGCGCTTTCGTCGAAGGTTTGTTCGACTCGAACCTCGAAAGTCACTCGATACATGAAAACTTCTCGATTTTCGTTGAAATTTAGTCAAAAACCGTTGAAACTTGCATTTTCATCGTTTTAGACGAACTAATATTCGATCTCTTGATTAGCGTTTTCGTCGATGGCCCGTTCGACTCGAACATCGAAAGTAAGTCAAAACATGAAAACTTCTCGATTTTCGTTGAAATTCAGTCAAAAACCGTAGAAACGTGCAATTTCATCGGTTTAGACGAACTATCACTCGATCTCTTGTAGCGCTTTCGTCGATGGTCCGTTCGACTCGTACATCGAAAGTCAGTCGAAACATGAAAACTTCTCGATTTTCGTTGAAATTCAGTCAAAAACAGCAGAAACTTGCATTTTCATCGGTTTAGACGAAGTAACAGTCGATCTCTTGATTAGCGCTTTCGTCGATTGTCCGTTCGACTCGAATCTCGAAAGTCACCCGAAACATGAAAATTTCTCGATTTTCGTTGAAATTCAGTCAAAAACTGTTGAAACTTGCATTTTCATCGTTTTAGACGAACTAACAGTCTATCTCTTGATTAGCGCTTTTATCGAAGGTTTGTTCGACTCGAACATCGAAAGTCACTCGATACATGAAAACTTCTCGATTTTCGTTGAAATTTAGTCAAAAACCGTTGAAACTTGCATTTTCATCGTTTTAGACGAACTAATATTCGATCTCTTGATTAGCGCTTTCGTCAATGGTCCGTTCGACTCGAACCTCGAAAGTCACTCGAAACATGAAGGTTTCTCGATTTTTGTTGAAATTCAGTCAAAAACTATTGAAACGTGTAATCTTATCGTTTTAGAAGAAATAATACTCGATCTCTTGATTAGCGTTTTCGTCGAAGGCCCGTTCGACTCGAACATCGAAAGTAAGTCGAAACATGAAAACTTCTCGATTTTCGTTGAAATTCAGTCAAAAACCGTAGAAACGTGCATTTTCATCGGTTTAGACGAACTATCACTCGATCCCTTGATTAGCGCTTTCGTCGATGGTCCGTTCGACTCGTACATCGAAAGTCACTCGATACATGAAAACTTCACGATTTTCGTTGAGATTCAATCAAAAACAGTAGAAACTTGCATTTTCATCGGTTTAGACGAACTAACACTCGATCTCTTGATTAGCGCTTTCGTCGATGGTCCGTTCGACTCGAACCTCGATAGTCACCCGAAACATGAAAATTTCTCGATTTTCGTTGAAATTCAGTCAAAAACTATTGAAACCTGCAATCTCATCGTTTTAGAAGAAATAATACTCGATCTCTTGATTAGCGTTTTCGTCGATGGTCCGTTCGACTCGTACATCGAAAGTCACTCGATACATGAAAACTTTTCGATTTTCGTTGAGATTCAGTCAAAAACAGTAGAAACTTGCATTTTCATCGGTTTAGACGAACTAACACTCGATCTCTTGATTAGCGCTTTCGTCGATGGTCCGTTCGACTCGAACCTCGATAGTCACCAGAAACATGAAAATTTCTCAATTTTCGTTGAAATTCAATCAAAAACTGTTGAAACTTGCATTTTCATCGTTTTAGACGAACTAACACTCTATCTCTTGATTAGCGCTTTCATCGAAGGTTTGTTCGACTCGAACCTCGAAAGTCACTCGATACATGAAAACTTCTCGATTTTCGTTGAAATTTAGTCAAAAACCGTTGAAACTTGCATTTTCATCGTTTTAGACGAACTAATACTCGATCTCTTGATTAGCGCTTTCGTCGATGACTCGAACCTCGAAAGACACTCGAAACATGAAGATTTCTCGATTTTTGTTGAAATTCAGTCAAAAACTATTGAAACGTGTAATCATATCGTTTTAGAAGAACTATTACTCGATCTCTTGATTAGCGCTTTCGTCGATGGCCCGTTCGACTCGAACATCGAAAGTCAGTCGAAACATGAAAACTTCTCGATTTTCGTTGAAATTTAGTCAAAAACCGTAGAAACTTGAATTTTCATCGGTTTAGACGAACTAATACTCGATCTCTTGATTAGCGCTTTTGTCGATGGTCCGTTCGACTCGAACTTCGAAAGTCACTCGACACATGAAAATTTCTCGATTTTCGTTTGAAATTGAGTCACAAACTATTGAAACCTGCAATCTCATCGATTTAGAAGAACTAACACTCGATCTCTTGATTAGCGCTTTCGTCGATGGTCCGTTCGACGCGAACCTCGAAAGTCACTCTATACATGAAAATTTCTCGATAATCGTTTGAAATTGAGTCACAAACTGTTGAAACCTGCAATCTCATCGATTTAGCAGATCTAACACTCGATCTCTTGATTAGCGCTTTCGTCGTTGGTCCGTTCGACTCGAACCTCGAAAGTCACCCGAAACATGAAAATTTCTCGATTTTCGTTGAAATTCAGTCAAAAACTATTGAAACGTGTAATCTTATCGTTTTAGAAGAACTAATACTCGATCTCTTGATTAGCGTTTTCGTCGATGGCCCGTTCGACTCGAACATCGAAAGTAAGTCGAAACAAGAAAACTTCTCGATTTTCGTTGAAATTCAGTCAAAAACCGTAGAATCGTGCATTTTCATCGGTTTAGACGAACTATCACTCGATCTCTTGATTAGCGCTTTCGTGGATGGTCCGTTCGACGCGAACCTCGAAAGTCACTCTATACATGAAAATTTCTCGATTTTCGTTTGAAATTGAGTCACAAACTGTTGAAACCTGCAATCTCATCGATTTAGCAGAACTAACACTCGATCTCTTGATTAGCGCTCTCGTCAGTTCGACTCGAACCTCAAAAGTCACTCGAAATATGAAAATTTCTCGATTTTCGTTGAAATTTAGTCAAAAACTATTGAAACCTGCAATCTCATCGTTTTAGAAGATCTGATACTCGATCTCTTGATTAGCGCTTTCGTCGATGGTCCGTTCGACTCGAACCTCGAAAGTCAGTCGACAATGAAAACTTCTCGATTTTCCTTGAGATTCAGTCAAAAACAGTAGAAACTTGCATTTTCATCGGTTTAGACGAACTAACACTCGATCTCTTGATTAGCGCTTTCGTCGAAGGTTTGTTCGACTCGAACCTCGAAAGTCACTCGATACATGAAAACTTCTCGATTTTCGTTGAAATTTAGTCAAAAACCGTTGAAACTTGCATTTTCATCGTTTTAGACGAACTAATATTCGATCTCTTGATTAGCGCTTTCGTCGATGGCCCGTTCGACTCGAACATCGAAAGTCAGTCGAAACATGAAAACTCCTCGATTTTCGTTGAAATTCAGTCAAAAACCGTAGAAACTAGCATTTTCATCGGTTTAGACGAACTATCACTCGATCTCTTGTAGCGCTTTCGTCGATGGTCCGTTCGACTCGAACCTCGAAAGTCACTCGATACATGAAAACTTCTCGATTTTCGTTGAAATTTAGTCAAAAACCGTTGAAACTTGCATTTTCATCGTTTTAGACGGACTAATACTCGATCTCTTGATTAGCGCTTTCGTCGATGGCCCGTTCGACTCGAACATCGAAAGTCAGTCGAAACATGAAAACTCCTCGATTTTCGTTGAAATTTAGTCAAAAACTGTTGAAACCTGCAATCTCATCGATTTAGCAGAACTAACACTCGATCTCTTGATTAGCGCTTTCGTTGATGGTCCGTTCGACTCGAATCTCGAAAGTCACTCGAAACATGAAGATTTCTCAATTTTTGTTGAAATTCAGTCAAAAACTATTGAAACGTGTAATCATATCGTTTTAGAAGAACTAATACTCGATCTCTTGATTAGCGTTTTCGTCGATGGCCCGTTCGACTCGAACATCGAAAGTAAGTCAAAACATGAAAACTTCTCGATTTTCGTTGAAATTCAGTCAAAAACCGTAGAAACGTGCAATTTCATCGGTTTAGACGAACTATCACTCGATCTCTTGTAGCGCTTTCGTCGATGGTCCGTTCGACTCGTACATCGAAAGTCAGTCGAAACATGAAAACTTCTCGATTTTCGTTGAAATTCAGTCAAAAACAGCAGAAACTTGCATTTTCATCGGTTTAGACGAACTAACAGTCGATCTCTTGATTAGCGCTTTCGTCGATTGTCCGTTCGACTCGAATCTCGAAAGTCACCCGAAACATGAAAATTTCTCGATTTTCGTTGAAATTCAGTCAAAAACTATTGAAACGTGTAATCTTATCGTTTTAGAAGAACTAATACTCGATCTCTTGATTAGCGTTTTCGTCGATGGCCCGTTCGACTCGAACATCGAAAGTAAGTCGAAACATGAAAACTTCTCGATTTTCGTTGAAATTCAGTCAAAAACCGTAGAATCGTGCATTTTCATCGGTTTAGACGAACTATCACTCGATCTCTTGATTAGCGCTTTCGTCGATGGTCCGTTCGACTCGAACCTCGATAGTCACCCGAAACATGAAAATTTCTCGATTTTCGTTGAAATTCAGTCAAAAACTGTTGAAACTTGCATTTTCATCGTTTTAGACGAACTAACACTCTATCTCTTGATTAGCGCTTTCATCGAAGGTTTGTTCGACTCGAACCTCGAAAGTCACTCGATACATGAAAACTTCTCGATTTTCGTTGAGATTCAGTCAAAAACAGTAGAAACTTGCATTTTCATCGGTTTAGACGAACTAACACTCGATCTCTTGATTAGCGCTTTCGTCGTTGGTCCGTTCGACTCGAACCTCGAAAGTCACCCGAAACATGAAAATTTGTCGATTTTCGTTGAAATTCAGTCAAAAATTATTGAAACGTGTAATCTTATCGTTTTAGAAGAACTAATACTCGATCTCTTGATTAGCGTTTTCGTCGATGGCCCGATCGACTCGAACATCGAAAGCATGTCGAAACATGAAAACTTCTCGATTTTCGTTGAAATTTAGTCAAAAAACGTAGAAACTTGCATTTTCATCGGTTTAGACGAACTAATACTCGATCTCTTGATTAGCGCTTTCGTCGATGGTCCGTTCGACTCGAACCTCGATAGTCACCCGAAACATGAAAATTTCTCGATTTTCGTTGAAATTCAGTCAAAAAACGTAGAAACCTGCAATCTCATCGTTTTAGAAGATCTAATACTCGATCTCTTGATTAGCGCCTTCGTCGATGGTCCGTTCGACTCGTACATCGAAAGTCAGTCGAAACATGAAAACTTCTCGATTTTCGTTGAAATTCAGTCAAAAACTGTAGAAACTTGCATTTTCATCGGTTTAGACGAACTATCACTCGATCTCTTGTAGCGCTTTCGTCGATGGTCCGTTCGACTCGTACATCGAAAGTCACTCGATACATGAAAACTTCTCGATTTTCGTTGAAATTCAGTCAGAAACTGTTGAAACTTGCATTTTCATCGTTTTTGAGGAAATAACACTCGATCTCTTGATTTGCACTTTGGTCGATGGTCCGTTCGACTCGAACCTTAAAAGTCACTCTATACATGAAAATTTCTCGATTTTCGTTTGAAATTGCGTCACAAACTATTGAAACCTGCAATCTCATCGATTTAGAAGAACTAACACTCGATCTCTTGATTAGCGCTTTCGTCGATGGCCCGTTCGACTCGAACCTCGAAAGTCACTCGATACATGAAAACTTCTCGATTTTCGTCGAAATTTAGTCAAAAACCGTTGAAACTTGCATTTTCATCGTTTTAGACGGACTAATACTCGATCTCTTGATTAGCGCTTTCGTCGATGGCCCGTTCGACTCGAACATCGAAAGTCAGTCGAAACATGAAAACTCCTCGATTTTCGTTGAAATTTAGTCAAAAACCGTAGAAACGTGCAATTTCATCGGTTTAGACGAACTATCACTCGATCTCTTGTAGCGCTTTCGTCGATGGTCCGTTCGACTCGAACCTCGAAAGTCACTCGATACATGAAAACTTCTCGATTTTCGTCGAAATTTAGTCAAAAACCGTTGAAACTTGCATTTTCATCGTTTTAGACGGACTAATACTCGATCTCTTGATTAGCGCTTTCGTCGATGGCCCGTTCGACTCGAACATCGAAAGTCAGTCGAAACATGAAAACTCCTCGATTTTCGTTGAAATTTAGTCAAAAACCGTAGAAACGTGCAATTTCATCGGTTTAGACGAACTATCACTCGATCTCTTGTAGCGCTTTCGTCGATGGTCCGTTCGACTCGTACATCGAAAGTCAGTCGAAACATGAAAACTTCTCGATTTTCGTTGAAATTCAGTCAAAAACAGCAGAAACTTGCATTTTCATCGGTTTAGACGAACTAACAGTCGATCTCTTGATTAGCGCTTTCGTCGATTGTCCGTTCGACTCGAATCTCGAAAGTCACCCGAAACATGAAAATTTCTCGATTTTCGTTGAAATTCAGTCAAAAACTATTGAAACGTGTAATCTTATCGTTTTAGAAGAACTAATACTCGATCTCTTGATTAGCGTTTTCGTCGATGGCCCGTTCGACTCGAACATCGAAAGTAAGTCGAAACAAGAAAACTTCTCGATTTTCGTTGAAATTCAGTCAAAAACTGTTGAAACTTGCATTTTCATCGTTTTAGACGAACTAACACTCTATCTCTTGATTAGCGCTTTCATCGAAGGTTTGTTCGACTCGAACCTCGAAAGTCACTCGATACATGAAAACTTCTCGATTTTCGTTGAAATTTAGTCAAAAACCGTTGAAACTTGCATTTTCATCGTTTTAGACGAACTAATATTCGATCTCTTGATTAGCGCTTTCGTCAATGGTCCGTTCGACTCGAACCTCGAAAGTCACTCGAAACATGAAGGTTTCTCGATTTTTGTTGAAATTCAGTCAAAAACTATTGAAACGTGTAATCTTATCGTTTTAGAAGAAATAATACTCGATCTCTTGATTAGCGTTTTCGTCGATGGCCCGTTCGACTCGAACATCGAAAGTAAGTCGAAACATGAAAACTTCTCGATTTTCGTTGAAATTCAGTCAAAAACCGTAGAAACGTGCATTTTCATCGGTTTAGACGAACTATCACTCGATCCCTTGATTAGCGCTTTCGTCGATGGTCCGTTCGACTCGTACATCGAAAGTCACTCGATACATGAAAACTTCTCGATTTTCGTTGAGATTCAGTCAAAAACAGTAGAAACTTGCATTTTCATCGGTTTAGACGAACTAACACTCGATCTCTTGATTAGCGCTTTCGTCGATGGTCCGTTCGACTCGAACCTCGATAGTCACCCGAAACATGAAAATTTCTCGATTTTCGTTGAAATTCAATCAAAAACTGTTGAAACTTGCATTTTCATCGTTTTAGACGAACTAACACGCTATCTCTTGATTAGCGCTTTCATCGAAGGTTTGTTCGACTCGAACCTCGAAAGTCACTCGATACATGAAAACTTCTCGATTTTCGTTGAAATTTAGTCAAAAACCGTAGAAACGTGCATTTTCATCGGTTTAGACGAACTATCACTCGATCCCTTGATTAGCGCTTTCGTCGATGGTCCGTTCGACTCGAACCTCGATAGTCACCCGAAACATGAAAATTTCTCGATTTTCGTTGAAATTCAATCAAAAACTGTTGAAACTTGCATTTTCATCGTTTTAGACGAACTAACACGCTATCTCTTGATTAGCGCTTTCATCGAAGGTTTGTTCGACTCGAACCTCGAAAGTCACTCGATACATGAAAACTTCTCGATTTTCGTTGAAATTTAGTCAAAAACTATTGAAACGTGTAATCTTATCGTTTTAGAAGAATACTCGATCTCTTGATTAGCGTTTTCGTCGATGGTCCGTTCGACTCGAACCTCGATAGTCACCCGAAACATGAAAATTTCTCGATTTTCGTTGAAATTCAGTCAAAAACTGTTGAAACTTGCATTTTCATCGTTTTAGACGAACTAACACTCTATCTCTTGATTAGCGCTTTCATCGAAGGTTTGTTCGACTCGAACCTCGAAAGTCACTCGATACATGAAAACTTCTCGATTTTCGTTGAAATTTAGTCAAAAACCGTTGAAACTTGCATTTTCATCGTTTTAGACGAACTAATACTCGATCTCTTGATTAGCGCTTTCGTCGATGACTCGAACCTCGAAAGACACTCGAAACATGAAGATTTCTCGATTTTTGTTGAAATTCAGTCAAAAACTATTGAAACGTGTAATCATATCGTTTTAGAAGAACTATTACTCGATTTCTTGATTAGCGCTTTCGTCGATGGCCCGTTCGACTCGAACATCGAAAGTCAGTCGAAACATGAAAACTTCTCGATTTTCGTTGAAATTTAGTCAAAAACCGTAGAAACTTGCATTTTCATCGGTTTAGACGAACTAATACTCGATCTCTTGATTAGCGCTTTTGTCGATGGTCCGTTCGACTCGAACTTCGAAAGTCACTCGACACATTAAAAATTTCTCGATTTTCGTTTGAAATTGAGTCACAAACTATTGAAACCTGCAATCTCATCGATTTAGAAGAACTAACACTCGATCTCTTGATTAGCGCTTTCGTCGATGGTCCGTTCGACGCGAACCTCGAAAGTCACTCTATACATGAAAATTTCTCGATAATCGTTTGAAATTGAGTCACAAACTGTTGAAACCTGTAATCTCATCGATTTAGCAGATCTAACACTCGATCTCTTGATTAGCGCTTTCGTCGTTGGTCCGTTCGACTCGAACCTCGAAAGTCACCCGAAACATGAAAATTTCTCGATTTTCGTTGAAATTCAGTCAAAAACTATTGAAACGTGTAATCTTATCGTTTTAGAAGAACTAATACTCGATCTCTTGATTAGCGTTTTCGTCGATGGCCCGATCGACTCGAACATCGAAAGCAAGTCGAAACATGAAAACTTCTCGATTTTCGTTGAAATTCATTCAAAAACCGTAGAAACTAGCATTTTCATCGGTTTAGACGAACTATCACTCGATCTCTTGTAGCGCTGTCGTCGATGGTCCGTTCGACTCGAACCTCGAAAGTCACTCGATACATGAAAACTTCTCGATTTTCGTTGAAATTTAGTCAAAAACCGTTGAAACTTGCATTTTCATCGTTTTAGACGGACTAATACTCGATCTCTTGATTAGCGCTTTCGTCGATGGCCCGTTCGACTCGAACATCGAAAGTCAGTCGAAACATGAAAACTTCTCGATTTTCGTTGAAATTTAGTCAAAAACTGTTGAAACCTGCAATCTCATCGATTTAGCAGAACTAACACTCGATCTCTTGATTAGCGCTTTCGTCGATGGTCCGTTCGACTCGAACCTCGAAAGTCACTCGAAACATGAAGATTTCTCAATTTTTGTTGAAATTCAGTCAAAAACTATTGAAACGTGTAATCATATCGTTTTAGAAGAACTAATACTCGATCTCTTGATTAGCGCTTTCGTCGATGGTCCGTTCGACTCGTACATCGAAAGTCACTCGATACATGAAAACTTCTCGATTTTCGTTGAGATTCAGTCAAAAACAGTAGAAACTTGCATTTTCATCGGTTTAGACGAACTAACACTCGATCTCTTGATTAGCGCTTTCGTCGATGGTCCGTTCGACTCGAACCTCGATAGTCACCCGAAACATGAAAATTTCTCGATTTTCGTTGAAATTCAATCAAAAACTGTTGAAACTTGCATTTTCATCGTTTTAGACGAACTAACACGCTATCTCTTGATTAGCGCTTTCATCGAAGGTTTGTTCGACTCGAACCTCGAAAGTCACTCGATACATGAAAACTTCTCGATTTTCGTTGAAATTTAGTCAAAAATCGTTGAAACTTGCATTTTCATCGTTTTAGACGAACTAATACTCGATCTCTTGATTAGCGCTTTCGTCGATGGTCCGTTCGACTCGAACCTCGATAGTCACCCGAAACATGAAAATTTCTCGATTTTCGTTGAAATTCAGTCAAAAACTATTGAAACCTGCAATCTCATCGTTTTAGAAGAAATAATACTCGATCTCTTGATTAGCGTTTTCGTCGATGGTCCGTTCGACTCGTACATCGAAAGTCACTCGATACATGAAAACTTCTCGATTTTCGTTGAGATTCAGTCAAAAACAGTAGAAACTTGCATTTTCATCGGTTTAGACGAACTAACACTCGATCTCTTGATTAGCGCTTTCGTCGATGGTCCGTTCGACTCGAACCTCGATAGTCACCCGAAACATGAAAATTTCTCGATTTTCGTTGAAATTCAATCAAAAACTGTTGAAACTTGCATTTTCATCGTTTTAGACGAACTAACACGCTATCTCTTGATTAGCGCTTTCATCGACGGTTTGTTCGACTCGAACCTCGAAAGTCACTCGATACATGAAAACTTCTCGATTTTCGTTGAAATTTAGTCAAAAACTATTGAAACGTGTAATCTTATCGTTTTAGAAGAACTAATACTCGATCTCTTGATTAGCGTTTTCGTCGATGGTCCGTTCGACTCGAACCTCGATAGTCACCCGAAACATGAAAATTTCTCGATTTTCGTTGAAATTCAGTCAAAAACTGTTGAAACTTGCATTTTCATCGTTTTAGACGAACTAACACTCTATCTCTTGATTAGCGCTTTCATCGAAGGTTTGTTCGACTCGAACCTCGAAAGTCACTCGATACATGAAAACTTCTCGATTTTCGTTGAAATTTAGTCAAAAACCGTTGAAACTTGCATTTTCATCGTTTTAGACGAACTAATACTCGAACTCTTGATTAGCGCTTTCGTCGATGACTCGAACCTCGAAAGACACTCGAAACATGAAGATTTCTCGATTTTTGTTGAAATTCAGTCAAAAACTATTGAAACGTGTAATCATATCGTTTTAGAAGAACTATTACTCGATCTCTTGATTAGCGTTTTCGTCGATGGTCCGTTCGACTCGTACATCGAAAGTCACTCGATACATGAAAACTTCTCGATTTTCGTTGAAATTCAGTCAGAAACTGTTGAAACTTGCATTTTCATCGTTTTTGAGGAAATAACACTCGATCTCTTGATTTGCACTTTGGTCGATGGTCCGTTCGACTCGAACCTTAAAAGTCACTCTATACATGAAAATTTCTCGATTTTCGTTTGAAATTGCGTCACAAACTATTGAAACCTGCAATCTCATCGATTTAGAAGAACTAACACTCGATCTCTTGATTAGCGCTTTCGTCGATGGCCCGTTCGACTCGAACATCGAAAGTCAGTCGAAACATGAAAACTCCTCGATTTTCGTTGAAATTCAGTCAAAAACCGTAGAAACTAGCATTTTCATCGGTTTAGACGAACTAACACTCTATCTCTTGATTAGCGCTTTCATCGAAGGTTTGTACGACTCGAACCTCGAAAGTCACTCGATACATGAAAACTTCTCGATTTTCGTTGAAATTTAGTCAAAAACCGTTGAAACTTGCATTTTCATCGTTTTAGACGAACTAATATTCGATCTCTTGATTAGCGCTTTCGTCAATGGTCCGTTCGACTCGAACCTCGAAAGTCACTCGAAACATGAAGATTTCTCGATTTTCGTTGAAATTCAGTCAAAAACTGTAGAAACTTGCATTTTCATCGGTTTAGACGAATTAACAGTCGATCTCTTGATTAGCGCTTTCGTCGATGGCCCGTTCGACTCGAACATCGAAAGTCAGTCGAAACATGAAAACTTTTCGATTTTCGTTGAAATTCATTCAAAAACCGTAGAAACTAGCATTTTCATCGGTTTAGACGAACTATCACTCGATCTCTTGTAGCGCTTTCGTCGATGGTCCGTTCGACTCGTACATCGAAAGTCACTCGATACATGAAAACTTCTCGATTTTCGTTGAAATTCAGTCAGAAACTGTTGAAACTTGCATTTTCATCGTTTTTGAGGAAATAACACTCGATCTCTTGATTTGCACTTTGGTCGATGGTCCGTTCGACTCGAACCTTAAAAGTCACTCTATACATGAAAATTTCTCGATTTTCGTTTGAAATTGAGTCACAAACTATTGAAACCTGCAATCTCATCGATTTAGAAGAACTAACACTCGATCTCTTGATTAGCGTTTTCGTCGATGGCCCGTTCGACTCGAACATCGAAAGTAAGTCAAAACATGAAAACTTCTCGATTTTCGTTGAAATTCAGTCAAAAACCGTAGAAACGTGCAATTTCATCGGTTTAGACGAACTATCACTCGATCTCTTGTAGCGCTTTCGTCGATGGTCCGTTCGACTCGTACATCGAAAGTCAGTCGAAACATGAAAACTTCTCGATTTTCGTTGAAATTCAGTCAAAAACAGCAGAAACTTGCATTTTCATCGGTTTAGACGAAGTAACAGTCGATCTCTTGATTAGCGCTTTCGTCGATTGTCCGTTCGACTCGAATCTCGAAAGTCACCCGAAACATGAAAATTTCTCGATTTTCGTTGAAATTCAGTCAAAAACTGTTGAAACTTGCATTTTCATCGTTTTAGACGAACTAACAGTCTATCTCTTGATTAGCGCTTTTATCGAAGGTTTGTTCGACTCGAACATCGAAAGTCACTCGATACATGAAAACTTCTCGATTTTCGTTGAAATTTAGTCAAAAACCGTTGAAACTTGCATTTTCATCGTTTTAGACGAACTAATATTCGATCTCTTGATTAGCGCTTTCGTCAATGGTCCGTTCGACTCGAACCTCGAAAGTCACTCGAAACATGAAGGTTTCTCGATTTTTGTTGAAATTCAGTCAAAAACTATTGAAACGTGTAATCTTATCGTTTTAGAAGAAATAATACTCGATCTCTTGATTAGCGTTTTCGTCGAAGGCCCGTTCGACTCGAACATCGAAAGTAAGTCGAAACATGAAAACTTCTCGATTTTCGTTGAAATTCAGTCAAAAACCGTAGAAACGTGCATTTTCATCGGTTTAGACGAACTATCACTCGATCCCTTGATTAGCGCTTTCGTCGATGGTCCGTTCGACTCGTACATCGAAAGTCACTCGATACATGAAAACTTCACGATTTTCGTTGAGATTCAATCAAAAACAGTAGAAACTTGCATTTTCATCGGTTTAGACGAACTAACACTCGATCTCTTGATTAGCGCTTTCGTCGATGGTCCGTTCGACTCGAACCTCGATAGTCACCCGAAACATGAAAATTTCTCGATTTTCGTTGAAATTCAGTCAAAAACTATTGAAACCTGCAATCTCATCGTTTTAGAAGAAATAATACTCGATCTCTTGATTAGCGTTTTCGTCGATGGTCCGTTCGACTCGTACATCGAAAGTCACTCGATACATGAAAACTTTTCGATTTTCGTTGAGATTCAGTCAAAAACAGTAGAAACTTGCATTTTCATCGGTTTAGACGAACTAACACTCGATCTCTTGATTAGCGCTTTCGTCGATGGTCCGTTCGACTCGAACCTCGATAGTCACCAGAAACATGAAAATTTCTCAATTTTCGTTGAAATTCAATCAAAAACTGTTGAAACTTGCATTTTCATCGTTTTAGACGAACTAACACTCTATCTCTTGATTAGCGCTTTCATCGAAGGTTTGTTCGACTCGAACCTCGAAAGTCACTCGATACATGAAAACTTCTCGATTTTCGTTGAAATTTAGTCAAAAACCGTTGAAACTTGCATTTTCATCGTTTTAGACGAACTAATACTCGATCTCTTGATTAGCGCTTTCGTCGATGACTCGAACCTCGAAAGACACTCGAAACATGAAGATTTCTCGATTTTTGTTGAAATTCAGTCAAAAACTATTGAAACGTGTAATCATATCGTTTTAGAAGAACTATTACTCGATCTCTTGATTAGCGCTTTCGTCGATGGCCCGTTCGACTCGAACATCGAAAGTCAGTCGAAACATGAAAACTTCTCGATTTTCGTTGAAATTTAGTCAAAAACCGTAGAAACTTGAATTTTCATCGGTTTAGACGAACTAATACTCGATCTCTTGATTAGCGCTTTTGTCGATGGTCCGTTCGACTCGAACTTCGAAAGTCACTCGACACATGAAAATTTCTCGATTTTCGTTTGAAATTGAGTCACAAACTATTGAAACCTGCAATCTCATCGATTTAGAAGAACTAACACTCGATCTCTTGATTAGCGCTTTCGTCGATGGTCCGTTCGACGCGAACCTCGAAAGTCACTCTATACATGAAAATTTCTCGATAATCGTTTGAAATTGAGTCACAAACTGTTGAAACCTGCAATCTCATCGATTTAGCAGATCTAACACTCGATCTCTTGATTAGCGCTTTCGTCGTTGGTCCGTTCGACTCGAACCTCGAAAGTCACCCGAAACATGAAAATTTCTCGATTTTCGTTGAAATTCAGTCAAAAACTATTGAAACGTGTAATCTTATCGTTTTAGAAGAACTAATACTCGATCTCTTGATTAGCGTTTTCGTCGATGGCCCGTTCGACTCGAACATCGAAAGTAAGTCGAAACAAGAAAACTTCTCGATTTTCGTTGAAATTCAGTCAAAAACCGTAGAATCGTGCATTTTCATCGGTTTAGACGAACTATCACTCGATCTCTTGATTAGCGCTTTCGTCGATGGTCCGTTCGACGCGAACCTCGAAAGTCACTCTATACATGAAAATTTCTCGATTTTCGTTTGAAATTGAGTCACAAACTGTTGAAACCTGCAATCTCATCGATTTAGCAGAACTAACACTCGATCTCTTGATTAGCGCTCTCGTCAGTTCGACTCGAACCTCAAAAGTCACTCGAAATATGAAAATTTCTCGATTTTCGTTGAAATTTAGTCAAAAACTATTGAAACCTGCAATCTCATCGTTTTAGAAGATCTGATACTCGATCTCTTGATTAGCGCTTTCGTCGATGGTCCGTTCGACTCGAACCTCGAAAGTCAGTCGACAATGAAAACTTCTCGATTTTCCTTGAGATTCAGTCAAAAACAGTAGAAACTTGCATTTTCATCGGTTTAGACGAACTAACACTCGATCTCTTGATTAGCGCTTTCGTCGAAGGTTTGTTCGACTCGAACCTCGAAAGTCACTCGATACATGAAAACTTCTCGATTTTCGTTGAAATTTAGTCAAAAACCGTTGAAACTTGCATTTTCATCGTTTTAGACGAACTAATATTCGATCTCTTGATTAGCGTTTTCGTCGATGGCCCGTTCGACTCGAACATCGAAAGTAAGTCAAAACATGAAAACTTCTCGATTTTCGTTGAAATTCAGTCAAAAACCGTAGAAACGTGCAATTTCATCGGTTTAGACGAACTATCACTCGATCTCTTGTAGCGCTTTCGTCGATGGTCCGTTCGACTCGTACATCGAAAGTCAGTCGAAACATGAAAACTTCTCGATTTTCGTTGAAATTCAGTCAAAAACAGCAGAAACTTGCATTTTCATCGGTTTAGACGAAGTAACAGTCGATCTCTTGATTAGCGCTTTCGTCGATTGTCCGTTCGACTCGAATCTCGAAAGTCACCCGAAACATGAAAATTTCTCGATTTTCGTTGAAATTCAGTCAAAAACTGTTGAAACTTGCATTTTCATCGTTTTAGACGAACTAACAGTCTATCTCTTGATTAGCGCTTTTATCGAAGGTTTGTTCGACTCGAACATCGAAAGTCACTCGATACATGAAAACTTCTCGATTTTCGTTGAAATTTAGTCAAAAACCGTTGAAACTTGCATTTTCATCGTTTTAGACGAACTAATATTCGATCTCTTGATTAGCGCTTTCGTCAATGGTCCGTTCGACTCGAACCTCGAAAGTCACTCGAAACATGAAGGTTTCTCGATTTTTGTTGAAATTCAGTCAAAAACTATTGAAACGTGTAATCTTATCGTTTTAGAAGAAATAATACTCGATCTCTTGATTAGCGTTTTCGTCGAAGGCCCGTTCGACTCGAACATCGAAAGTAAGTCGAAACATGAAAACTTCTCGATTTTCGTTGAAATTCAGTCAAAAACCGTAGAAACGTGCATTTTCATCGGTTTAGACGAACTATCACTCGATCCCTTGATTAGCGCTTTCGTCGATGGTCCGTTCGACTCGTACATCGAAAGTCACTCGATACATGAAAACTTCACGATTTTCGTTGAGATTCAATCAAAAACAGTAGAAACTTGCATTTTCATCGGTTTAGACGAACTAACACTCGATCTCTTGATTAGCGCTTTCGTCGATGGTCCGTTCGACTCGAACCTCGATAGTCACCCGAAACATGAAAATTTCTCGATTTTCGTTGAAATTCAGTCAAAAACTATTGAAACCTGCAATCTCATCGTTTTAGAAGAAATAATACTCGATCTCTTGATTAGCGTTTTCGTCGATGGTCCGTTCGACTCGTACATCGAAAGTCACTCGATACATGAAAACTTTTCGATTTTCGTTGAGATTCAGTCAAAAACAGTAGAAACTTGCATTTTCATCGGTTTAGACGAACTAACACTCGATCTCTTGATTAGCGCTTTCGTCGATGGTCCGTTCGACTCGAACCTCGATAGTCACCAGAAACATGAAAATTTCTCAATTTTCGTTGAAATTCAATCAAAAACTGTTGAAACTTGCATTTTCATCGTTTTAGACGAACTAACACTCTATCTCTTGATTAGCGCTTTCATCGAAGGTTTGTTCGACTCGAACCTCGAAAGTCACTCGATACATGAAAACTTCTCGATTTTCGTTGAAATTTAGTCAAAAACCGTTGAAACTTGCATTTTCATCGTTTTAGACGAACTAATACTCGATCTCTTGATTAGCGCTTTCGTCGATGACTCGAACCTCGAAAGACACTCGAAACATGAAGATTTCTCGATTTTTGTTGAAATTCAGTCAAAAACTATTGAAACGTGTAATCATATCGTTTTAGAAGAACTATTACTCGATCTCTTGATTAGCGCTTTCGTCGATGGCCCGTTCGACTCGAACATCGAAAGTCAGTCGAAACATGAAAACTTCTCGATTTTCGTTGAAATTTAGTCAAAAACCGTAGAAACTTGAATTTTCATCGGTTTAGACGAACTAATACTCGATCTCTTGATTAGCGCTTTTGTCGATGGTCCGTTCGACTCGAACTTCGAAAGTCACTCGACACATGAAAATTTCTCGATTTTCGTTTGAAATTGAGTCACAAACTATTGAAACCTGCAATCTCATCGATTTAGAAGAACTAACACTCGATCTCTTGATTAGCGCTTTCGTCGATGGTCCGTTCGACGCGAACCTCGAAAGTCACTCTATACATGAAAATTTCTCGATAATCGTTTGAAATTGAGTCACAAACTGTTGAAACCTGCAATCTCATCGATTTAGCAGATCTAACACTCGATCTCTTGATTAGCGCTTTCGTCGTTGGTCCGTTCGACTCGAACCTCGAAAGTCACCCGAAACATGAAAATTTCTCGATTTTCGTTGAAATTCAGTCAAAAACTATTGAAACGTGTAATCTTATCGTTTTAGAAGAACTAATACTCGATCTCTTGATTAGCGTTTTCGTCGATGGCCCGTTCGACTCGAACATCGAAAGTAAGTCGAAACAAGAAAACTTCTCGATTTTCGTTGAAATTCAGTCAAAAACCGTAGAATCGTGCATTTTCATCGGTTTAGACGAACTATCACTCGATCTCTTGATTAGCGCTTTCGTGGATGGTCCGTTCGACGCGAACCTCGAAAGTCACTCTATACATGAAAATTTCTCGATTTTCGTTTGAAATTGAGTCACAAACTGTTGAAACCTGCAATCTCATCGATTTAGCAGAACTAACACTCGATCTCTTGATTAGCGCTCTCGTCAGTTCGACTCGAACCTCAAAAGTCACTCGAAATATGAAAATTTCTCGATTTTCGTTGAAATTTAGTCAAAAACTATTGAAACCTGCAATCTCATCGTTTTAGAAGATCTGATACTCGATCTCTTGATTAGCGCTTTCGTCGATGGTCCGTTCGACTCGAACCTCGAAAGTCAGTCGACAATGAAAACTTCTCGATTTTCCTTGAGATTCAGTCAAAAACAGTAGAAACTTGCATTTTCATCGGTTTAGACGAACTAACACTCGATCTCTTGATTAGCGCTTTCGTCGAAGGTTTGTTCGACTCGAACCTCGAAAGTCACTCGATACATGAAAACTTCTCGATTTTCGTTGAAATTTAGTCAAAAACCGTTGAAACTTGCATTTTCATCGTTTTAGACGAACTAATATTCGATCTCTTGATTAGCGCTTTCGTCGATGGCCCGTTCGACTCGAACATCGAAAGTCAGTCGAAACATGAAAACTCCTCGATTTTCGTTGAAATTCAGTCAAAAACCGTAGAAACTAGCATTTTCATCGGTTTAGACGAACTATCACTCGATCTCTTGTAGCGCTTTCGTCGATGGTCCGTTCGACTCGAACCTCGAAAGTCACTCGATACATGAAAACTTCTCGATTTTCGTTGAAATTTAGTCAAAAACCGTTGAAACTTGCATTTTCATCGTTTTAGACGGACTAATACTCGATCTCTTGATTAGCGCTTTCGTCGATGGCCCGTTCGACTCGAACATCGAAAGTCAGTCGAAACATGAAAACTCCTCGATTTTCGTTGAAATTTAGTCAAAAACTGTTGAAACCTGCAATCTCATCGATTTAGCAGAACTAACACTCGATCTCTTGATTAGCGCTTTCGTTGATGGTCCGTTCGACTCGAATCTCGAAAGTCACTCGAAACATGAAGATTTCTCAATTTTTGTTGAAATTCAGTCAAAAACTATTGAAACGTGTAATCATATCGTTTTAGAAGAACTAATACTCGATCTCTTGATTAGCGTTTTCGTCGATGGCCCGTTCGACTCGAACATCGAAAGTAAGTCAAAACATGAAAACTTCTCGATTTTCGTTGAAATTCAGTCAAAAACCGTAGAAACGTGCAATTTCATCGGTTTAGACGAACTATCACTCGATCTCTTGTAGCGCTTTCGTCGATGGTCCGTTCGACTCGTACATCGAAAGTCAGTCGAAACATGAAAACTTCTCGATTTTCGTTGAAATTCAGTCAAAAACAGCAGAAACTTGCATTTTCATCGGTTTAGACGAACTAACAGTCGATCTCTTGATTAGCGCTTTCGTCGATTGTCCGTTCGACTCGAATCTCGAAAGTCACCCGAAACATGAAAATTTCTCGATTTTCGTTGAAATTCAGTCAAAAACTATTGAAACGTGTAATCTTATCGTTTTAGAAGAACTAATACTCGATCTCTTGATTAGCGTTTTCGTCGATGGCCCGTTCGACTCGAACATCGAAAGTAAGTCGAAACATGAAAACTTCTCGATTTTCGTTGAAATTCAGTCAAAAACCGTAGAATCGTGCATTTTCATCGGTTTAGACGAACTATCACTCGATCTCTTGATTAGCGCTTTCGTCGATGGTCCGTTCGACTCGAACCTCGATAGTCACCCGAAACATGAAAATTTCTCGATTTTCGTTGAAATTCAGTCAAAAACTGTTGAAACTTGCATTTTCATCGTTTTAGACGAACTAACACTCTATCTCTTGATTAGCGCTTTCATCGAAGGTTTGTTCGACTCGAACCTCGAAAGTCACTCGATACATGAAAACTTCTCGATTTTCGTTGAGATTCAGTCAAAAACAGTAGAAACTTGCATTTTCATCGGTTTAGACGAACTAACACTCGATCTCTTGATTAGCGCTTTCGTCGTTGGTCCGTTCGACTCGAACCTCGAAAGTCACCCGAAACATGAAAATTTGTCGATTTTCGTTGAAATTCAGTCAAAAATTATTGAAACGTGTAATCTTATCGTTTTAGAAGAACTAATACTCGATCTCTTGATTAGCGTTTTCGTCGATGGCCCGATCGACTCGAACATCGAAAGCATGTCGAAACATGAAAACTTCTCGATTTTCGTTGAAATTTAGTCAAAAAACGTAGAAACTTGCATTTTCATCGGTTTAGACGAACTAATACTCGATCTCTTGATTAGCGCTTTCGTCGATGGTCCGTTCGACTCGAACCTCGATAGTCACCCGAAACATGAAAATTTCTCGATTTTCGTTGAAATTCAGTCAAAAAACGTAGAAACCTGCAATCTCATCGTTTTAGAAGATCTAATACTCGATCTCTTGATTAGCGCCTTCGTCGATGGTCCGTTCGACTCGTACATCGAAAGTCAGTCGAAACATGAAAACTTCTCGATTTTCGTTGAAATTCAGTCAAAAACTGTAGAAACTTGCATTTTCATCGGTTTAGACGAACTATCACTCGATCTCTTGTAGCGCTTTCGTCGATGGTCCGTTCGACTCGTACATCGAAAGTCACTCGATACATGAAAACTTCTCGATTTTCGTTGAAATTCAGTCAGAAACTGTTGAAACTTGCATTTTCATCGTTTTTGAGGAAATAACACTCGATCTCTTGATTTGCACTTTGGTCGATGGTCCGTTCGACTCGAACCTTAAAAGTCACTCTATACATGAAAATTTCTCGATTTTCGTTTGAAATTGCGTCACAAACTATTGAAACCTGCAATCTCATCGATTTAGAAGAACTAACACTCGATCTCTTGATTAGCGCTTTCGTCGATGGCCCGTTCGACTCGAACCTCGAAAGTCACTCGATACATGAAAACTTCTCGATTTTCGTCGAAATTTAGTCAAAAACCGTTGAAACTTGCATTTTCATCGTTTTAGACGGACTAATACTCGATCTCTTGATTAGCGCTTTCGTCGATGGCCCGTTCGACTCGAACATCGAAAGTCAGTCGAAACATGAAAACTCCTCGATTTTCGTTGAAATTTAGTCAAAAACCGTAGAAACGTGCAATTTCATCGGTTTAGACGAACTATCACTCGATCTCTTGTAGCGCTTTCGTCGATGGTCCGTTCGACTCGAACCTCGAAAGTCACTCGATACATGAAAACTTCTCGATTTTCGTCGAAATTTAGTCAAAAACCGTTGAAACTTGCATTTTCATCGTTTTAGACGGACTAATACTCGATCTCTTGATTAGCGCTTTCGTCGATGGCCCGTTCGACTCGAACATCGAAAGTCAGTCGAAACATGAAAACTCCTCGATTTTCGTTGAAATTTAGTCAAAAACCGTAGAAACGTGCAATTTCATCGGTTTAGACGAACTATCACTCGATCTCTTGTAGCGCTTTCGTCGATGGTCCGTTCGACTCGTACATCGAAAGTCAGTCGAAACATGAAAACTTCTCGATTTTCGTTGAAATTCAGTCAAAAACAGCAGAAACTTGCATTTTCATCGGTTTAGACGAACTAACAGTCGATCTCTTGATTAGCGCTTTCGTCGATTGTCCGTTCGACTCGAATCTCGAAAGTCACCCGAAACATGAAAATTTCTCGATTTTCGTTGAAATTCAGTCAAAAACTATTGAAACGTGTAATCTTATCGTTTTAGAAGAACTAATACTCGATCTCTTGATTAGCGTTTTCGTCGATGGCCCGTTCGACTCGAACATCGAAAGTAAGTCGAAACAAGAAAACTTCTCGATTTTCGTTGAAATTCAGTCAAAAACTGTTGAAACTTGCATTTTCATCGTTTTAGACGAACTAACACTCTATCTCTTGATTAGCGCTTTCATCGAAGGTTTGTTCGACTCGAACCTCGAAAGTCACTCGATACATGAAAACTTCTCGATTTTCGTTGAAATTTAGTCAAAAACCGTTGAAACTTGCATTTTCATCGTTTTAGACGAACTAATATTCGATCTCTTGATTAGCGCTTTCGTCAATGGTCCGTTCGACTCGAACCTCGAAAGTCACTCGAAACATGAAGGTTTCTCGATTTTTGTTGAAATTCAGTCAAAAACTATTGAAACGTGTAATCTTATCGTTTTAGAAGAAATAATACTCGATCTCTTGATTAGCGTTTTCGTCGATGGCCCGTTCGACTCGAACATCGAAAGTAAGTCGAAACATGAAAACTTCTCGATTTTCGTTGAAATTCAGTCAAAAACCGTAGAAACGTGCATTTTCATCGGTTTAGACGAACTATCACTCGATCCCTTGATTAGCGCTTTCGTCGATGGTCCGTTCGACTCGTACATCGAAAGTCACTCGATACATGAAAACTTCTCGATTTTCGTTGAGATTCAGTCAAAAACAGTAGAAACTTGCATTTTCATCGGTTTAGACGAACTAACACTCGATCTCTTGATTAGCGCTTTCGTCGATGGTCCGTTCGACTCGAACCTCGATAGTCACCCGAAACATGAAAATTTCTCGATTTTCGTTGAAATTCAATCAAAAACTGTTGAAACTTGCATTTTCATCGTTTTAGACGAACTAACACGCTATCTCTTGATTAGCGCTTTCATCGAAGGTTTGTTCGACTCGAACCTCGAAAGTCACTCGATACATGAAAACTTCTCGATTTTCGTTGAAATTTAGTCAAAAACCGTAGAAACGTGCATTTTCATCGGTTTAGACGAACTATCACTCGATCCCTTGATTAGCGCTTTCGTCGATGGTCCGTTCGACTCGAACCTCGATAGTCACCCGAAACATGAAAATTTCTCGATTTTCGTTGAAATTCAATCAAAAACTGTTGAAACTTGCATTTTCATCGTTTTAGACGAACTAACACGCTATCTCTTGATTAGCGCTTTCATCGAAGGTTTGTTCGACTCGAACCTCGAAAGTCACTCGATACATGAAAACTTCTCGATTTTCGTTGAAATTTAGTCAAAAACTATTGAAACGTGTAATCTTATCGTTTTAGAAGAATACTCGATCTCTTGATTAGCGTTTTCGTCGATGGTCCGTTCGACTCGAACCTCGATAGTCACCCGAAACATGAAAATTTCTCGATTTTCGTTGAAATTCAGTCAAAAACTGTTGAAACTTGCATTTTCATCGTTTTAGACGAACTAACACTCTATCTCTTGATTAGCGCTTTCATCGAAGGTTTGTTCGACTCGAACCTCGAAAGTCACTCGATACATGAAAACTTCTCGATTTTCGTTGAAATTTAGTCAAAAACCGTTGAAACTTGCATTTTCATCGTTTTAGACGAACTAATACTCGATCTCTTGATTAGCGCTTTCGTCGATGACTCGAACCTCGAAAGACACTCGAAACATGAAGATTTCTCGATTTTTGTTGAAATTCAGTCAAAAACTATTGAAACGTGTAATCATATCGTTTTAGAAGAACTATTACTCGATTTCTTGATTAGCGCTTTCGTCGATGGCCCGTTCGACTCGAACATCGAAAGTCAGTCGAAACATGAAAACTTCTCGATTTTCGTTGAAATTTAGTCAAAAACCGTAGAAACTTGCATTTTCATCGGTTTAGACGAACTAATACTCGATCTCTTGATTAGCGCTTTTGTCGATGGTCCGTTCGACTCGAACTTCGAAAGTCACTCGACACATTAAAAATTTCTCGATTTTCGTTTGAAATTGAGTCACAAACTATTGAAACCTGCAATCTCATCGATTTAGAAGAACTAACACTCGATCTCTTGATTAGCGCTTTCGTCGATGGTCCGTTCGACGCGAACCTCGAAAGTCACTCTATACATGAAAATTTCTCGATAATCGTTTGAAATTGAGTCACAAACTGTTGAAACCTGTAATCTCATCGATTTAGCAGATCTAACACTCGATCTCTTGATTAGCGCTTTCGTCGTTGGTCCGTTCGACTCGAACCTCGAAAGTCACCCGAAACATGAAAATTTCTCGATTTTCGTTGAAATTCAGTCAAAAACTATTGAAACGTGTAATCTTATCGTTTTAGAAGAACTAATACTCGATCTCTTGATTAGCGTTTTCGTCGATGGCCCGATCGACTCGAACATCGAAAGCAAGTCGAAACATGAAAACTTCTCGATTTTCGTTGAAATTCATTCAAAAACCGTAGAAACTAGCATTTTCATCGGTTTAGACGAACTATCACTCGATCTCTTGTAGCGCTGTCGTCGATGGTCCGTTCGACTCGAACCTCGAAAGTCACTCGATACATGAAAACTTCTCGATTTTCGTTGAAATTTAGTCAAAAACCGTTGAAACTTGCATTTTCATCGTTTTAGACGGACTAATACTCGATCTCTTGATTAGCGCTTTCGTCGATGGCCCGTTCGACTCGAACATCGAAAGTCAGTCGAAACATGAAAACTTCTCGATTTTCGTTGAAATTTAGTCAAAAACTGTTGAAACCTGCAATCTCATCGATTTAGCAGAACTAACACTCGATCTCTTGATTAGCGCTTTCGTCGATGGTCCGTTCGACTCGAACCTCGAAAGTCACTCGAAACATGAAGATTTCTCAATTTTTGTTGAAATTCAGTCAAAAACTATTGAAACGTGTAATCATATCGTTTTAGAAGAACTAATACTCGATCTCTTGATTAGCGCTTTCGTCGATGGTCCGTTCGACTCGTACATCGAAAGTCACTCGATACATGAAAACTTCTCGATTTTCGTTGAGATTCAGTCAAAAACAGTAGAAACTTGCATTTTCATCGGTTTAGACGAACTAACACTCGATCTCTTGATTAGCGCTTTCGTCGATGGTCCGTTCGACTCGAACCTCGATAGTCACCCGAAACATGAAAATTTCTCGATTTTCGTTGAAATTCAATCAAAAACTGTTGAAACTTGCATTTTCATCGTTTTAGACGAACTAACACGCTATCTCTTGATTAGCGCTTTCATCGAAGGTTTGTTCGACTCGAACCTCGAAAGTCACTCGATACATGAAAACTTCTCGATTTTCGTTGAAATTTAGTCAAAAATCGTTGAAACTTGCATTTTCATCGTTTTAGACGAACTAATACTCGATCTCTTGATTAGCGCTTTCGTCGATGGTCCGTTCGACTCGAACCTCGATAGTCACCCGAAACATGAAAATTTCTCGATTTTCGTTGAAATTCAGTCAAAAACTGTTGAAACTTGCATTTTCATCGTTTTAGACGAACTAACACTCTATCTCTTGATTAGCGCTTTCATCGAAGGTTTGTTCGACTCGAACCTCGAAAGTCACTCGATACATGAAAACTTCTCGATTTTCGTTGAAATTTAGTCAAAAACTATTGAAACGTGTAATCTTATCGTTTTAGAAGAACTAATACTCGATCTCTTGATTAGCGTTTTCGTCGATGGTCCGTTCGACTCGAACCTCGATAGTCACCCGAAACATGAAAATTTCTCGATTTTCGTTGAAATTCAGTCAAAAACTGTTGAAACTTGCATTTTCATCGTTTTAGACGAACTAACACTCTATCTCTTGATTAGCGCTTTCATCGAAGGTTTGTTCGACTCGAACCTCGAAAGTCACTCGATACATGAAAACTTCTCGATTTTCGTTGAAATTTAGTCAAAAACCGTTGAAACTTGCATTTTCATCGTTTTAGACGAACTAATACTCGATCTCTTGATTAGCGCTTTCGTCGATGACTCGAACCTCGAAAGACACTCGAAACATGAAGATTTCTCGATTTTTGTTGAAATTCAGTCAAAAACTATTGAAACGTGTAATCATATCGTTTTAGAAGAACTATTACTCGATCTCTTGATTAGCGTTTTCGTCGATGGCCCGTTCGACTCGAACATCGAAAGTAAGTCAAAACATGAAAACTTCTCGATTTTCGTTGAAATTCAGTCAAAAACCGTAGAAACGTGCAATTTCATCGGTTTAGACGAACTATCACTCGATCTCTTGTAGCGCTTTCGTCGATGGTCCGTTCGACTCGAACCTCGAAAGTCACTCGATACATGAAAACTTCTCGATTTTCGTTGAAATTTAGTCAAAAACCGTTGAAACTTGCATTTTCATCGTTTTAGACGGACTAATACTCGATCTCTTGATTAGCGCTTTCGTCGATGGCCCGTTCGACTCGAACATCGAAAGTCAGTCGAAACATGAAAACTTCTCGATTTTCGTTGAAATTTAGTCAAAAACCGTAGAAACTTGCATTTTCATCGGTTTAGACGAACTAATACTCGATCTCTTGATTAGCGCTTTTGTCGATGGTCCGTTCGACTCGAACTTCGAAAGTCACTCGACACATGAAAATTTCTCGATTTTCGTTGAAATTTAGTCAAAAACCGTAGAAACGTGCATTTTCATCGGTTTAGACGAACTATCACTCGATCCCTTGATTAGCGCTTTCGTCGATGGTCCGTTCGACTCGAACCTCGATAGTCACCCGAAACATGAAAATTTCTCGATTTTCGTTGAAATTCAATCAAAAACTGTTGAAACTTGCATTTTCATCGTTTTAGACGAACTAACACGCTATCTCTTGATTAGCGCTTTCATCGAAGGTTTGTTCGACTCGAACCTCGAAAGTCACTCGATACATGAAAACTTCTCGATTTTCGTTGAAATTTAGTCAAAAACCGTAGAAACTTGCATTTTCATCGGTTTAGACGAACTAATACTCGATCTCTTGATTAGCGCTTTTGTCGATGGTCCGTTCGACTCGAACCTCGATAGTCACCCGAAACATGAAAACTTCTCGATTTTCGTTGAAATTTAGTCAAAAACCGTAGAAACTTGCATTTTCATCGGTTTAGACGAACTAATACTCGATCTCTTGATTAGCGCTTTTGTCGATGGTCCGTTCGACTCGAACTTCGAAAGTCACTCGACACATGAAAATTTCTCGATTTTCGTTTGAAATTGAGTCACAAACTATTGAAACCTGCAATCTCATCGATTTAGAAGAACTAACACTCGATCTCTTGATTAGCGCTTTCGTCGATGGTCCGTTCGACGCGAACCTCGAAAGTCACTCTATACATGAAAATTTCTCGATAATCGTTTGAAATTGAGTCACAAACTGTTGAAACCTGCAATCTCATCGATTTAGCAGATCTAACACTCGATCTCTTGATTAGCGCTTTCGTCGTTGGTCCGTTCGACTCGAACCTCGAAAGTCACCCGAAACATGAAAATTTCTCGATTTTCGTTGAAATTCAGTCAAAAACTATTGAAACGTGTAATCTTATCGTTTTAGAAGAACTAATACTGGATCTCTTGATTAGCGTTTTCGTCGATGGCCCGATCGACTCGAACATCGAAAGCAAGTCGAAACATGAAAACTTCTCGATTTTCGTTGAAATTCATTCAAAAACCGTAGAAACTAGCATTTTCATCGGTTTAGACGAACTATCACTCGATCTCTTGTAGCGCTGTCGTCGATGGTCCGTTCGACTCGAACCTCGAAAGTCACTCGATACATGAAAACTTCTCGATTTTCGTTGAAATTTAGTCAAAAACCGTTGAAACTTGCATTTTCATCGTTTTAGACGGACTAATACTCGATCTCTTGATTAGCGCTTTCGTCGATGGCCCGTTCGACTCGAACATCGAAAGTCAGTCGAAACATGAAAACTTCTCGATTTTCGTTGAAATTTAGTCAAAAACTGTTGAAACCTGCAATCTCATCGATTTAGCAGAACTAACACTCGATCTCTTGATTAGCGCTTTCGTCGATGGTCCGTTCGACTCGAACCTCGAAAGTCACTCGAAACATGAAGATTTCTCAATTTTTGTTGAAATTCAGTCAAAAACTATTGAAACGTGTAATCATATCGTTTTAGAAGAACTAATACTCGATCTCTTGATTAGCGCCTTCGTCGATGGTCCGTTCGACTCGTACATCGAAAGTCACTCGATACATGAAAACTTCTCGATTTTCGTTGAGATTCAGTCAAAAACAGTAGAAACTTGCATTTTCATCGGTTTAGACGAACTAACACTCGATCTCTTGATTAGCGCTTTCGTCGATGGTCCGTTCGACTCGAACCTCGATAGTCACCCGAAACATGAAAATTTCTCGATTTTCGTTGAAATTCAATCAAAAACTGTTGAAACTTGCATTTTCATCGTTTTAGACGAACTAACACGCTATCTCTTGATTAGCGCTTTCATCGAAGGTTTGTTCGACTCGAACCTCGAAAGTCACTCGATACATGAAAACTTCTCGATTTTCGTTGAAATTTAGTCAAAAATCGTTGAAACTTGCATTTTCATCGTTTTAGACGAACTAATACTCGATCTCTTGATTAGCGCTTTCGTCGATGGTCCGTTCGACTCGAACCTCGATAGTCACCCGAAACATGAAAATTTCTCGATTTTCGTTGAAATTCAGTCAAAAACTATTGAAACCTGCAATCTCATCGTTTTAGAAGAAATAATACTCGATCTCTTGATTAGCGTTTTCGTCGATGGTCCGTTCGACTCGTACATCGAAAGTCACTCGATACATGAAAACTTCTCGATTTTCGTTGAGATTCAGTCAAAAACAGTAGAAACTTGCATTTTCATCGGTTTAGACGAACTAACACTCGATCTCTTGATTAGCGCTTTCGTCGATGGTCCGTTCGACTCGAACCTCGATAGTCACCCGAAACATGAAAATTTCTCGATTTTCGTTGAAATTCAGTCAAAAAACGTAGAAACCTGCAATCTCATCGTTTTAGAAGATCTAATACTCGATCTCTTGATTAGCGCCTTCGTCGATGGTCCGTTCGACTCGTACATCGAAAGTCAGTCGAAACATGAAAACTTCTCGATTTTCGTTGAAATTCAGTCAAAAACTGTAGAAACTTGCATTTTCATCGGTTTAGACGAACTATCACTCGATCTCTTGTAGCGCTTTCGTCGATGGTCCGTTCGACTCGTACATCGAAAGTCACTCGATACATGAAAACTTCTCGATTTTCGTTGAAATTCAGTCAGAAACTGTTGAAACTTGCATTTTCATCGTTTTTGAGGAAATAACACTCGATCTCTTGATTTGCACTTTGGTCGATGGTCCGTTCGACTCGAACCTTAAAAGTCACTCTATACATGAAAATTTCTCGATTTTCGTTTGAAATTGCGTCACAAACTATTGAAACCTGCAATCTCATCGATTTAGAAGAACTAACACTCGATCTCTTGATTAGCGCTTTCGTCGATGGCCCGTTCGACTCGAACCTCGAAAGTCACTCGATACATGAAAACTTCTCGATTTTCGTCGAAATTTAGTCAAAAACCGTTGAAACTTGCATTTTCATCGTTTTAGACGGACTAATACTCGATCTCTTGATTAGCGCTTTCGTCGATGGCCCGTTCGACTCGAACATCGAAAGTCAGTCGAAACATGAAAACTCCTCGATTTTCGTTGAAATTTAGTCAAAAACCGTAGAAACGTGCAATTTCATCGGTTTAGACGAACTATCACTCGATCTCTTGTAGCGCTTTCGTCGATGGTCCGTTCGACTCGAACCTCGAAAGTCACTCGATACATGAAAACTTCTCGATTTTCGTCGAAATTTAGTCAAAAACCGTTGAAACTTGCATTTTCATCGTTTTAGACGGACTAATACTCGATCTCTTGATTAGCGCTTTCGTCGATGGCCCGTTCGACTCGAACATCGAAAGTCAGTCGAAACATGAAAACTCCTCGATTTTCGTTGAAATTTAGTCAAAAACCGTAGAAACGTGCAATTTCATCGGTTTAGACGAACTATCACTCGATCTCTTGTAGCGCTTTCGTCGATGGTCCGTTCGACTCGTACATCGAAAGTCAGTCGAAACATGAAAACTTCTCGATTTTCGTTGAAATTCAGTCAAAAACAGCAGAAACTTGCATTTTCATCGGTTTAGACGAACTAACAGTCGATCTCTTGATTAGCGCTTTCGTCGATTGTCCGTTCGACTCGAATCTCGAAAGTCACCCGAAACATGAAAATTTCTCGATTTTCGTTGAAATTCAGTCAAAAACTATTGAAACGTGTAATCTTATCGTTTTAGAAGAACTAATACTCGATCTCTTGATTAGCGTTTTCGTCGATGGCCCGTTCGACTCGAACATCGAAAGTAAGTCGAAACAAGAAAACTTCTCGATTTTCGTTGAAATTCAGTCAAAAACCGTAGAATCGTGCATTTTCATCGGTTTAGACGAACTATCACTCGATCTCTTGATTAGCGCTTTCGTCGATGGTCCGTTCGACGCGAACCTCGAAAGTCACTCTATACATGAAAATTTCTCGATTTTCGTTTGAAATTGAGTCACAAACTGTTGAAACCTGCAATCTCATCGATTTAGCAGAACTAACACTCGATCTCTTGATTAGCGCTCTCGTCAGTTCGACTCGAACCTCAAAAGTCACTCGAAATATGAAAATTTCTCGATTTTCGTTGAAATTTAGTCAAAAACTATTGAAACCTGCAATCTCATCGTTTTAGAAGATCTGATACTCGATCTCTTGATTAGCGCTTTCGTCGATGGTCCGTTCGACTCGAACCTCGAAAGTCAGTCGACAATGAAAACTTCTCGATTTTCGTTGAGATTCAGTCAAAAACAGTAGAAACTTGCATTTTCATCGGTTTAGACGAACTAACACTCGATCTCTTGATTAGCGCTTTCGTCGATGGTCCGTTCGACTCGAACCTCGATAGTCACCCGAAACATGAAAATTTCTCGATTTTCGTTGAAATTCAGTCAAAAACTGTTGAAACTTGCATTTTCATCGTTTTAGACGAACTAACACTCTATCTCTTGATTAGCGCTTTCATCGAAGGTTTGTTCGACTCGAACCTCGAAAGTCACTCGATACATGAAGACTTCTCGATTTTCGTTGAAATTTAGTCAAAAACCGTTGAAACTTGCATTTTCGTCGTTTTAGACGAACTAATATTCGATCTCTTGATTAGCGCTTTCGTCAATGGTCCGTTCGACTCGAACCTCGAAAGTCACTCGAAACATGAAGGTTTCTCGATTTTTGTTGAAATTCAGTCAAAAACTATTGAAACGTGTAATCTTATCGTTTTAGAAGAAATAATACTCGATCTCTTGATTAGCGTTTTCGTCGATGGCCCGTTCGACTCGAACATCGAAAGTAAGTCGAAACATGAAAACTTCTCGATTTTCGTTGAAATTCAGTCAAAAACCGTAGAAACGTGCATTTTCATCGGTTTAGACGAACTATCACTCGATCCCTTGATTAGCGCTTTCGTCGATGGTCCGTTCGACTCGTACATCGAAAGTCACTCGATACATGAAAACTTCTCGATTTTCGTTGAGATTCAGTCAAAAACAGTAGAAACTTGCATTTTCATCGGTTTAGACGAACTAACACTCGATCTCTTGATTAGCGCTTTCGTCGATGGTCCGTTCGACTCGAACCTCGATAGTCACCCGAAACATGAAAATTTCTCGATTTTCGTTGAAATTCAATCAAAAACTGTTGAAACTTGCATTTTCATCGTTTTAGACGAACTAACACGCTATCTCTTGATTAGCGCTTTCATCGAAGGTTTGTTCGACTCGAACCTCGAAAGTCACTCGATACATGAAAACTTCTCGATTTTCGTTGAAATTTAGTCAAAAACCGTAGAAACGTGCATTTTCATCGGTTTAGACGAACTATCACTCGATCCCTTGATTAGCGCTTTCGTCGATGGTCCGTTCGACTCGAACCTCGATAGTCACCCGAAACATGAAAATTTCTCGATTTTCGTTGAAATTCAATCAAAAACTGTTGAAACTTGCATTTTCATCGTTTTAGACGAACTAACACGCTATCTCTTGATTAGCGCTTTCATCGAAGGTTTGTTCGACTCGAACCTCGAAAGTCACTCGATACATGAAAACTTCTCGATTTTCGTTGAAATTTAGTCAAAAACTATTGAAACGTGTAATCTTATCGTTTTAGAAGAATACTCGATCTCTTGATTAGCGTTTTCGTCGATGGTCCGTTCGACTCGAACCTCGATAGTCACCCGAAACATGAAAATTTCTCGATTTTCGTTGAAATTCAGTCAAAAACTGTTGAAACTTGCATTTTCATCGTTTTAGACGAACTAACACTCTATCTCTTGATTAGCGCTTTCATCGAAGGTTTGTTCGACTCGAACCTCGAAAGTCACTCGATACATGAAAACTTCTCGATTTTCGTTGAAATTTAGTCAAAAACCGTTGAAACTTGCATTTTCATCGTTTTAGACGAACTAATACTCGATCTCTTGATTAGCGCTTTCGTCGATGACTCGAACCTCGAAAGACACTCGAAACATGAAGATTTCTCGATTTTTGTTGAAATTCAGTCAAAAACTATTGAAACGTGTAATCATATCGTTTTAGAAGAACTATTACTCGATTTCTTGATTAGCGCTTTCGTCGATGGCCCGTTCGACTCGAACATCGAAAGTCAGTCGAAACATGAAAACTTCTCGATTTTCGTTGAAATTTCGTCAAAAACCGTAGAAACTTGCATTTTCATCGGTTTAGACGAACTAATACTCGATCTCTTGATTAGCGCTTTTGTCGATGGTCCGTTCGACTCGAACTTCGAAAGTCACTCGACACATGAAAATTTCTCGATTTTCGTTTGAAATTGAGTCACAAACTATTGAAACCTGCAATCTCATCGATTTAGAAGAACTAACACTCGATCTCTTGGTTAGCGCTTTCGTCGATGGTCCGTTCGACGCGAACCTCGAAAGTCACTCTATACATGAAAATTTCTCGATAATCGTTTGAAATTGAGTCACAAACTGTTGAAACCTGTAATCTCATCGATTTAGCAGATCTAACACTCGATCTCTTGATTAGCGCTTTCGTCGTTGGTCCGTTCGACTCGAACCTCGAAAGTCACCCGAAACATGAAAATTTCTCGATTTTCGTTGAAATTCAGTCAAAAACTATTGAAACGTGTAATCTTATCGTTTTAGAAGAACTAATACTCGATCTCTTGATTAGCGTTTTCGTCGATGGCCCGATCGACTCGAACATCGAAAGCAAGTCGAAACATGAAAACTTCTCGATTTTCGTTGAAATTCATTCAAAAACCGTAGAAACTAGCATTTTCATCGGTTTAGACGAACTATCACTCGATCTCTTGTAGCGCTGTCGTCGATGGTCCGTTCGACTCGAACCTCGATAGTCACCCGAAACATGAAAATTTCTCGATTTTCGTTGAAATTCAATCAAAAACTGTTGAAACTTGCATTTTCATCGTTTTAGACGAACTAACACGCTATCTCTTGATTAGCGCTTTCATCGAAGGTTTGTTCGACTCGAACCTCGAAAGTCACTCGATACATGAAAACTTCTCGATTTTCGTTGAAATTTAGTCAAAAACTATTGAAACGTGTAATCTTATCGTTTTAGAAGAATACTCGATCTCTTGATTAGCGTTTTCGTCGATGGTCCGTTCGACTCGAACCTCGATAGTCACCCGAAACATGAAAACTTCTCGATTTTCGTTGAAATTTAGTCAAAAACCGTAGAAACTTGCATTTTCATCGGTTTAGACGAACTAATACTCGATCTCTTGATTAGCGCTTTTGTCGATGGTCCGTTCGACTCGAACTTCGAAAGTCACTCGACACATGAAAATTTCTCGATTTTCGTTTGAAATTGAGTCACAAACTATTGAAACCTGCAATCTCATCGATTTAGAAGAACTAACACTCGATCTCTTGATTAGCGCTTTCGTCGATGGTCCGTTCGACGCGAACCTCGAAAGTCACTCTATACATGAAAATTTCTCGATAATCGTTTGAAATTGAGTCACAAACTGTTGAAACCTGCAATCTCATCGATTTAGCAGATCTAACACTCGATCTCTTGATTAGCGCTTTCGTCGTTGGTCCGTTCGACTCGAACCTCGAAAGTCACCCGAAACATGAAAATTTCTCGATTTTCGTTGAAATTCAGTCAAAAACTATTGAAACGTGTAATCTTATCGTTTTAGAAGAACTAATACTCGATCTCTTGATTAGCGTTTTCGTCGATGGCCCGATCGACTCGAACATCGAAAGCAAGTCGAAACATGAAAACTTCTCGATTTTCGTTGAAATTCATTCAAAAACCGTAGAAACTAGCATTTTCATCGGTTTAGACGAACTATCACTCGATCTCTTGTAGCGCTGTCGTCGATGGTCCGTTCGACTCGAACCTCGAAAGTCACTCGATACATGAAAACTTCTCGATTTTCGTTGAAATTTAGTCAAAAACCGTTGAAACTTGCATTTTCATCGTTTTAGACGGACTAATACTCGATCTCTTGATTAGCGCTTTCGTCGATGGCCCGTTCGACTCGAACATCGAAAGTCAGTCGAAACATGAAAACTTCTCGATTTTCGTTGAAATTTAGTCAAAAACTGTTGAAACCTGCAATCTCATCGATTTAGCAGAACTAACACTCGATCTCTTGATTAGCGCTTTCGTCGATGGTCCGTTCGACTCGAACCTCGAAAGTCACTCGAAACATGAAGATTTCTCAATTTTTGTTGAAATTCAGTCAAAAACTATTGAAACGTGTAATCATATCGTTTTAGAAGAACTAATACTCGATCTCTTGATTAGCGCTTTCGTCGATGGTCCGTTCGACTCGTACATCGAAAGTCACTCGATACATGAAAACTTCTCGATTTTCGTTGAGATTCAGTCAAAAACAGTAGAAACTTGCATTTTCATCGGTTTAGACGAACTAACACTCGATCTCTTGATTAGCGCTTTCGTCGATGGTCCGTTCGACTCGAACCTCGATAGTCACCCGAAACATGAAAATTTCTCGATTTTCGTTGAAATTCAATCAAAAACTGTTGAAACTTGCATTTTCATCGTTTTAGACGAACTAACACGCTATCTCTTGATTAGCGCTTTCATCGAAGGTTTGTTCGACTCGAACCTCGAAAGTCACTCGATACATGAAAACTTCTCGATTTTCGTTGAAATTTAGTCAAAAATCGTTGAAACTTGCATTTTCATCGTTTTAGACGAACTAATACTCGATCTCTTGATTAGCGCTTTCGTCGATGGTCCGTTCGACTCGAACCTCGATAGTCACCCGAAACATGAAAATTTCTCGATTTTCGTTGAAATTCAGTCAAAAACTATTGAAACCTGCAATCTCATCGTTTTAGAAGAAATAATACTCGATCTCTTGATTAGCGTTTTCGTCGATGGTCCGTTCGACTCGTACATCGAAAGTCACTCGATACATGAAAACTTCTCGATTTTCGTTGAGATTCAGTCAAAAACAGTAGAAACTTGCATTTTCATCGGTTTAGACGAACTAACACTCGATCTCTTGATTAGCGCTTTCGTCGATGGTCCGTTCGACTCGAACCTCGATAGTCACCCGAAACATGAAAATTTCTCGATTTTCGTTGAAATTCAATCAAAAACTGTTGAAACTTGCATTTTCATCGTTTTAGACGAACTAACACGCTATCTCTTGATTAGCGCTTTCATCGACGGTTTGTTCGACTCGAACCTCGAAAGTCACTCGATACATGAAAACTTCTCGATTTTCGTTGAAATTTAGTCAAAAACTATTGAAACGTGTAATCTTATCGTTTTAGAAGAACTAATACTCGATCTCTTGATTAGCGTTTTCGTCGATGGTCCGTTCGACTCGAACCTCGATAGTCACCCGAAACATGAAAATTTCTCGATTTTCGTTGAAATTCAGTCAAAAACTGTTGAAACTTGCATTTTCATCGTTTTAGACGAACTAACACTCTATCTCTTGATTAGCGCTTTCATCGAAGGTTTGTTCGACTCGAACCTCGAAAGTCACTCGATACATGAAAACTTCTCGATTTTCGTTGAAATTTAGTCAAAAACCGTTGAAACTTGCATTTTCATCGTTTTAGACGAACTAATACTCGATCTCTTGATTAGCGCTTTCGTCGATGACTCGAACCTCGAAAGACACTCGAAACATGAAGATTTCTCGATTTTTGTTGAAATTCAGTCAAAAACTATTGAAACGTGTAATCATATCGTTTTAGAAGAACTATTACTCGATCTCTTGATTAGCGTTTTCGTCGATGGCCCGTTCGACTCGAACATCGAAAGTAAGTCAAAACATGAAAACTTCTCGATTTTCGTTGAAATTCAGTCAAAAACCGTAGAAACGTGCAATTTCATCGGTTTAGACGAACTATCACTCGATCTCTTGTAGCGCTTTCGTCGATGGTCCGTTCGACTCGAACCTCGAAAGTCACTCGATACATGAAAACTTCTCGATTTTCGTTGAAATTTAGTCAAAAACCGTTGAAACTTGCATTTTCATCGTTTTAGACGGACTAATACTCGATCTCTTGATTAGCGCTTTCGTCGATGGCCCGTTCGACTCGAACATCGAAAGTCAGTCGAAACATGAAAACTTCTCGATTTTCGTTGAAATTTAGTCAAAAACCGTAGAAACTTGCATTTTCATCGGTTTAGACGAACTAATACTCGATCTCTTGATTAGCGCTTTTGTCGATGGTCCGTTCGACTCGAACTTCGAAAGTCACTCGACACATGAAAATTTCTCGATTTTCGTTTGAAATTGAGTCACAAACTATTGAAACCTGCAATCTCATCGATTTAGAAGAACTAACACTCGATCTCTTGATTAGCGCTTTCGTCGATGGTCCGTTCGACGCGAACCTCGAAAGTCACTCTATACATGAAAATTTCTCGATAATCGTTTGAAATTGAGTCACAAACTGTTGAAACCTGCAATCTCATCGATTTAGCAGATCTAACACTCGATCTCTTGATTAGCGCTTTCGTCGTTGGTCCGTTCGACTCGAACCTCGAAAGTCACCCGAAACATGAAAATTTCTCGATTTTCGTTGAAATTCAGTCAAAAACTATTGAAACGTGTAATCTTATCGTTTTAGAAGAACTAATACTCGATCTCTTGATTAGCGTTTTCGTCGATGGCCCGATCGACTCGAACATCGAAAGCAAGTCGAAACATGAAAACTTCTCGATTTTCGTTGAAATTCATTCAAAAACCGTAGAAACTAGCATTTTCATCGGTTTAGACGAACTATCACTCGATCTCTTGTAGCGCTGTCGTCGATGGTCCGTTCGACTCGAACCTCGAAAGTCACTCGATACATGAAAACTTCTCGATTTTCGTTGAAATTTAGTCAAAAACCGTTGAAACTTGCATTTTCATCGTTTTAGACGGACTAATACTCGATCTCTTGATTAGCGCTTTCGTCGATGGCCCGTTCGACTCGAACATCGAAAGTCAGTCGAAACATGAAAACTTCTCGATTTTCGTTGAAATTTAGTCAAAAACTGTTGAAACCTGCAATCTCATCGATTTAGCAGAACTAACACTCGATCTCTTGATTAGCGCTTTCGTCGATGGTCCGTTCGACTCGAACCTCGAAAGTCACTCGAAACATGAAGATTTCTCAATTTTTGTTGAAATTCAGTCAAAAACTATTGAAACGTGTAATCATATCGTTTTAGAAGAACTAATACTCGATCTCTTGATTAGCGCTTTCGTCGATGGTCCGTTCGACTCGTACATCGAAAGTCACTCGATACATGAAAACTTCTCGATTTTCGTTGAGATTCAGTCAAAAACAGTAGAAACTTGCATTTTCATCGGTTTAGACGAACTAACACTCGATCTCTTGATTAGCGCTTTCGTCGATGGTCCGTTCGACTCGAACCTCGATAGTCACCCGAAACATGAAAATTTCTCGATTTTCGTTGAAATTCAATCAAAAACTGTTGAAACTTGCATTTTCATCGTTTTAGACGAACTAACACGCTATCTCTTGATTAGCGCTTTCATCGAAGGTTTGTTCGACTCGAACCTCGAAAGTCACTCGATACATGAAAACTTCTCGATTTTCGTTGAAATTTAGTCAAAAATCGTTGAAACTTGCATTTTCATCGTTTTAGACGAACTAATACTAGATCTCTTGATTAGCGCTTTCGTCGATGGTCCGTTCGACTCGAACCTCGATAGTCACCCGAAACATGAAAATTTCTCGATTTTCGTTGAAATTCAGTCAAAAACTATTGAAACCTGCAATCTCATCGTTTTAGAAGAAATAATACTCGATCTCTTGATTAGCGTTTTCGTCGATGGTCCGTTCGACTCGTACATCGAAAGTCACTCGATACATGAAAACTTCTCGATTTTCGTTGAGATTCAGTCAAAAACAGTAGAAACTTGCATTTTCATCGGTTTAGACGAACTAACACTCGATCTCTTGATTAGCGCTTTCGTCGATGGTCCGTTCGACTCGAACCTCGATAGTCACCCGAAACATGAAAATTTCTCGATTTTCGTTGAAATTCAATCAAAAACTGTTGAAACTTGCATTTTCATCGTTTTAGACGAACTAACACGCTATCTCTTGATTAGCGCTTTCATCGACGGTTTGTTCGACTCGAACCTCGAAAGTCACTCGATACATGAAAACTTCTCGATTTTCGTTGAAATTTAGTCAAAAACTATTGAAACGTGTAATCTTATCGTTTTAGAAGAACTAATACTCGATCTCTTGATTAGCGTTTTCGTCGATGGTCCGTTCGACTCGAACCTCGATAGTCACCCGAAACATGAAAATTTCTCGATTTTCGTTGAAATTCAGTCAAAAACTGTTGAAACTTGCATTTTCATCGTTTTAGACGAACTAACACTCTATCTCTTGATTAGCGCTTTCATCGAAGGTTTGTTCGACTCGAACCTCGAAAGTCACTCGATACATGAAAACTTCTCGATTTTCGTTGAAATTTAGTCAAAAACCGTTGAAACTTGCATTTTCATCGTTTTAGACGAACTAATACTCGATCTCTTGATTAGCGCTTTCGTCGATGACTCGAACCTCGAAAGACACTCGAAACATGAAGATTTCTCGATTTTTGTTGAAATTCAGTCAAAAACTATTGAAACGTGTAATCATATCGTTTTAGAAGAACTATTACTCGATCTCTTGATTAGCGTTTTCGTCGATGGCCCGTTCGACTCGAACATCGAAAGTAAGTCAAAACATGAAAACTTCTCGATTTTCGTTGAAATTCAGTCAAAAACCGTAGAAACGTGCAATTTCATCGGTTTAGACGAACTATCACTCGATCTCTTGTAGCGCTTTCGTCGATGGTCCGTTCGACTCGAACCTCGAAAGTCACTCGATACATGAAAACTTCTCGATTTTCGTTGAAATTTAGTCAAAAACCGTTGAAACTTGCATTTTCATCGTTTTAGACGGACTAATACTCGATCTCTTGATTAGCGCTTTCGTCGATGGCCCGTTCGACTCGAACATCGAAAGTCAGTCGAAACATGAAAACTTCTCGATTTTCGTTGAAATTTAGTCAAAAACCGTAGAAACTTGCATTTTCATCGGTTTAGACGAACTAATACTCGATCTCTTGATTAGCGCTTTTGTCGATGGTCCGTTCGACTCGAACTTCGAAAGTCACTCGACACATGAAAATTTCTCGATTTTCGTTTGAAATTGAGTCACAAACTATTGAAACCTGCAATCTCATCGATTTAGAAGAACTAACACTCGATCTCTTGATTAGCGCTTTCGTCGATGGTCCGTTCGACGCGAACCTCGAAAGTCACTCTATACATGAAAATTTCTCGATAATCGTTTGAAATTGAGTCACAAACTGTTGAAACCTGCAATCTCATCGATTTAGCAGATCTAACACTCGATCTCTTGATTAGCGCTTTCGTCGTTGGTCCGTTCGACTCGAACCTCGAAAGTCACCCGAAACATGAAAATTTCTCGATTTTCGTTGAAATTCAGTCAAAAACTATTGAAACGTGTAATCTTATCGTTTTAGAAGAACTAATACTCGATCTCTTGATTAGCGTTTTCGTCGATGGCCCGATCGACTCGAACATCGAAAGCAAGTCGAAACATGAAAACTTCTCGATTTTCGTTGAAATTTAGTCAAAAAACGTAGAAACTTGCATTTTCATCGGTTTAGACGAACTAATACTCGATCTCTTGATTAGCGCTTTCGTCGATGGTCCGTTCGACTCGAACCTCGATAGTCACCCGAAACATGAAAATTTCTCGATTTTCGTTGAAATTCAGTCAAAAAACGTAGAAACCTGCAATCTCATCGTTTTAGAAGATCTAATACTCGATCTCTTGATTAGCGCCTTCGTTGATGGTCCGTTCGACTCGTACATCGAAAGTCAGTCGAAACATGAAAACTTCTCGATTTTCGTTGAAATTCAGTCAAAAACTGTAGAAACTTGCATTTTCATCGGTTTAGACGAACTATCACTCGATCTCTTGTAGCGCTTTCGTCGATGGTCCGTTCGACTCGTACATCGAAAGTCACTCGATACATGAAAACTTCTCGATTTTCGTTGAAATTCAGTCAGAAACTGTTGAAACTTGCATTTTCATCGTTTTTGAGGAAATAACACTCGATCTCTTGATTTGCACTTTGGTCGATGGTCCGTTCGACTCGAACCTTAAAAGTCACTCTATACATGAAAATTTCTCGATTTTCGTTTGAAATTGAGTCACAAACTATTGAAACCTGCAATCTCATCGATTTAGAAGAACTAACACTCGATCTCTTGATTAGCGCTTTCGTCGATGGCCCGTTCGACTCGAACATCGAAAGTCAGTCGAAACATGAAAACTCCTCGATTTTCGTTGAAATTCAGTCAAAAACCGTAGAAACTAGCATTTTCATCGGTTTAGACGAACTATCACTCGATCTCTTGTAGCGCTTTCGTCGATGGTCCGTTCGACTCGAACCTCGAAAGTTACTCGATACATGAAAACTTCTCGATTTTCGTCGAAATTTAGTCAAAAACCGTTGAAACTTGCATTTTCATCGTTTTAGACGGACTAATACTCGATCTCTTGATTAGCGCTTTCGTCGATGGCCCGTTCGACTCGAACATCGAAAGTCAGTCGAAACATGAAAACTCCTCGATTTTCGTTGAAATTTAGTCAAAAACTGTAGAAACTTGCATTTTCATCGGTTTAGACGAACTAACAGTCGATCTCTTGATTAGCGCTTTCGTCGATGGCCCGTTCGACTCGAACACCGAAAGTCAGTCGAAACATGAAAACTTCTCGATTTTCGTTGAAATTCAGTCAGAAACTGTTGAAACTTGCATTTTCATCGTTTTTGAGGAAATAACACTCGATCTCTTGATTTGCACTTTGGTCGATGGTCCGTTCGACTCGAACCTTAAAAGTCACTCTATACATGAAAATTTCTCGATTTTCGTTTGAAATTGAGTCACAAACTATTGAAACCTGCAATCTCATCGGTTTAGACGAACTAACACTCGATCTCTTGATTAGCGCTTTCGTCGAAGGTTTGTTCGACTCGAACCTCGAAAGTCACTCGATACATGAAAACTTCTCGATTTTCGTTGAAATTTAGTCAAAAACCGTTGAAACTTGCATTTTCATCGTTTTAGACGAACTAATATTCGATCTCTTGATTAGCGCTTTCGTCAATGGTCCGTTCGACTCGAACCTCGAAAGTCACTCGAAACATGAAGGTTTCTCGATTTTTGTTGAAATTCAGTCAAAAACTATTGAAACGTGTAATCTTATCGTTTTAGAAGAAATAATACTCGATCTCTTGATTAGCGTTTTCGTCGATGGCCCGTTCGACTCGAACATCGAAAGTAAGTCGAAACATGAAAACTTCTCGATTTTCGTTGAAATTCAGTCAAAAACCGTAGAAACGTGCATTTTCATCGGTTTAGACGAACTATCACTCGATCCCTTGATTAGCGCTTTCGTCGATGGTCCGTTCGACTCGTACATCGAAAGTCACTCGATACATGAAAACTTCTCGATTTTCGTTGAGATTCAGTCAAAAACAGTAGAAACTTGCATTTTCATCGGTTTAGACGAACTAACACTCGATCTCTTGATTAGCGCTTTCGTCGATGGTCCGTTCGACTCGAACCTCGATAGTCACCCGAAACATGAAAATTTCTCGATTTTCGTTGAAATTCAATCAAAAACTGTTGAAACTTGCATTTTCATCGTTTTAGACGAACTAACACGCTATCTCTTGATTAGCGCTTTCATCGAAGGTTTGTTCGACTCGAACCTCGAAAGTCACTCGATACATGAAAACTTCTCGATTTTCGTTGAAATTTAGTCAAAAACCGTAGAAACGTGCATTTTCATCGGTTTAGACGAACTATCACTCGATCCCTTGATTAGCGCTTTCGTCGATGGTCCGTTCGACTCGAACCTCGATAGTCACCCGAAACATGAAAATTTCTCGATTTTCGTTGAAATTCAATCAAAAACTGTTGAAACTTGCATTTTCATCGTTTTAGACGAACTAACACGCTATCTCTTGATTAGCGCTTTCATCGAAGGTTTGTTCGACTCGAACCTCGAAAGTCACTCGATACATGAAAACTTCTCGATTTTCGTTGAAATTTAGTCAAAAACTATTGAAACGTGTAATCTTATCGTTTTAGAAGAATACTCGATCTCTTGATTAGCGTTTTCGTCGATGGTCCGTTCGACTCGAACCTCGATAGTCACCCGAAACATGAAAACTTCTCGATTTTCGTTGAAATTTAGTCAAAAACCGTAGAAACTTGCATTTTCATCGGTTTAGACGAACTAATACTCGATCTCTTGATTAGCGCTTTTGTCGATGGTCCGTTCGACTCGAACTTCGAAAGTCACTCGACACATGAAAATTTCTCGATTTTCGTTTGAAATTGAGTCACAAACTATTGAAACCTGCAATCTCATCGATTTAGAAGAACTAACACTCGATCTCTTGATTAGCGCTTTCGTCGATGGTCCGTTCGACGCGAACCTCGAAAGTCACTCTATACATGAAAATTTCTCGATAATCGTTTGAAATTGAGTCACAAACTGTTGAAACCTGCAATCTCATCGATTTAGCAGATCTAACACTCGATCTCTTGATTAGCGCTTTCGTCGTTGGTCCGTTCGACTCGAACCTCGAAAGTCACCCGAAACATGAAAATTTCTCGATTTTCGTTGAAATTCAGTCAAAAACTATTGAAACGTGTAATCTTATCGTTTTAGAAGAACTAATACTCGATCTCTTGATTAGCGTTTTCGTCGATGGCCCGATCGACTCGAACATCGAAAGCAAGTCGAAACATGAAAACTTCTCGATTTTCGTTGAAATTCATTCAAAAACCGTAGAAACTAGCATTTTCATCGGTTTAGACGAACTATCACTCGATCTCTTGTAGCGCTGTCGTCGATGGTCCGTTCGACTCGAACATCGAAAGTCAGTCGAAACATGAAAACTTCTCGATTTTCGTTGAAATTTAGTCAAAAACTGTTGAAACCTGCAATCTCATCGATTTAGCAGAACTAACACTCGATCTCTTGATTAGCGCTTTCGTCGATGGTCCGTTCGACTCGAACCTCGAAAGTCACTCGAAACATGAAGATTTCTCAATTTTTGTTGAAATTCAGTCAAAAACTATTGAAACGTGTAATCATATCGTTTTAGAAGAACTAATACTCGATCTCTTGATTAGCGCTTTCGTCGATGGTCCGTTCGACTCGTACATCGAAAGTCACTCGATACATGAAAACTTCTCGATTTTCGTTGAGATTCAGTCAAAAACAGTAGAAACTTGCATTTTCATCGGTTTAGACGAACTAACACTCGATCTCTTGATTAGCGCTTTCGTCGATGGTCCGTTCGACTCGAACCTCGATAGTCACCCGAAACATGAAAATTTCTCGATTTTCGTTGAAATTCAATCAAAAACTGTTGAAACTTGCATTTTCATCGTTTTAGACGAACTAACACGCTATCTCTTGATTAGCGCTTTCATCGAAGGTTTGTTCGACTCGAACCTCGAAAGTCACTCGATACATGAAAACTTCTCGATTTTCGTTGAAATTTAGTCAAAAATCGTTGAAACTTGCATTTTCATCGTTTTAGACGAACTAATACTCGATCTCTTGATTAGCGCTTTCGTCGATGGTCCGTTCGACTCGAACCTCGATAGTCACCCGAAACATGAAAATTTCTCGATTTTCGTTGAAATTCAGTCAAAAACTATTGAAACCTGCAATCTCATCGTTTTAGAAGAAATAATACTCGATCTCTTGATTAGCGTTTTCGTCGATGGTCCGTTCGACTCGTACATCGAAAGTCACTCGATACATGAAAACTTCTCGATTTTCGTTGAGATTCAGTCAAAAACAGTAGAAACTTGCATTTTCATCGGTTTAGACGAACTAACACTCGATCTCTTGATTAGCGCTTTCGTCGATGGTCCGTTCGACTCGAACCTCGATAGTCACCCGAAACATGAAAATTTCTCGATTTTCGTTGAAATTCAATCAAAAACTGTTGAAACTTGCATTTTCATCGTTTTAGACGAACTAACACTCTATCTCTTGATTAGCGCTTTCATCGAAGGTTTGTTCGACTCGAACCTCGAAAGTCACTCGATACATGAAAACTTCTCGATTTTCGTTGAAATTTAGTCAAAAACCGTTGAAACTTGCATTTTCATCGTTTTAGACGAACTAATACTCGAACTCTTGATTAGCGCTTTCGTCGATGACTCGAACCTCGAAAGACACTCGAAACATGAAGATTTCTCGATTTTTGTTGAAATTCAGTCAAAAACTATTGAAACGTGTAATCATATCGTTTTAGAAGAACTATTACTCGATCTCTTGATTAGCGTTTTCGTCGATGGTCCGTTCGACTCGTACATCGAAAGTCACTCGATACATGAAAACTTCTCGATTTTCGTTGAAATTCAGTCAGAAACTGTTGAAACTTGCATTTTCATCGTTTTTGAGGAAATAACACTCGATCTCTTGATTTGCACTTTGGTCGATGGTCCGTTCGACTCGAACCTTAAAAGTCACTCTATACATGAAAATTTCTCGATTTTCGTTTGAAATTGCGTCACAAACTATTGAAACCTGCAATCTCATCGATTTAGAAGAACTAACACTCGATCTCTTGATTAGCGCTTTCGTCGATGGCCCGTTCGACTCGAACATCGAAAGTCAGTCGAAACATGAAAACTCCTCGATTTTCGTTGAAATTCAGTCAAAAACCGTAGAAACTAGCATTTTCATCGGTTTAGACGAACTAACACTCTATCTCTTGATTAGCGCTTTCATCGAAGGTTTGTTCGACTCGAACCTCGAAAGTCACTCGATACATGAAAACTTCTCGATTTTCGTTGAAATTTAGTCAAAAACCGTTGAAACTTGCATTTTCATCGTTTTAGACGAACTAATATTCGATCTCTTGATTAGCGCTTTCGTCAATGGTCCGTTCGACTCGAACCTCGAAAGTCACTCGAAACATGAAGATTTCTCGATTTTCGTTGAAATTCAGTCAAAAACTGTAGAAACTTGCATTTTCATCGGTTTAGACGAATTAACAGTCGATCTCTTGATTAGCGCTTTCGTCGATGGCCCGTTCGACTCGAACATCGAAAGTCAGTCGAAACATGAAAACTTTTCGATTTTCGTTGAAATTCATTCAAAAACCGTAGAAACTAGCATTTTCATCGGTTTAGACGAACTATCACTCGATCTCTTGTAGCGCTTTCGTCGATGGTCCGTTCGACTCGTACATCGAAAGTCACTCGATACATGAAAACTTCTCGATTTTCGTTGAAATTCAGTCAGAAACTGTTGAAACTTGCATTTTCATCGTTTTTGAGGAAATAACACTCGATCTCTTGATTTGCACTTTGGTCGATGGTCCGTTCGACTCGAACCTTAAAAGTCACTCTATACATGAAAATTTCTCGATTTTCGTTTGAAATTGAGTCACAAACTATTGAAACCTGCAATCTCATCGATTTAGAAGAACTAACACTCGATCTCTTGATTAGCGTTTTCGTCGATGGCCCGTTCGACTCGAACATCGAAAGTAAGTCAATACATGAAAACTTCTCGATTTTCGTTGAAATTCAGTCAAAAACCGTAGAAACGTGCAATTTCATCGGTTTAGACGAACTATCACTCGATCTCTTGTAGCGCTTTCGTCGATGGTCCGTTCGACTCGTACATCGAAAGTCAGTCGAAACATGAAAACTTCTCGATTTTCGTTGAAATTCAGTCAAAAACAGCAGAAACTTGCATTTTCATCGGTTTAGACGAAGTAACAGTCGATCTCTTGATTAGCGCTTTCGTCGATTGTCCGTTCGACTCGAATCTCGAAAGTCACCCGAAACATGAAAATTTCTCGATTTTCGTTGAAATTCAGTCAAAAACTGTTGAAACTTGCATTTTCATCGTTTTAGACGAACTAACAGTCTATCTCTTGATTAGCGCTTTTATCGAAGGTTTGTTCGACTCGAACATCGAAAGTCACTCGATACATGAAAACTTCTCGATTTTCGTTGAAATTTAGTCAAAAACCGTTGAAACTTGCATTTTCATCGTTTTAGACGAACTAATATTCGATCTCTTGATTAGCGCTTTCGTCAATGGTCCGTTCGACTCGAACCTCGAAAGTCACTCGAAACATGAAGGTTTCTCGATTTTTGTTGAAATTCAGTCAAAAACTATTGAAACGTGTAATCTTATCGTTTTAGAAGAAATAATACTCGATCTCTTGATTAGCGTTTTCGTCGAAGGCCCGTTCGACTCGAACATCGAAAGTAAGTCGAAACATGAAAACTTCTCGATTTTCGTTGAAATTCAGTCAAAAACCGTAGAAACGTGCATTTTCATCGGTTTAGACGAACTATCACTCGATCCCTTGATTAGCGCTTTCGTCGATGGTCCGTTCGACTCGTACATCGAAAGTCACTCGATACATGAAAACTTCACGATTTTCGTTGAGATTCAATCAAAAACAGTAGAAACTTGCATTTTCATCGGTTTAGACGAACTAACACTCGATCTCTTGATTAGCGCTTTCGTCGATGGTCCGTTCGACTCGAACCTCGATAGTCACCCGAAACATGAAAATTTCTCGATTTTCGTTGAAATTCAGTCAAAAACTATTGAAACCTGCAATCTCATCGTTTTAGAAGAAATAATACTCGATCTCTTGATTAGCGTTTTCGTCGATGGTCCGTTCGACTCGTACATCGAAAGTCACTCGATACATGAAAACTTTTCGATTTTCGTTGAGATTCAGTCAAAAACAGTAGAAACTTGCATTTTCATCGGTTTAGACGAACTAACACTCGATCTCTTGATTAGCGCTTTCGTCGATGGTCCGTTCGACTCGAACCTCGATAGTCACCAGAAACATGAAAATTTCTCAATTTTCGTTGAAATTCAATCAAAAACTGTTGAAACTTGCATTTTCATCGTTTTAGACGAACTAACACTCTATCTCTTGATTAGCGCTTTCATCGAAGGTTTGTTCGACTCGAACCTCGAAAGTCACTCGATACATGAAAACTTCTCGATTTTCGTTGAAATTTAGTCAAAAACCGTTGAAACTTGCATTTTCATCGTTTTAGACGAACTAATACTCGATCTCTTGATTAGCGCTTTCGTCGATGACTCGAACCTCGAAAGACACTCGAAACATGAAGATTTCTCGATTTTTGTTGAAATTCAGTCAAAAACTATTGAAACGTGTAATCATATCGTTTTAGAAGAACTATTACTCGATCTCTTGATTAGCGCTTTCGTCGATGGCCCGTTCGACTCGAACATCGAAAGTCAGTCGAAACATGAAAACTTCTCGATTTTCGTTGAAATTTAGTCAAAAACCGTAGAAACTTGAATTTTCATCGGTTTAGACGAACTAATACTCGATCTCTTGATTAGCGCTTTTGTCGATGGTCCGTTCGACTCGAACTTCGAAAGTCACTCGACACATGAAAATTTCTCGATTTTCGTTTGAAATTGAGTCACAAACTATTGAAACCTGCAATCTCATCGATTTAGAAGAACTAACACTCGATCTCTTGATTAGCGCTTTCGTCGATGGTCCGTTCGACGCGAACCTCGAAAGTCACTCTATACATGAAAATTTCTCGATAATCGTTTGAAATTGAGTCACAAACTGTTGAAACCTGCAATCTCATCGATTTAGCAGATCTAACACTCGATCTCTTGATTAGCGCTTTCGTCGTTGGTCCGTTCGACTCGAACCTCGAAAGTCACCCGAAACATGAAAATTTCTCGATTTTCGTTGAAATTCAGTCAAAAACTATTGAAACGTGTAATCTTATCGTTTTAGAAGAACTAATACTCGATCTCTTGATTAGCGTTTTCGTCGATGGCCCGTTCGACTCGAACATCGAAAGTAAGTCGAAACAAGAAAACTTCTCGATTTTCGTTGAAATTCAGTCAAAAACCGTAGAATCGTGCATTTTCATCGGTTTAGACGAACTATCACTCGATCTCTTGATTAGCGCTTTCGTCGATGGTCCGTTCGACGCGAACCTCGAAAGTCACTCTATACATGAAAATTTCTCGATTTTCGTTTGAAATTGAGTCACAAACTGTTGAAACCTGCAATCTCATCGATTTAGCAGAACTAACACTCGATCTCTTGATTAGCGCTCTCGTCAGTTCGACTCGAACCTCAAAAGTCACTCGAAATATGAAAATTTCTCGATTTTCGTTGAAATTTAGTCAAAAACTATTGAAACCTGCAATCTCATCGTTTTAGAAGATCTGATACTCGATCTCTTGATTAGCGCTTTCGTCGATGGTCCGTTCGACTCGAACCTCGAAAGTCAGTCGACAATGAAAACTTCTCGATTTTCCTTGAGATTCAGTCAAAAACAGTAGAAACTTGCATTTTCATCGGTTTAGACGAACTAACACTCGATCTCTTGATTAGCGCTTTCGTCGAAGGTTTGTTCGACTCGAACCTCGAAAGTCACTCGATACATGAAAACTTCTCGATTTTCGTTGAAATTTAGTCAAAAACCGTTGAAACTTGCATTTTCATCGTTTTAGACGAACTAATATTCGATCTCTTGATTAGCGCTTTCGTCGATGGCCCGTTCGACTCGAACATCGAAAGTCAGTCGAAACATGAAAACTCCTCGATTTTCGTTGAAATTCAGTCAAAAACCGTAGAAACTAGCATTTTCATCGGTTTAGACGAACTATCACTCGATCTCTTGTAGCGCTTTCGTCGATGGTCCGTTCGACTCGAACCTCGAAAGTCACTCGATACATGAAAACTTCTCGATTTTCGTTGAAATTTAGTCAAAAACCGTTGAAACTTGCATTTTCATCGTTTTAGACGGACTAATACTCGATCTCTTGATTAGCGCTTTCGTCGATGGCCCGTTCGACTCGAACATCGAAAGTCAGTCGAAACATGAAAACTCCTCGATTTTCGTTGAAATTCAGTCAAAAACCGTAGAAACTAGCATTTTCATCGGTTTAGACGAACTAACACTCTATCTCTTGATTAGCGCTTTCATCGAAGGTTTGTTCGACTCGAACCTCGAAAGTCACTCGATACATGAAAACTTCTCGATTTTCGTTGAAATTTAGTCAAAAACCGTTGAAACTTGCATTTTCATCGTTTTAGACGAACTAATATTCGATCTCTTGATTAGCGCTTTCGTCAATGGTCCGTTCGACTCGAACCTCGAAAGTCACTCGAAACATGAAGATTTCTCGATTTTCGTTGAAATTCAGTCAAAAACTGTAGAAACTTGCATTTTCATCGGTTTAGACGAATTAACAGTCGATCTCTTGATTAGCGCTTTCGTCGATGGCCCGTTCGACTCGAACATCGAAAGTCAGTCGAAACATGAAAACTTTTCGATTTTCGTTGAAATTCATTCAAAAACCGTAGAAACTAGCATTTTCATCGGTTTAGACGAACTATCACTCGATCTCTTGTAGCGCTTTCGTCGATGGTCCGTTCGACTCGTACATCGAAAGTCACTCGATACATGAAAACTTCTCGATTTTCGTTGAAATTCAGTCAGAAACTGTTGAAACTTGCATTTTCATCGTTTTTGAGGAAATAACACTCGATCTCTTGATTTGCACTTTGGTCGATGGTCCGTTCGACTCGAACCTTAAAAGTCACTCTATACATGAAAATTTCTCGATTTTCGTTTGAAATTGAGTCACAAACTATTGAAACCTGCAATCTCATCGATTTAGAAGAACTAACACTCGATCTCTTGATTAGCGTTTTCGTCGATGGCCCGTTCGACTCGAACATCGAAAGTAAGTCAAAACATGAAAACTTCTCGATTTTCGTTGAAATTCAGTCAAAAACCGTAGAAACGTGCAATTTCATCGGTTTAGACGAACTATCACTCGATCTCTTGTAGCGCTTTCGTCGATGGTCCGTTCGACTCGTACATCGAAAGTCAGTCGAAACATGAAAACTTCTCGATTTTCGTTGAAATTCAGTCAAAAACAGCAGAAACTTGCATTTTCATCGGTTTAGACGAAGTAACAGTCGATCTCTTGATTAGCGCTTTCGTCGATTGTCCGTTCGACTCGAATCTCGAAAGTCACCCGAAACATGAAAATTTCTCGATTTTCGTTGAAATTCAGTCAAAAACTGTTGAAACTTGCATTTTCATCGTTTTAGACGAACTAACAGTCTATCTCTTGATTAGCGCTTTTATCGAAGGTTTGTTCGACTCGAACATCGAAAGTCACTCGATACATGAAAACTTCTCGATTTTCGTTGAAATTTAGTCAAAAACCGTTGAAACTTGCATTTTCATCGTTTTAGACGAACTAATATTCGATCTCTTGATTAGCGCTTTCGTCAATGGTCCGTTCGACTCGAACCTCGAAAGTCACTCGAAACATGAAGGTTTCTCGATTTTTGTTGAAATTCAGTCAAAAACTATTGAAACGTGTAATCTTATCGTTTTAGAAGAAATAATACTCGATCTCTTGATTAGCGTTTTCGTCGAAGGCCCGTTCGACTCGAACATCGAAAGTAAGTCGAAACATGAAAACTTCTCGATTTTCGTTGAAATTCAGTCAAAAACCGTAGAAACGTGCATTTTCATCGGTTTAGACGAACTATCACTCGATCCCTTGATTAGCGCTTTCGTCGATGGTCCGTTCGACTCGTACATCGAAAGTCACTCGATACATGAAAACTTCACGATTTTCGTTGAGATTCAATCAAAAACAGTAGAAACTTGCATTTTCATCGGTTTAGACGAACTAACACTCGATCTCTTGATTAGCGCTTTCGTCGATGGTCCGTTCGACTCGAACCTCGATAGTCACCCGAAACATGAAAATTTCTCGATTTTCGTTGAAATTCAGTCAAAAACTATTGAAACCTGCAATCTCATCGTTTTAGAAGAAATAATACTCGATCTCTTGATTAGCGTTTTCGTCGATGGTCCGTTCGACTCGTACATCGAAAGTCACTCGATACATGAAAACTTTTCGATTTTCGTTGAGATTCAGTCAAAAACAGTAGAAACTTGCATTTTCATCGGTTTAGACGAACTAACACTCGATCTCTTGATTAGCGCTTTCGTCGATGGTCCGTTCGACTCGAACCTCGATAGTCACCAGAAACATGAAAATTTCTCAATTTTCGTTGAAATTCAATCAAAAACTGTTGAAACTTGCATTTTCATCGTTTTAGACGAACTAACACTCTATCTCTTGATTAGCGCTTTCATCGAAGGTTTGTTCGACTCGAACCTCGAAAGTCACTCGATACATGAAAACTTCTCGATTTTCGTTGAAATTTAGTCAAAAACCGTTGAAACTTGCATTTTCATCGTTTTAGACGAACTAATACTCGATCTCTTGATTAGCGCTTTCGTCGATGACTCGAACCTCGAAAGACACTCGAAACATGAAGATTTCTCGATTTTTGTTGAAATTCAGTCAAAAACTATTGAAACGTGTAATCATATCGTTTTAGAAGAACTATTACTCGATCTCTTGATTAGCGCTTTCGTCGATGGCCCGTTCGACTCGAACATCGAAAGTCAGTCGAAACATGAAAACTTCTCGATTTTCGTTGAAATTTAGTCAAAAACCGTAGAAACTTGAATTTTCATCGGTTTAGACGAACTAATACTCGATCTCTTGATTAGCGCTTTTGTCGATGGTCCGTTCGACTCGAACTTCGAAAGTCACTCGACACATGAAAATTTCTCGATTTTCGTTTGAAATTGAGTCACAAACTATTGAAACCTGCAATCTCATCGATTTAGAAGAACTAACACTCGATCTCTTGATTAGCGCTTTCGTCGATGGTCCGTTCGACGCGAACCTCGAAAGTCACTCTATACATGAAAATTTCTCGATAATCGTTTGAAATTGAGTCACAAACTGTTGAAACCTGCAATCTCATCGATTTAGCAGATCTAACACTCGATCTCTTGATTAGCGCTTTCGTCGTTGGTCCGTTCGACTCGAACCTCGAAAGTCACCCGAAACATGAAAATTTCTCGATTTTCGTTGAAATTCAGTCAAAAACTATTGAAACGTGTAATCTTATCGTTTTAGAAGAACTAATACTCGATCTCTTGATTAGCGTTTTCGTCGATGGCCCGTTCGACTCGAACATCGAAAGTAAGTCGAAACAAGAAAACTTCTCGATTTTCGTTGAAATTCAGTCAAAAACCGTAGAATCGTGCATTTTCATCGGTTTAGACGAACTATCACTCGATCTCTTGATTAGCGCTTTCGTCGATGGTCCGTTCGACGCGAACCTCGAAAGTCACTCTATACATGAAAATTTCTCGATTTTCGTTTGAAATTGAGTCACAAACTGTTGAAACCTGCAATCTCATCGATTTAGCAGAACTAACACTCGATCTCTTGATTAGCGCTCTCGTCAGTTCGACTCGAACCTCAAAAGTCACTCGAAATATGAAAATTTCTCGATTTTCGTTGAAATTTAGTCAAAAACTATTGAAACCTGCAATCTCATCGTTTTAGAAGATCTGATACTCGATCTCTTGATTAGCGCTTTCGTCGATGGTCCGTTCGACTCGAACCTCGAAAGTCAGTCGACAATGAAAACTTCTCGATTTTCCTTGAGATTCAGTCAAAAACAGTAGAAACTTGCATTTTCATCGGTTTAGACGAACTAACACTCGATCTCTTGATTAGCGCTTTCGTCGAAGGTTTGTTCGACTCGAACCTCGAAAGTCACTCGATACATGAAAACTTCTCGATTTTCGTTGAAATTTAGTCAAAAACCGTTGAAACTTGCATTTTCATCGTTTTAGACGAACTAATATTCGATCTCTTGATTAGCGCTTTCGTCGATGGCCCGTTCGACTCGAACATCGAAAGTCAGTCGAAACATGAAAACTCCTCGATTTTCGTTGAAATTCAGTCAAAAACCGTAGAAACTAGCATTTTCATCGGTTTAGACGAACTATCACTCGATCTCTTGTAGCGCTTTCGTCGATGGTCCGTTCGACTCGAACCTCGAAAGTCACTCGATACATGAAAACTTCTCGATTTTCGTTGAAATTTAGTCAAAAACCGTTGAAACTTGCATTTTCATCGTTTTAGACGGACTAATACTCGATCTCTTGATTAGCGCTTTCGTCGATGGCCCGTTCGACTCGAACATCGAAAGTCAGTCGAAACATGAAAACTCCTCGATTTTCGTTGAAATTTAGTCAAAAACTGTTGAAACCTGCAATCTCATCGATTTAGCAGAACTAACACTCGATCTCTTGATTAGCGCTTTCGTTGATGGTCCGTTCGACTCGAATCTCGAAAGTCACTCGAAACATGAAGATTTCTCAATTTTTGTTGAAATTCAGTCAAAAACTATTGAAACGTGTAATCATATCGTTTTAGAAGAACTAATACTCGATCTCTTGATTAGCGTTTTCGTCGATGGCCCGTTCGACTCGAACATCGAAAGTAAGTTAAAACATGAAAACTTCTCGATTTTCGTTGAAATTCAGTCAAAAACCGTAGAAACGTGCAATTTCATCGGTTTAGACGAACTATCACTCGATCTCTTGTAGCGCTTTCGTCGATGGTCCGTTCGACTCGTACATCGAAAGTCAGTCGAAACATGAAAACTTCTCGATTTTCGTTGAAATTCAGTCAAAAACAGCAGAAACTTGCATTTTCATCGGTTTAGACGAACTAACAGTCGATCTCTTGATTAGCGCTTTCGTCGATTGTCCGTTCGACTCGAATCTCGAAAGTCACCCGAAACATGAAAATTTCTCGATTTTCGTTGAAATTCAGTCAAAAACTATTGAAACGTGTAATCTTATCGTTTTAGAAGAACTAATACTCGATCTCTTGATTAGCGTTTTCGTCGATGGCCCGTTCGACTCGAACATCGAAAGTAAGTCGAAACATGAAAACTTCTCGATTTTCGTTGAAATTCAGTCAAAAACCGTAGAATCGTGCATTTTCATCGGTTTAGACGAACTATCACTCGATCTCTTGATTAGCGCTTTCGTCGATGGTCCGTTCGACTCGAACCTCGATAGTCACCCGAAACATGAAAATTTCTCGATTTTCGTTGAAATTCAGTCAAAAACTGTTGAAACTTGCATTTTCATCGTTTTAGACGAACTAACACTCTATCTCTTGATTAGCGCTTTCATCGAAGGTTTGTTCGACTCGAACCTCGAAAGTCACTCGATACATGAAAACTTCTCGATTTTCGTTGAGATTCAGTCAAAAACAGTAGAAACTTGCATTTTCATCGGTTTAGACGAACTAACACTCGATCTCTTGATTAGCGCTTTCGTCGTTGGTCCGTTCGACTCGAACCTCGAAAGTCACCCGAAACATGAAAATTTGTCGATTTTCGTTGAAATTCAGTCAAAAATTATTGAAACGTGTAATCTTATCGTTTTAGAAGAACTAATACTCGATCTCTTGATTAGCGTTTTCGTCGATGGCCCGATCGACTCGAACATCGAAAGCATGTCGAAACATGAAAACTTCTCGATTTTCGTTGAAATTTAGTCAAAAAACGTAGAAACTTGCATTTTCATCGGTTTAGACGAACTAATACTCGATCTCTTGATTAGCGCTTTCGTCGATGGTCCGTTCGACTCGAACCTCGATAGTCACCCGAAACATGAAAATTTCTCGATTTTCGTTGAAATTCAGTCAAAAAACGTAGAAACCTGCAATCTCATCGTTTTAGAAGATCTAATACTCGATCTCTTGATTAGCGCCTTCGTCGATGGTCCGTTCGACTCGTACATCGAAAGTCAGTCGAAACATGAAAACTTCTCGATTTTCGTTGAAATTCAGTCAAAAACTGTAGAAACTTGCATTTTCATCGGTTTAGACGAACTATCACTCGATCTCTTGTAGCGCTTTCGTCGATGGTCCGTTCGACTCGTACATCGAAAGTCACTCGATACATGAAAACTTCTCGATTTTCGTTGAAATTCAGTCAGAAACTGTTGAAACTTGCATTTTCATCGTTTTTGAGGAAATAACACTCGATCTCTTGATTTGCACTTTGGTCGATGGTCCGTTCGACTCGAACCTTAAAAGTCACTCTATACATGAAAATTTCTCGATTTTCGTTTGAAATTGCGTCACAAACTATTGAAACCTGCAATCTCATCGATTTAGAAGAACTAACACTCGATCTCTTGATTAGCGCTTTCGTCGATGGCCCGTTCGACTCGAACCTCGAAAGTCACTCGATACATGAAAACTTCTCGATTTTCGTCGAAATTTAGTCAAAAACCGTTGAAACTTGCATTTTCATCGTTTTAGACGGACTAATACTCGATCTCTTGATTAGCGCTTTCGTCGATGGCCCGTTCGACTCGAACATCGAAAGTCAGTCGAAACATGAAAACTCCTCGATTTTCGTTGAAATTTAGTCAAAAACCGTAGAAACGTGCAATTTCATCGGTTTAGACGAACTATCACTCGATCTCTTGTAGCGCTTTCGTCGATGGTCCGTTCGACTCGAACCTCGAAAGTCACTCGATACATGAAAACTTCTCGATTTTCGTCGAAATTTAGTCAAAAACCGTTGAAACTTGCATTTTCATCGTTTTAGACGGACTAATACTCGATCTCTTGATTAGCGCTTTCGTCGATGGCCCGTTCGACTCGAACATCGAAAGTCAGTCGAAACATGAAAACTCCTCGATTTTCGTTGAAATTTAGTCAAAAACCGTAGAAACGTGCAATTTCATCGGTTTAGACGAACTATCACTCGATCTCTTGTAGCGCTTTCGTCGATGGTCCGTTCGACTCGTACATCGAAAGTCAGTCGAAACATGAAAACTTCTCGATTTTCGTTGAAATTCAGTCAAAAACAGCAGAAACTTGCATTTTCATCGGTTTAGACGAACTAACAGTCGATCTCTTGATTAGCGCTTTCGTCGATTGTCCGTTCGACTCGAATCTCGAAAGTCACCCGAAACATGAAAATTTCTCGATTTTCGTTGAAATTCAGTCAAAAACTATTGAAACGTGTAATCTTATCGTTTTAGAAGAACTAATACTCGATCTCTTGATTAGCGTTTTCGTCGATGGCCCGTTCGACTCGAACATCGAAAGTAAGTCGAAACAAGAAAACTTCTCGATTTTCGTTGAAATTCAGTCAAAAACCGTAGAATCGTGCATTTTCATCGGTTTAGACGAACTAACACTCGATCTCTTGATTAGCGCTTTCGTCGATGGTCCGTTCGACTCGAACCTCGATAGTCACCCGAAACATGAAAATTTCTCGATTTTCGTTGAAATTCAGTCAAAAACTGTTGAAACTTGCATTTTCATCGTTTTAGACGAACTAACACTCTATCTCTTGATTAGCGCTTTCATCGAAGGTTTGTTCGACTCGAACCTCGAAAGTCACTCGATACATGAAAACTTCTCGATTTTCGTTGAAATTTAGTCAAAAACCGTTGAAACTTGCATTTTCATCGTTTTAGACGAACTAATATTCGATCTCTTGATTAGCGCTTTCGTCAATGGTCCGTTCGACTCGAACCTCGAAAGTCACTCGAAACATGAAGGTTTCTCGATTTTTGTTGAAATTCAGTCAAAAACTATTGAAACGTGTAATCTTATCGTTTTAGAAGAAATAATACTCGATCTCTTGATTAGCGTTTTCGTCGATGGCCCGTTCGACTCGAACATCGAAAGTAAGTCGAAACATGAAAACTTCTCGATTTTCGTTGAAATTCAGTCAAAAACCGTAGAAACGTGCATTTTCATCGGTTTAGACGAACTATCACTCGATCCCTTGATTAGCGCTTTCGTCGATGGTCCGTTCGACTCGTACATCGAAAGTCACTCGATACATGAAAACTTCTCGATTTTCGTTGAGATTCAGTCAAAAACAGTAGAAACTTGCATTTTCATCGGTTTAGACGAACTAACACTCGATCTCTTGATTAGCGCTTTCGTCGATGGTCCGTTCGACTCGAACCTCGATAGTCACCCGAAACATGAAAATTTCTCGATTTTCGTTGAAATTCAATCAAAAACTGTTGAAACTTGCATTTTCATCGTTTTAGACGAACTAACACGCTATCTCTTGATTAGCGCTTTCATCGAAGGTTTGTTCGACTCGAACCTCGAAAGTCACTCGATACATGAAAACTTCTCGATTTTCGTTGAAATTTAGTCAAAAACCGTAGAAACGTGCATTTTCATCGGTTTAGACGAACTATCACTCGATCCCTTGATTAGCGCTTTCGTCGATGGTCCGTTCGACTCGAACCTCGATAGTCACCCGAAACATGAAAATTTCTCGATTTTCGTTGAAATTCAATCAAAAACTGTTGAAACTTGCATTTTCATCGTTTTAGACGAACTAACACGCTATCTCTTGATTAGCGCTTTCATCGAAGGTTTGTTCGACTCGAACCTCGAAAGTCACTCGATACATGAAAACTTCTCGATTTTCGTTGAAATTTAGTCAAAAACTATTGAAACGTGTAATCTTATCGTTTTAGAAGAATACTCGATCTCTTGATTAGCGTTTTCGTCGATGGTCCGTTCGACTCGAACCTCGATAGTCACCCGAAACATGAAAATTTCTCGATTTTCGTTGAAATTCAGTCAAAAACTGTTGAAACTTGCATTTTCATCGTTTTAGACGAACTAACACTCTATCTCTTGATTAGCGCTTTCATCGAAGGTTTGTTCGACTCGAACCTCGAAAGTCACTCGATACATGAAAACTTCTCGATTTTCGTTGAAATTTAGTCAAAAACCGTTGAAACTTGCATTTTCATCGTTTTAGACGAACTAATACTCGATCTCTTGATTAGCGCTTTCGTCGATGACTCGAACCTCGAAAGACACTCGAAACATGAAGATTTCTCGATTTTTGTTGAAATTCAGTCAAAAACTATTGAAACGTGTAATCATATCGTTTTAGAAGAACTATTACTCGATTTCTTGATTAGCGCTTTCGTCGATGGCCCGTTCGACTCGAACATCGAAAGTCAGTCGAAACATGAAAACTTCTCGATTTTCGTTGAAATTTAGTCAAAAACCGTAGAAACTTGCATTTTCATCGGTTTAGACGAACTAATACTCGATCTCTTGATTAGCGCTTTTGTCGATGGTCCGTTCGACTCGAACTTCGAAAGTCACTCGACACATGAAAATTTCTCGATTTTCGTTTGAAATTGAGTCACAAACTATTGAAACCTGCAATCTCATCGATTTAGAAGAACTAACACTCGATCTCTTGATTAGCGCTTTCGTCGATGGTCCGTTCGACGCGAACCTCGAAAGTCACTCTATACATGAAAATTTCTCGATAATCGTTTGAAATTGAGTCACAAACTGTTGAAACCTGTAATCTCATCGATTTAGCAGATCTAACACTCGATCTCTTGATTAGCGCTTTCGTCGTTGGTCCGTTCGACTCGAACCTCGAAAGTCACCCGAAACATGAAAATTTCTCGATTTTCGTTGAAATTCAGTCAAAAACTATTGAAACGTGTAATCTTATCGTTTTAGAAGAACTAATACTCGATCTCTTGATTAGCGTTTTCGTCGATGGCCCGATCGACTCGAACATCGAAAGCAAGTCGAAACATGAAAACTTCTCGATTTTCGTTGAAATTCATTCAAAAACCGTAGAAACTAGCATTTTCATCGGTTTAGACGAACTATCACTCGATCTCTTGTAGCGCTGTCGTCGATGGTCCGTTCGACTCGAACCTCGAAAGTCACTCGATACATGAAAACTTCTCGATTTTCGTTGAAATTTAGTCAAAAACCGTTGAAACTTGCATTTTCATCGTTTTAGACGGACTAATACTCGATCTCTTGATTAGCGCTTTCGTCGATGGCCCGTTCGACTCGAACATCGAAAGTCAGTCGAAACATGAAAACTTCTCGATTTTCGTTGAAATTTAGTCAAAAACTGTTGAAACCTGCAATCTCATCGATTTAGCAGAACTAACACTCGATCTCTTGATTAGCGCTTTCGTCGATGGTCCGTTCGACTCGAACCTCGAAAGTCACTCGAAACATGAAGATTTCTCAATTTTTGTTGAAATTCAGTCAAAAACTATTGAAACGTGTAATCATATCGTTTTAGAAGAACTAATACTCGATCTCTTGATTAGCGCTTTCGTCGATGGTCCGTTCGACTCGTACATCGAAAGTCACTCGATACATGAAAACTTCTCGATTTTCGTTGAGATTCAGTCAAAAACAGTAGAAACTTGCATTTTCATCGGTTTAGACGAACTAACACTCGATCTCTTGATTAGCGCTTTCGTCGATGGTCCGTTCGACTCGAACCTCGATAGTCACCCGAAACATGAAAATTTCTCGATTTTCGTTGAAATTCAATCAAAAACTGTTGAAACTTGCATTTTCATCGTTTTAGACGAACTAACACGCTATCTCTTGATTAGCGCTTTCATCGAAGGTTTGTTCGACTCGAACCTCGAAAGTCACTCGATACATGAAAACTTCTCGATTTTCGTTGAAATTTAGTCAAAAATCGTTGAAACTTGCATTTTCATCGTTTTAGACGAACTAATACTCGATCTCTTGATTAGCGCTTTCGTCGATGGTCCGTTCGACTCGAACCTCGATAGTCACCCGAAACATGAAAATTTCTCGATTTTCGTTGAAATTCAGTCAAAAACTATTGAAACCTGCAATCTCATCGTTTTAGAAGAAATAATACTCGATCTCTTGATTAGCGTTTTCGTCGATGGTCCGTTCGACTCGTACATCGAAAGTCACTCGATACATGAAAACTTCTCGATTTTCGTTGAGATTCAGTCAAAAACAGTAGAAACTTGCATTTTCATCGGTTTAGACGAACTAACACTCGATCTCTTGATTAGCGCTTTCGTCGATGGTCCGTTCGACTCGAACCTCGATAGTCACCCGAAACATGAAAATTTCTCGATTTTCGTTGAAATTCAATCAAAAACTGTTGAAACTTGCATTTTCATCGTTTTAGACGAACTAACACGCTATCTCTTGATTAGCGCTTTCATCGACGGTTTGTTCGACTCGAACCTCGAAAGTCACTCGATACATGAAAACTTCTCGATTTTCGTTGAAATTTAGTCAAAAACTATTGAAACGTGTAATCTTATCGTTTTAGAAGAACTAATACTCGATCTCTTGATTAGCGTTTTCGTCGATGGTCCGTTCGACTCGAACCTCGATAGTCACCCGAAACATGAAAATTTCTCGATTTTCGTTGAAATTCAGTCAAAAACTGTTGAAACTTGCATTTTCATCGTTTTAGACGAACTAACACTCTATCTCTTGATTAGCGCTTTCATCGAAGGTTTGTTCGACTCGAACCTCGAAAGTCACTCGATACATGAAAACTTCTCGATTTTCGTTGAAATTTAGTCAAAAACCGTTGAAACTTGCATTTTCATCGTTTTAGACGAACTAATACTCGATCTCTTGATTAGCGCTTTCGTCGATGACTCGAACCTCGAAAGACACTCGAAACATGAAGATTTCTCGATTTTTGTTGAAATTCAGTCAAAAACTATTGAAACGTGTAATCATATCGTTTTAGAAGAACTATTACTCGATCTCTTGATTAGCGTTTTCGTCGATGGCCCGTTCGACTCGAACATCGAAAGTAAGTCAAAACATGAAAACTTCTCGATTTTCGTTGAAATTCAGTCAAAAACCGTAGAAACGTGCAATTTCATCGGTTTAGACGAACTATCACTCGATCTCTTGTAGCGCTTTCGTCGATGGTCCGTTCGACTCGAACCTCGAAAGTCACTCGATACATGAAAACTTCTCGATTTTCGTTGAAATTTAGTCAAAAACCGTTGAAACTTGCATTTTCATCGTTTTAGACGGACTAATACTCGATCTCTTGATTAGCGCTTTCGTCGATGGCCCGTTCGACTCGAACATCGAAAGTCAGTCGAAACATGAAAACTTCTCGATTTTCGTTGAAATTTAGTCAAAAACCGTAGAAACTTGCATTTTCATCGGTTTAGACGAACTAATACTCGATCTCTTGATTAGCGCTTTTGTCGATGGTCCGTTCGACTCGAACTTCGAAAGTCACTCGACACATGAAAATTTCTCGATTTTCGTTTGAAATTGAGTCACAAACTATTGAAACCTGCAATCTCATCGATTTAGAAGAACTAACACTCGATCTCTTGATTAGCGCTTTCGTCGATGGTCCGTTCGACGCGAACCTCGAAAGTCACTCTATACATGAAAATTTCTCGATAATCGTTTGAAATTGAGTCACAAACTGTTGAAACCTGCAATCTCATCGATTTAGCAGATCTAACACTCGATCTCTTGATTAGCGCTTTCGTCGTTGGTCCGTTCGACTCGAACCTCGAAAGTCACCCGAAACATGAAAATTTCTCGATTTTCGTTGAAATTCAGTCAAAAACTATTGAAACGTGTAATCTTATCGTTTTAGAAGAACTAATACTCGATCTCTTGATTAGCGTTTTCGTCGATGGCCCGATCGACTCGAACATCGAAAGCAAGTCGAAACATGAAAACTTCTCGATTTTCGTTGAAATTTAGTCAAAAAACGTAGAAACTTGCATTTTCATCGGTTTAGACGAACTAATACTCGATCTCTTGATTAGCGCTTTCGTCGATGGTCCGTTCGACTCGAACCTCGATAGTCACCCGAAACATGAAAATTTCTCGATTTTCGTTGAAATTCAGTCAAAAAACGTAGAAACCTGCAATCTCATCGTTTTAGAAGATCTAATACTCGATCTCTTGATTAGCGCCTTCGTTGATGGTCCGTTCGACTCGTACATCGAAAGTCAGTCGAAACATGAAAACTTCTCGATTTTCGTTGAAATTCAGTCAAAAACTGTAGAAACTTGCATTTTCATCGGTTTAGACGAACTATCACTCGATCTCTTGTAGCGCTTTCGTCGATGGTCCGTTCGACTCGTACATCGAAAGTCACTCGATACATGAAAACTTCTCGATTTTCGTTGAAATTCAGTCAGAAACTGTTGAAACTTGCATTTTCATCGTTTTTGAGGAAATAACACTCGATCTCTTGATTTGCACTTTGGTCGATGGTCCGTTCGACTCGAACCTTAAAAGTCACTCTATACATGAAAATTTCTCGATTTTCGTTTGAAATTGAGTCACAAACTATTGAAACCTGCAATCTCATCGATTTAGAAGAACTAACACTCGATCTCTTGATTAGCGCTTTCGTCGATGGCCCGTTCGACTCGAACATCGAAAGTCAGTCGAAACATGAAAACTCCTCGATTTTCGTTGAAATTCAGTCAAAAACCGTAGAAACTAGCATTTTCATCGGTTTAGACGAACTATCACTCGATCTCTTGTAGCGCTTTCGTCGATGGTCCGTTCGACTCGAACCTCGAAAGTTACTCGATACATGAAAACTTCTCGATTTTCGTCGAAATTTAGTCAAAAACCGTTGAAACTTGCATTTTCATCGTTTTAGACGGACTAATACTCGATCTCTTGATTAGCGCTTTCGTCGATGGCCCGTTCGACTCGAACATCGAAAGTCAGTCGAAACATGAAAACTCCTCGATTTTCGTTGAAATTTAGTCAAAAACTGTAGAAACTTGCATTTTCATCGGTTTAGACGAACTAACAGTCGATCTCTTGATTAGCGCTTTCGTCGATGGCCCGTTCGACTCGAACACCGAAAGTCAGTCGAAACATGAAAACTTCTCGATTTTCGTTGAAATTCAGTCAGAAACTGTTGAAACTTGCATTTTCATCGTTTTTGAGGAAATAACACTCGATCTCTTGATTTGCACTTTGGTCGATGGTCCGTTCGACTCGAACCTTAAAAGTCACTCTATACATGAAAATTTCTCGATTTTCGTTTGAAATTGAGTCACAAACTATTGAAACCTGCAATCTCATCGGTTTAGACGAACTAACACTCGATCTCTTGATTAGCGCTTTCGTCGAAGGTTTGTTCGACTCGAACCTCGAAAGTCACTCGATACATGAAAACTTCTCGATTTTCGTTGAAATTTAGTCAAAAACCGTTGAAACTTGCATTTTCATCGTTTTAGACGAACTAATATTCGATCTCTTGATTAGCGCTTTCGTCAATGGTCCGTTCGACTCGAACCTCGAAAGTCACTCGAAACATGAAGGTTTCTCGATTTTTGTTGAAATTCAGTCAAAAACTATTGAAACGTGTAATCTTATCGTTTTAGAAGAAATAATACTCGATCTCTTGATTAGCGTTTTCGTCGATGGCCCGTTCGACTCGAACATCGAAAGTAAGTCGAAACATGAAAACTTCTCGATTTTCGTTGAAATTCAGTCAAAAACCGTAGAAACGTGCATTTTCATCGGTTTAGACGAACTATCACTCGATCCCTTGATTAGCGCTTTCGTCGATGGTCCGTTCGACTCGTACATCGAAAGTCACTCGATACATGAAAACTTCTCGATTTTCGTTGAGATTCAGTCAAAAACAGTAGAAACTTGCATTTTCATCGGTTTAGACGAACTAACACTCGATCTCTTGATTAGCGCTTTCGTCGATGGTCCGTTCGACTCGAACCTCGATAGTCACCCGAAACATGAAAATTTCTCGATTTTCGTTGAAATTCAATCAAAAACTGTTGAAACTTGCATTTTCATCGTTTTAGACAAACTAACACGCTATCTCTTGATTAGCGCTTTCATCGAAGGTTTGTTCGACTCGAACCTCGAAAGTCACTCGATACATGAAAACTTCTCGATTTTCGTTGAAATTTAGTCAAAAACCGTAGAAACGTGCATTTTCATCGGTTTAGACGAACTATCACTCGATCCCTTGATTAGCGCTTTCGTCGATGGTCCGTTCGACTCGAACCTCGATAGTCACCCGAAACATGAAAATTTCTCGATTTTCGTTGAAATTCAATCAAAAACTGTTGAAACTTGCATTTTCATCGTTTTAGACGAACTAACACGCTATCTCTTGATTAGCGCTTTCATCGAAGGTTTGTTCGACTCGAACCTCGAAAGTCACTCGATACATGAAAACTTCTCGATTTTCGTTGAAATTTAGTCAAAAACTATTGAAACGTGTAATCTTATCGTTTTAGAAGAATACTCGATCTCTTGATTAGCGTTTTCGTCGATGGTCCGTTCGACTCGAACCTCGATAGTCACCCGAAACATGAAAACTTCTCGATTTTCGTTGAAATTTAGTCAAAAACCGTAGAAACTTGCATTTTCATCGGTTTAGACGAACTAATACTCGATCTCTTGATTAGCGCTTTTGTCGATGGTCCGTTCGACTCGAACTTCGAAAGTCACTCGACACATGAAAATTTCTCGATTTTCGTTTGAAATTGAGTCACAAACTATTGAAACCTGCAATCTCATCGATTTAGAAGAACTAACACTCGATCTCTTGATTAGCGCTTTCGTCGATGGTCCGTTCGACGCGAACCTCGAAAGTCACTCTATACATGAAAATTTCTCGATAATCGTTTGAAATTGAGTCACAAACTGTTGAAACCTGCAATCTCATCGATTTAGCAGATCTAACACTCGATCTCTTGATTAGCGCTTTCGTCGTTGGTCCGTTCGACTCGAACCTCGAAAGTCACCCGAAACATGAAAATTTCTCGATTTTCGTTGAAATTCAGTCAAAAACTATTGAAACGTGTAATCTTATCGTTTTAGAAGAACTAATACTCGATCTCTTGATTAGCGTTTTCGTCGATGGCCCGATCGACTCGAACATCGAAAGCAAGTCGAAACATGAAAACTTCTCGATTTTCGTTGAAATTCATTCAAACACCGTAGAAACTAGCATTTTCATCGGTTTAGACGAACTATCACTCGATCTCTTGTAGCGCTGTCGTCGATGGTCCGTTCGACGCGAACCTCGAAAGTCACTCTATACATGAAAATTTCTCGATAATCGTTTGAAATTGAGTCACAAACTGTTGAAACCTGCAATCTCATCGATTTAGCAGATCTAACACTCGATCTCTTGATTAGCGCTTTCGTCGTTGGTCCGTTCGACTCGAACCTCGAAAGTCACCCGAAACATGAAAATTTCTCGATTTTCGTTGAAATTCAGTCAAAAACTATTGAAACGTGTAATCTTATCGTTTTAGAAGAACTAATACTCGATCTCTTGATTAGCGTTTTCGTCGATGGCCCGATCGACTCGAACATCGAAAGCAAGTCGAAACATGAAAACTTCTCGATTTTCGTTGAAATTCATTCAAAAACCGTAGAAACTAGCATTTTCATCGGTTTAGACGAACTATCACTCGATCTCTTGTAGCGCTGTCGTCGATGGTCCGTTCGACTCGAACCTCGAAAGTCACTCGATACATGAAAACTTCTCGATTTTCGTTGAAATTTAGTCAAAAACCGTTGAAACTTGCATTTTCATCGTTTTAGACGGACTAATACTCGATCTCTTGATTAGCGCTTTCGTCGATGGCCCGTTCGACTCGAACATCGAAAGTCAGTCGAAACATGAAAACTTCTCGATTTTCGTTGAAATTTAGTCAAAAACTGTTGAAACCTGCAATCTCATCGATTTAGCAGAACTAACACTCGATCTCTTGATTAGCGCTTTCGTCGATGGTCCGTTCGACTCGAACCTCGAAAGTCACTCGAAACATGAAGATTTCTCAATTTTTGTTGAAATTCAGTCAAAAACTATTGAAACGTGTAATCATATCGTTTTAGAAGAACTAATACTCGATCTCTTGATTAGCGCTTTCGTCGATGGTCCGTTCGACTCGTACATCGAAAGTCACTCGATACATGAAAACTTCTCGATTTTCGTTGAGATTCAGTCAAAAACAGTAGAAACTTGCATTTTCATCGGTTTAGACGAACTAACACTCGATCTCTTGATTAGCGCTTTCGTCGATGGTCCGTTCGACTCGAACCTCGATAGTCACCCGAAACATGAAAATTTCTCGATTTTCGTTGAAATTCAATCAAAAACTGTTGAAACTTGCATTTTCATCGTTTTAGACGAACTAACACGCTATCTCTTGATTAGCGCTTTCATCGAAGGTTTGTTCGACTCGAACCTCGAAAGTCACTCGATACATGAAAACTTCTCGATTTTCGTTGAAATTTAGTCAAAAATCGTTGAAACTTGCATTTTCATCGTTTTAGACGAACTAATACTCGATCTCTTGATTAGCGCTTTCGTCGATGGTCCGTTCGACTCGAACCTCGATAGTCACCCGAAACATGAAAATTTCTCGATTTTCGTTGAAATTCAGTCAAAAACTATTGAAACCTGCAATCTCATCGTTTTAGAAGAAATAATACTCGATCTCTTGATTAGCGTTTTCGTCGATGGTCCGTTCGACTCGTACATCGAAAGTCACTCGATACATGAAAACTTCTCGATTTTCGTTGAGATTCAGTCAAAAACAGTAGAAACTTGCATTTTCATCGGTTTAGACGAACTAACACTCGATCTCTTGATTAGCGCTTTCGTCGATGGTCCGTTCGACTCGAACCTCGATAGTCACCCGAAACATGAAAATTTCTCGATTTTCGTTGAAATTCAATCAAAAACTGTTGAAACTTGCATTTTCATCGTTTTAGACGAACTAACACGCTATCTCTTGATTAGCGCTTTCATCGACGGTTTGTTCGACTCGAACCTCGAAAGTCACTCGATACATGAAAACTTCTCGATTTTCGTTGAAATTTAGTCAAAAACTATTGAAACGTGTAATCTTATCGTTTTAGAAGAACTAATACTCGATCTCTTGATTAGCGTTTTCGTCGATGGTCCGTTCGACTCGAACCTCGATAGTCACCCGAAACATGAAAATTTCTCGATTTTCGTTGAAATTCAGTCAAAAACTGTTGAAACTTGCATTTTCATCGTTTTAGACGAACTAACACTCTATCTCTTGATTAGCGCTTTCATCGAAGGTTTGTTCGACTCGAACCTCGAAAGTCACTCGATACATGAAAACTTCTCGATTTTCGTTGAAATTTAGTCAAAAACCGTTGAAACTTGCATTTTCATCGTTTTAGACGAACTAATACTCGATCTCTTGATTAGCGCTTTCGTCGATGACTCGAACCTCGAAAGACACTCGAAACATGAAGATTTCTCGATTTTTGTTGAAATTCAGTCAAAAACTATTGAAACGTGTAATCATATCGTTTTAGAAGAACTATTACTCGATCTCTTGATTAGCGTTTTCGTCGATGGCCCGTTCGACTCGAACATCGAAAGTAAGTCAAAACATGAAAACTTCTCGATTTTCGTTGAAATTCAGTCAAAAACCGTAGAAACGTGCAATTTCATCGGTTTAGACGAACTATCACTCGATCTCTTGTAGCGCTTTCGTCGATGGTCCGTTCGACTCGAACCTCGAAAGTCACTCGATACATGAAAACTTCTCGATTTTCGTTGAAATTTAGTCAAAAACCGTTGAAACTTGCATTTTCATCGTTTTAGACGGACTAATACTCGATCTCTTGATTAGCGCTTTCGTCGATGGCCCGTTCGACTCGAACATCGAAAGTCAGTCGAAACATGAAAACTTCTCGATTTTCGTTGAAATTTAGTCAAAAACCGTAGAAACTTGCATTTTCATCGGTTTAGACGAACTAATACTCGATCTCTTGATTAGCGCTTTTGTCGATGGTCCGTTCGACTCGAACTTCGAAAGTCACTCGACACATGAAAATTTCTCGATTTTCGTTTGAAATTGAGTCACAAACTATTGAAACCTGCAATCTCATCGATTTAGAAGAACTAACACTCGATCTCTTGATTAGCGCTTTCGTCGATGGTCCGTTCGACGCGAACCTCGAAAGTCACTCTATACATGAAAATTTCTCGATAATCGTTTGAAATTGAGTCACAAACTGTTGAAACCTGCAATCTCATCGATTTAGCAGATCTAACACTCGATCTCTTGATTAGCGCTTTCGTCGTTGGTCCGTTCGACTCGAACCTCGAAAGTCACCCGAAACATGAAAATTTCTCGATTTTCGTTGAAATTCAGTCAAAAACTATTGAAACGTGTAATCTTATCGTTTTAGAAGAACTAATACTCGATCTCTTGATTAGCGTTTTCGTCGATGGCCCGATCGACTCGAACATCGAAAGCAAGTCGAAACATGAAAACTTCTCGATTTTCGTTGAAATTTAGTCAAAAAACGTAGAAACTTGCATTTTCATCGGTTTAGACGAACTAATACTCGATCTCTTGATTAGCGCTTTCGTCGATGGTCCGTTCGACTCGAACCTCGATAGTCACCCGAAACATGAAAATTTCTCGATTTTCGTTGAAATTCAGTCAAAAAACGTAGAAACCTGCAATCTCATCGTTTTAGAAGATCTAATACTCGATCTCTTGATTAGCGCCTTCGTTGATGGTCCGTTCGACTCGTACATCGAAAGTCAGTCGAAACATGAAAACTTCTCGATTTTCGTTGAAATTCAGTCAAAAACTGTAGAAACTTGCATTTTCATCGGTTTAGACGAACTATCACTCGATCTCTTGTAGCGCTTTCGTCGATGGTCCGTTCGACTCGTACATCGAAAGTCACTCGATACATGAAAACTTCTCGATTTTCGTTGAAATTCAGTCAGAAACTGTTGAAACTTGCATTTTCATCGTTTTTGAGGAAATAACACTCGATCTCTTGATTTGCACTTTGGTCGATGGTCCGTTCGACTCGAACCTTAAAAGTCACTCTATACATGAAAATTTCTCGATTTTCGTTTGAAATTGAGTCACAAACTATTGAAACCTGCAATCTCATCGATTTAGAAGAACTAACACTCGATCTCTTGATTAGCGCTTTCGTCGATGGCCCGTTCGACTCGAACATCGAAAGTCAGTCGAAACATGAAAACTCCTCGATTTTCGTTGAAATTCAGTCAAAAACCGTAGAAACTAGCATTTTCATCGGTTTAGACGAACTATCACTCGATCTCTTGTAGCGCTTTCGTCGATGGTCCGTTCGACTCGAACCTCGAAAGTCACTCGATACATGAAAACTTCTCGATTTTCGTCGAAATTTAGTCAAAAACCGTTGAAACTTGCATTTTCATCGTTTTAGACGGACTAATACTCGATCTCTTGATTAGCGCTTTCGTCGATGGCCCGTTCGACTCGAACATCGAAAGTCAGTCGAAACATGAAAACTCCTCGATTTTCGTTGAAATTTAGTCAAAAACTGTAGAAACTTGCATTTTCATCGGTTTAGACGAACTAACAGTCGATCTCTTGATTAGCGCTTTCGTCGATGGCCCGTTCGACTCGAACACCGAAAGTCAGTCGAAACATGAAAACTTCTCGATTTTCGTTGAAATTCAGTCAGAAACTGTTGAAACTTGCATTTTCATCGTTTTTGAGGAAATAACACTCGATCTCTTGATTTGCACTTTGGTCGATGGTCCGTTCGACTCGAACCTTAAAAGTCACTCTATACATGAAAATTTCTCGATTTTCGTTTGAAATTGAGTCACAAACTATTGAAACCTGCAATCTCATCGATTTAGACGAACTATCACTCGATCTCTTGTAGCGCTTTCGTCGATGGTCCGTTCGACTCGTACATCGAAAGTCACTCGATACATGAAAACTTCTCGATTTTCGTTGAAATTCAGTCAGAAACTGTTGAAACTTGCATTTTCATCGTTTTTGAAGAAATAACACTCGATCTCTTGATTTGCACTTTGGTCGATGGTCCGTTCGACTCGAACATCGAAAGTAAGTCAAAACATGAAAGCTTCTCGATTTTCGTTGAAATTCAGTCAAAAACCGTAGAAACGTGCAATTTCATCGGTTTAGACGAACTATCACTCGATCTCTTGTAGCGCTTTCGTCGATGGTCCGTTCGACTCGTACATCGAAAGTCAGTCGAAACATGAAAACTTCTCGATTTTCGTTGAAATTCAGTCAAAAACAGCAGAAACTTGCATTTTCATCGGTTTAGACGAACTAACAGTCGATCTCTTGATTAGCGCTTTCGTCGATTGTCCGTTCGACTCGAATCTCGAAAGTCACCCGAAACATGAAAATTTCTCGATTTTCGTTGAAATTCAGTCAAAAACTATTGAAACGTGTAATCTTATCGTTTTAGAAGAACTAATACTCGATCTCTTGATTAGCGTTTTCGTCGATGGCCCGTTCGACTCGAACATCGAAAGTAAGTCGAAACAAGAAAACTTCTCGATTTTCGTTGAAATTCAGTCAAAAACCGTAGAATCGTGCATTTTCATCGGTTTAGACGAACTATCACTCGATCTCTTGATTAGCGCTTTCGTCGATGGTCCGTTCGACGCGAACCTCGAAAGTCACTCTATACATGAAAATTTCTCGATTTTCGTTTGAAATTGAGTCACAAACTGTTGAAACCTGCAATCTCATCGATTTAGCAGAACTAACACTCGATCTCTTGATTAGCGCTCTCGTCAGTTCGACTCGAACCTCAAAAGTCACTCGAAATATGAAAATTTCTCGATTTTCGTTGAAATTTAGTCAAAAACTATTGAAACCTGCAATCTCATCGTTTTAGAAGATCTGATACTCGATCTCTTGATTAGCGCTTTCGTCGATGGTCCGTTCGACTCGAACCTCGAAAGTCAGTCGACAATGAAAACTTCTCGATTTTCGTTGAGATTCAGTCAAAAACAGTAGAAACTTGCATTTTCATCGGTTTAGACGAACTAACACTCGATCTCTTGATTAGCGCTTTCGTCGATGGTCCGTTCGACTCGAACCTCGATAGTCACCCGAAACATGAAAATTTCTCGATTTTCGTTGAAATTCAGTCAAAAACTGTTGAAACTTGCATTTTCATCGTTTTAGACGAACTAACACTCTATCTCTTGATTAGCGCTTTCATCGAAGGTTTGTTCGACTCGAACCTCGAAAGTCACTCGATACATGAAAACTTCTCGATTTTCGTTGAAATTTAGTCAAAAACCGTTGAAACTTGCATTTTCATCGTTTTAGACGAACTAATATTCGATCTCTTGATTAGCGCTTTCGTCAATGGTCCGTTCGACTCGAACCTCGAAAGTCACTCGAAACATGAAGGTTTCTCGATTTTTGTTGAAATTCAGTCAAAAACTATTGAAACGTGTAATCTTATCGTTTTAGAAGAAATAATACTCGATCTCTTGATTAGCGTTTTCGTCGATGGCCCGTTCGACTCGAACATCGAAAGTAAGTCGAAACATGAAAACTTCTCGATTTTCGTTGAAATTCAGTCAAAAACCGTAGAAACGTGCATTTTCATCGGTTTAGACGAACTATCACTCGATCCCTTGATTAGCGCTTTCGTCGATGGTCCGTTCGACTCGTACATCGAAAGTCACTCGATACATGAAAACTTCTCGATTTTCGTTGAGATTCAGTCAAAAACAGTAGAAACTTGCATTTTCATCGGTTTAGACGAACTAACACTCGATCTCTTGATTAGCGCTTTCGTCGATGGTCCGTTCGACTCGAACCTCGATAGTCACCCGAAACATGAAAATTTCTCGATTTTCGTTGAAATTCAATCAAAAACTGTTGAAACTTGCATTTTCATCGTTTTAGACGAACTAACACGATATCTCTTGATTAGCGCTTTCATCGAAGGTTTGTTCGACTCGAACCTCGAAAGTCACTCGATACATGAAAACTTCTCGATTTTCGTTGAAATTTAGTCAAAAACCGTAGAAACGTGCATTTTCATCGGTTTAGACGAACTATCACTCGATCCCTTGATTAGCGCTTTCGTCGATGGTCCGTTCGACTCGAACCTCGATAGTCACCCGAAACATGAAAATTTCTCGATTTTCGTTGAAATTCAATCAAAAACTGTTGAAACTTGCATTTTCATCGTTTTAGACGAACTAACACTCTATCTCTTGATTAGCGCTTTCATCGAAGGTTTGTTCGACTCGAACCTCGAAAGTCACTCGATACATGAAAACTTCTCGATTTTCGTTGAAATTTAGTCAAAAACCGTTGAAACTTGCATTTTCATCGTTTTAGACGAACTAATATTCGATCTCTTGATTAGCGCTTTCGTCAATGGTCCGTTCGACTCGAACCTCGAAAGTCACTCGAAACATGAAGGTTTCTCGATTTTTGTTGAAATTCAGTCAAAAACTATTGAAACGTGTAATCTTATCGTTTTAGAAGAAATAATACTCGATCTCTTGATTAGCGTTTTCGTCGATGGCCCGTTCGACTCGAACATCGAAAGTAAGTCGAAACATGAAAACTTCTCGATTTTCGTTGAAATTCAGTCAAAAACCGTAGAAACGTGCATTTTCATCGGTTTAGACGAACTATCACTCGATCCCTTGATTAGCGCTTTCGTCGATGGTCCGTTCGACTCGTACATCGAAAGTCACTCGATACATGAAAACTTCTCGATTTTCGTTGAGATTCAGTCAAAAACAGTAGAAACTTGCATTTTCATCGGTTTAGACGAACTAACACGCTATCTCTTGATTAGCGCTTTCATCGAAGGTTTGTTCGACTCGAACCTCGAAAGTCACTCGATACATGAAAACTTCTCGATTTTCGTTGAAATTTAGTCAAAAACTATAGAAACGTGTAATCTTATCGTTTTAGAAGAACTAATACTCGATCTCTTGATTAGCGTTTTCGTCGATGGTCCGTTCGACTCGAACCTCGATAGTCACCCGAAACATGAAAATTTCTCGATTTTCGTTGAAATTCAGTCAAAAACTGTTGAAACTTGCATTTTCATCGTTTTAGACGAACTAACACTCTATCTCTTGATTAGCGCTTTCATCGAAGGTTTGTTCGACTCGAACCTCGAAAGTCACTCGATACATGAAAACTTCTCGATTTTCGTTGAAATTTAGTCAAAAACCGTTGAAACTTGCATTTTCATCGTTTTAGACGAACTAATACTCGATCTCTTGATTAGCGCTTTCGTCGATGACTCGAACCTCGAAAGACACTCGAAACATGAAGATTTCTCGATTTTTGTTGAAATTCAGTCAAAAACTATTGAAACGTGTAATCATATCGTTTTAGAAGAACTATTACTCGATCTCTTGATTAGCGCTTTCGTCGATGGCCCGTTCGACTCGAACATCGAAAGTCAGTCGAAACATGAAAACTTCTCGATTTTCGTTGAAATTTAGTCAAAAACCGTAGAAACTTGCATTTTCATCGGTTTAGACGAACTAATACTCGATCTCTTGATTAGCGCTTTTGTCGATGGTCCGTTCGACTCGAACTTCGAAAGTCACTCGACACATGAAAATTTCTCGATTTTCGTTTGAAATTGAGTCACAAACTATTGAAACCTGCAATCTCATCGATTTAGAAGAACTAACACTCGATCTCTTGATTAGCGCTTTCGTCGATGGTCCGTTCGACTCGAACCTCGATAGTCACCCGAAACATGAAAATTTCTCGATTTTCGTTGAAATTCAATCAAAAACTGTTGAAACTTGCATTTTCATCGTTTTAGACGAACTAACACGCTATCTCTTGATTAGCGCTTTCATCGAAGGTTTGTTCGACTAGAACCTCGAAAGTCACTCGATACATGAAAACTTCTCGATTTTCGTTGAAATTTAGTCAAAAATCGTTGAAACTTGCATTTTCATCGTTTTAGACGAACTAATACTCGATCTCTTGATTAGCGCTTTCGTCGATGGTCCGTTCGACTCGAACCTCGATAGTCACCCGAAACATGAAAATTTCTCGATTTTCGTTGAAATTCAGTCAAAAACTATTGAAACCTGCAATCTCATCGTTTTAGAAGAAATAATACTCGATCTCTTGATTAGCGTTTTCGTCGATGGTCCGTTCGACTCGTACATCGAAAGTCACTCGATACATGAAAACTTCTCGATTTTCGTTGAAATTTAGTCAAAAACCGTTGAAACTTGCATTTTCATCGTTTTAGACGAACTAATACTCGAACTCTTGATTAGCGCTTTCGTCGATGACTCGAACCTCGAAAGACACTCGAAACATGAAGATTTCTCGATTTTTGTTGAAATTCAGTCAAAAACTATTGAAACGTGTAATCATATCGTTTTAGAAGAACTATTACTCGATCTCTTGATTAGCGTTTTCGTCGATGGCCCGTTCGACTCGAACATCGAAAGTAAGTCAAAACATGAAAACTTCTCGATTTTCGTTGAAATTCAGTCAAAAACCGTAGAAACGTGCATTTTCATCGGTTTAGACGAACTAATACTCGATCTCTTGATTAGCGCTTTTGTCGATGGTCCGTTCGACTCGAACTTCGAAAGTCACTCGACACATGAAAATTTCTCGATTTTCGTTTGAAATTGAGTCACAAACTATTGAAACCTGCAATCTCATCGATTTAGAAGAACTAACACTCGATCTCTTGATTAGCGCTTTCGTCGATGGTCCGTTCGACGCGAACCTCGAAAGTCACTCTATACATGAAAATTTCTCGATAATCGTTTGAAATTGAGTCACAAACTGTTGAAACCTGCAATCTCATCGATTTAGCAGATCTAACACTCGATCTCTTGATTAGCGCTTTCGTCGTTGGTCCGTTCGACTCGAACCTCGAAAGTCACCCGAAACATGAAAATTTCTCGATTTTCGTTGAAATTCAGTCAAAAACTATTGAAACGTGTAATCTTATCGTTTTAGAAGAACTAATACTCGATCTCTTGATTAGCGTTTTCGTCGATGGCCCGATCGACTCGAACATCGAAAGCAAGTCGAAACATGAAAACTTCTCGATTTTCGTTGAAATTTAGTCAAAAAACGTAGAAACTTGCATTTTCATCGGTTTAGACGAACTATCACTCGATCTCTTGTAGCGCTTTCGTCGATGGTCCGTTCGACTCGTACATCGAAAGTCACTCGATACATGAAAACTTCTCGATTTTCGTTGAAATTCAGTCAGAAACTGTTGAAACTTGCATTTTCATCGTTTTTGAGGAAATAACACTCGATCTCTTGATTTGCACTTTGGTCGATGGTCCGTTCGACTCGAACCTTAAAAGTCACTCTATACATGAAAATTTCTCGATTTTCGTTTGAAATTGAGTCACAAACTATTGAAACCTGCAATCTCATCGATTTAGAAGAACTAACACTCGATCTCTTGATTAGCGCTTTCGTCGATGGCCCGTTCGACTCGAACATCGAAAGTCAGTCGAAACATGAAAACTCCTCGATTTTCGTTGAAATTCAGTCAAAAACCGTAGAAACTAGCATTTTCATCGATTTAGACGAACTATCACTCGATCTCTTGTAGCGCTTTCGTCGATGGTCCGTTCGACTCGAACCTCGAAAGTCACTCGATACATGAAAACTTCTCGATTTTCGTTGAAATTTAGTCAAAAACCGTTGAAACTTGCATTTTCATCGTTTTAGACGGACTAATACTCGATCTCTTGATTAGCGCTTTCGTCGATGGCCCGTTCGACTCGAACATCGAAAGTCAGTCGAAACATGAAAACTCCTCGATTTTCGTTGAAATTTAGTCAAAAACTGTTGAAACCTGCAATCTCATCGATTTAGCAGAACTAACACTCGATCTCTTGATTAGCGCTTTCGTTGATGGTCCGTTCGACTCGAATCTCGAAAGTCACTCGAAACATGAAGATTTCTCAATTTTTGTTGAAATTCAGTCAAAAACTATTGAAACGTGTAATCATATCGTTTTAGAAGAACTAATACTCGATCTCTTGATTAGCGTTTTCGTCGATGGCCCGTTCGACTCGAACATCGAAAGTAAGTCAAAACATGAAAACTTCTCGATTTTCGTTGAAATTCAGTCAAAAACCGTAGAAACGTGCAATTTCATCGGTTTAGACGAACTATCACTCGATCTCTTGTAGCGCTTTCGTCGATGGTCCGTTCGACTCGTACATCGAAAGTCACCCGAAACATGAAAATTTCTCGATTTTCGTTGAAATTCAGTCAAAAACTATTGAAACGTGTAATCTTATCGTTTTAGAAGAACTAATACTCGATCTCTTGATTAGCGTTTTCGTCGATGGCCCGTTCGACTCGAACATCGAAAGTAAGTCGAAACATGAAAACTTCTCGATTTTCGTTGAAATTCAGTCAAAAACCGTAGAATCGTGCATTTTCATCGGTTTAGACGAACTATCACTCGATCTCTTGATTAGCGCTTTCGTCGATGGTCCGTTCGACTCGAACCTCGATAGTCACCCGAAACATGAAAATTTCTCGATTTTCGTTGAAATTCAGTCAAAAACTGTTGAAACTTGCATTTTCATCGTTTTAGACGAACTAACACTCTATCTCTTGATTAGCGCTTTCATCGAAGGTTTGTTCGACTCGAACCTCGAAAGTCACTCGATACATGAAAACTTCTCGATTTTCGTTGAGATTCAGTCAAAAACAGTAGAAACTTGCATTTTCATCGGTTTAGACGAACTAACACTCGATCTCTTGATTAGCGCTTTCGTCGTTGGTCCGTTCGACTCGAACCTCGAAAGTCACCCGAAACATGAAAATTTGTCGATTTTCGTTGAAATTCAGTCAAAAATTATTGAAACGTGTAATCTTATCGTTTTAGAAGAACTAATACTCGATCTCTTGATTAGCGTTTTCGTCGATGGCCCGATCGACTCGAACATCGAAAGCAAGTCGAAACATGAAAACTTCTCGATTTTCGTTGAAATTTAGTCAAAAAACGTAGAAACTTGCATTTTCATCGGTTTAGACGAACTAATACTCGATCTCTTGATTAGCGCTTTCGTCGATGGTCCGTTCGACTCGAACCTCGATAGTCACCCGAAACATGAAAATTTCTCGATTTTCGTTGAAATTCAGTCAAAAAACGTAGAAACCTGCAATCTCATCGTTTTAGAAGATCTAATACTCGATCTCTTGATTAGCGCCTTCGTCGATGGTCCGTTCGACTCGTACATCGAAAGTCAGTCGAAACATGAAAACTTCTCGATTTTCGTTGAAATTCAGTCAAAAACTGTAGAAACTTGCATTTTCATCGGTTTAGACGAACTATCACTCGATCTCTTGTAGCGCTTTCGTCGATGGTCCGTTCGACTCGTACATCGAAAGTCACTCGATACATGAAAACTTCTCGATTTTCGTTGAAATTCAGTCAGAAACTGTTGAAACTTGCATTTTCATCGTTTTTGAGGAAATAACACTCGATCTCTTGATTTGCACTTTGGTCGATGGTCCGTTCGACTCGAACCTTAAAAGTCACTCTATACATGAAAATTTCTCGATTTTCGTTTGAAATTGCGTCACAAACTATTGAAACCTGCAATCTCATCGATTTAGAAGAACTAACACTCGATCTCTTGATTAGCGCTTTCGTCGATGGCCCGTTCGACTCGAACATCGAAAGTCAGTCGAAACATGAAAACTCCTCGATTTTCGTTGAAATTCAGTCAAAAACCGTAGAAACTAGCATTTTCATCGGTTTAGACGAACTAACACTCTATCTCTTGATTAGCGCTTTCATCGAAGGTTTGTTCGACTCGAACCTCGAAAGTCACTCGATACATGAAAACTTCTCGATTTTCGTTGAAATTTAGTCAAAAACCGTTGAAACTTGCATTTTCATCGTTTTAGACGAACTAATATTCGATCTCTTGATTAGCGCTTTCGTCAATGGTCCGTTCGACTCGAACCTCGAAAGTCACTCGAAACATGAAGATTTCTCGATTTTCGTTGAAATTCAGTCAAAAACTGTAGAAACTTGCATTTTCATCGGTTTAGACGAATTAACAGTCGATCTCTTGATTAGCGCTTTCGTCGATGGCCCGTTCGACTCGAACATCGAAAGTCAGTCGAAACATGAAAACTTTTCGATTTTCGTTGAAATTCATTCAAAAACCGTAGAAACTAGCATTTTCATCGGTTTAGACGAACTATCACTCGATCTCTTGTAGCGCTTTCGTCGATGGTCCGTTCGACTCGTACATCGAAAGTCACTCGATACATGAAAACTTCTCGATTTTCGTTGAAATTCAGTCAGAAACTGTTGAAACTTGCATTTTCATCGTTTTTGAGGAAATAACACTCGATCTCTTGATTTGCACTTTGGTCGATGGTCCGGTCGACTCGAACCTTAAAAGTCACTCTATACATGAAAATTTCTCGATTTTCGTTTGAAATTGAGTCACAAACTATTGAAACCTGCAATCTCATCGATTTAGAAGAACTAACACTCGATCTCTTGATTAGCGTTTTCGTCGATGGCCCGTTCGACTCGAACATCGAAAGTAAGTCAAAACATGAAAACTTCTCGATTTTCGTTGAAATTCAGTCAAAAACCGTAGAAACGTGCAATTTCATCGGTTTAGACGAACTATCACTCGATCTCTTGTAGCGCTTTCGTCGATGGTCCGTTCGACTCGTACATCGAAAGTCAGTCGAAACATGAAAACTTCTCGATTTTCGTTGAAATTCAGTCAAAAACAGCAGAAACTTGCATTTTCATCGGTTTAGACGAACTAACAGTCGATCTCTTGATTAGCGCTTTCGTCGATTGTCCGTTCGACTCGAATCTCGAAAGTCACCCGAAACATGAAAATTTCTCGATTTTCGTTGAAATTCAGTCAAAAACTGTTGAAACTTGCATTTTCATCGTTTTAGACGAACTAACAGTCTATCTCTTGATTAGCGCTTTCATCGAAGGTTTGTTCGACTCGAACCTCGAAAGTCACTCGAAACATGAAGGTTTCTCGATTTTTGTTGAAATTCAGTCAAAAACTATTGAAACGTGTAATCTTATCGTTTTAGAAGAAATAATACTCGATCTCTTGATTAGCGTTTTCGTCGAAGGCCCGTTCGACTCGAACATCGAAAGTAAGTCGAAACATGAAAACTTCTCGATTTTCGTTGAAATTCAGTCAAAAACAGTAGAAACTTGCATTTTCATCGGTTTAGACGAACTAACACTCGATCTCTTGATTAGCGCTTTCGTCGATGGTCCGTTCGACTCGAACCTCGATAGTCACCCGAAACATGAAAATTTCTCGATTTTCGTTGAAATTCAGTCAAAAACTATTGAAACCTGCAATCTCATCGTTTTAGAAGATCTAATACTCGATCTCTTGATTAGCGCCTTCGTCGATGGTCCGTTCGACTCGTACATCGAAAGTCAGTCGAAACATGAAAACTTCTCGATTTTCGTTGAAATTCAGTCAAAAACTGTAGAAACTTGCATTTTCATCGGTTTAGACGAACTATCACTCGATCTCTTGATTAGCGCTTTCGTCGATGGTCCGTTCGACTCGAACCTCGATAGTCACCCGAAACATGAAAATTTCTCGATTTTCGTTGAAATTCAGTCAAAAACTGTTGAAACTTGCATTTTCATCGTTTTAGACGAACTAACACTCTATCTCTTGATTAGCGCTTTCATCGAAGGTTTGTTCGACTCGAACCTCGAAAGTCACTCGATACATGAAAACTTCTCGATTTTCGTTGAGATTCAGTCAAAAACAGTAGAAACTTGCATTTTCATCGGTTTAGACGAACTAACACTCGATCTCTTGATTAGCGCTTTCGTCGTTGGTCCGTTCGACTCGAACCTCGAAAGTCACCCGAAACATGAAAATTTGTCGATTTTCGTTGAAATTCAGTCAAAAATTATTGAAACGTGTAATCTTATCGTTTTAGAAGAACTAATACTCGATCTCTTGATTAGCGTTTTCGTCGATGGCCCGATCGACTCGAACATCGAAAGCAAGTCGAAACATGAAAACTTCTCGATTTTCGTTGAAATTTAGTCAAAAAACGTAGAAACTTGCATTTTCATCGGTTTAGACGAACTAATACTCGATCTCTTGATTAGCGCTTTCGTCGATGGTCCGTTCGACTCGAACCTCAATAGTCACCCGAAACATGAAAATTTCTCGATTTTCGTTGAAATTCAGTCAAAAAACGTAGAAACCTGCAATCTCATCGTTTTAGAAGATCTAATACTCGATCTCTTGATTAGCGCCTTCGTCGATGGTCCGTTCGACTCGTACATCGAAAGTCAGTCGAAACATGAAAACTTCTCGATTTTCGTTGAAATTCAGTCAAAAACTGTAGAAACTTGCATTTTCATCGGTTTAGACGAACTATCACTCGATCTCTTGTAGCGCTTTCGTCGATGGTCCGTTCGACTCGTACATCGAAAGTCACTCGATACATGAAAACTTCTCGATTTTCGTTGAAATTCAGTCAGAAACTGTTGAAACTTGCATTTTCATCGTTTTTGAGGAAATAACACTCGATCTCTTGATTTGCACTTTGGTCGATGGTCCGTTCGACTCGAACCTTAAAAGTCACTCTATACATGAAAATTTCTCGATTTTCGTTTGAAATTGCGTCACAAACTATTGAAACCTGCAATCTCATCGATTTAGAAGAACTAACACTCGATCTCTTGATTAGCGCTTTCGTCGATGGCCCGTTCGACTCGAACATCGAAAGTCAGTCGAAACATGAAAACTCCTCGATTTTCGTTGAAATTCAGTCAAAAACCGTAGAAACTAGCATTTTCATCGGTTTAGACGAACTAACACTCTATCTCTTGATTAGCGCTTTCATCGAAGGTTTGTTCGACTCGAACCTCGAAAGTCACTCGATACATGAAAACTTCTCGATTTTCGTTGAAATTTAGTCAAAAACCGTTGAAACTTGCATTTTCATCGTTTTAGACGAACTAATATTCGATCTCTTGATTAGCGCTTTCGTCAATGGTCCGTTCGACTCGAACCTCGAAAGTCACTCGAAACATGAAGATTTCTCGATTTTCGTTGAAATTCAGTCAAAAACTGTAGAAACTTGCATTTTCATCGGTTTATACGAATTAACAGTCGATCTCTTGATTAGCGCTTTCGTCGATGGCCCGTTCGACTCGAACATCGAAAGTCAGTCGAAACATGAAAACTTTTCGATTTTCGTTGAAATTCAGTCAAAAACCGTAGAAACTAGCATTTTCATCGGTTTAGACGAACTATCACTCGATCTCTTGTAGCGCTTTCGTCGATGGTCCGTTCGACTCGTACATCGAAAGTCACTCGATACATGAAAACTTCTCGATTTTCGTTGAAATTCAGTCAGAAACTGTTGAAACTTGCATTTTCATCGTTTTTGAGGAAATAACACTCGATCTCTTGATTTGCACTTTGGTCGATGGTCCGTTCGACTCGAACCTTAAAAGTCACGCTATACATGAAAATTTCTCGATTTTCGTTTGAAATTGAGTCACAAACTATTGAAACCTGCAATCTCATCGATTTAGAAGAACTAACACTCGATCTCTTGATTAGCGTTTTCGTCGATGGCCCGTTCGACTCGAACATCGAAAGTAAGTCAAAACATGAAAACTTCTCGATTTTCGTTGAAATTCAGTCAAAAACCGTAGAAACGTGCAATTTCATCGGTTTAGACGAACTATCACTCGATCTCTTGTAGCGCTTTCGTCGATGGTCCGTTCGACTCGAACATCGAAAGTAAGTCGAAACATGAAAACTTCTCGATTTTCGTTGAAATTCAGTCAAAAACCGTAGAAACGTGCATTTTCATCGGTTTAGACGAACTATCACTCGATCCCTTGATTAGCGCTTTCGTCGATGGTCCGTTCGACTCGTACATCGAAAGTCACTCGATACATGAAAACTTCACGATTTTCGTTGAGATTCAATCAAAAACAGTAGAAACTTGCATTTTCATCGGTTTAGACGAACTAACACTCGATCTCTTGATTAGCGCTTTCGTCGATGGTCCGTTCGACTCGAACCTCGATAGTCACCCGAAACATGAAAATTTCTCGATTTTCGTTGAAATTCAGTCAAAAACTATTGAAACCTGCAATCTCATCGTTTTAGAAGAAATAATACTCGATCTCTTGATTAGCGTTTTCGTCGATGGTCCGTTCGACTCGTACATCGAAAGTCACTCGATACATGAAAACTTTTCGATTTTCGTTGAGATTCAGTCAAAAACAGTAGAAACTTGCATTTTCATCGGTTTAGACGAACTAACACTCGATCTCTTGATTAGCGCTTTCGTCGATGGTCCGTTCGACTCGAACCTCGATAGTCACCAGAAACATGAAAATTTCTCGATTTTCGTTGAAATTCAATCAAAAACTGTTGAAACTTGCATTTTCATCGTTTTAGACGAACTAACACTCTATCTCTTGATTAGCGCTTTCATCGAAGGTTTGTTCGACTCGAACCTCGAAAGTCACTCGATACATGAAAACTTCTCGATTTTCGTTGAAATTTAGTCAAAAACCGTTGAAACTTGCATTTTCATCGTTTTAGACGAACTAATACTCGATCTCTTGATTAGCGCTTTCGTCGATGACTCGAACCTCGAAAGACACTCGAAACATGAAGATTTCTCGATTTTTGTTGAAATTCAGTCAAAAACTATTGAAACGTGTAATCATATCGTTTTAGAAGAACTATTACTCGATCTCTTGATTAGCGCTTTCGTCGATGGCCCGTTCGACTCGAACATCGAAAGTCAGTCGAAACATGAAAACTTCTCGATTTTCGTTGAAATTTAGTCAAAAACCGTAGAAACTTGCATTTTCATCGGTTTAGACGAACTAATACTCGATCTCTTGATTAGCGCTTTTGTCGATGGTCCGTTCGACTCGAACTTCGAAAGTCACTCGACACATGAAAATTTCTCGATTTTCGTTTGAAATTGAGTCACAAACTATTGAAACCTGCAATCTCATCGATTTAGAAGAACTAACACTCGATCTCTTGATTAGCGCTTTCGTCGATGGTCAGTTCGACGCGAACCTCGAAAGTCACTCTATACATGAAAATTTCTCGATAATCGTTTGAAATTGAGTCACAAACTGTTGAAACCTGCAATCTCATCGATTTAGCAGATCTAACACTCGATCTCTTGATTAGCGCTTTCGTCGTTGGTCCGTTCGACTCGAACCTCGAAAGTCACCCGAAACATGAAAATTTCTCGATTTTCGTTGAAATTCAGTCAAAAACTATTGAAACGTGTAATCTTATCGTTTTAGAAGAACTAATACTCGATCTCTTGATTAGCGTTTTCGTCGATGGCCCGTTCGACTCGAACATCGAAAGTAAGTCGAAACAAGAAAACTTCTCGATTTTCGTTGAAATTCAGTCAAAAACCGTAGAATCGTGCATTTTCATCGGTTTAGACGAACTATCACTCGATCTCTTGATTAGCGCTTTCGTCGATGGTCCGTTCGACGCGAACCTCGAAAGTCACTCTATACATGAAAATTTCTCGATTTTCGTTTGAAATTGAGTCACAAACTGTTGAAACCTGCAATCTCATCGATTTAGCAGAACTAACACTCGATCTCTTGATTAGCGCTCTCGTCAGTTCGACTCGAACCTCAAAAGTCACTCGAAATATGAAAATTTCTCGATTTTCGTTGAAATTTAGTCAAAAACTATTGAAACCTGCAATCTCATCGTTTTAGAAGATCTGATACTCGATCTCTTGATTAGCGCTTTCGTCGATGGTCCGTTCGACTCGAACCTCGAAAGTCAGTCGACAATGAAAACTTCTCGATTTTCGTTGAGATTCAGTCAAAAACAGTAGAAACTTGCATTTTCATCGGTTTAGACGAACTAACACTCGATCTCTTGATTAGCGCTTTCGTCGAAGGTTTGTTCGACTCGAACCTCGAAAGTCACTCGATACATGAAAACTTCTCGATTTTCGTTGAAATTTAGTCAAAAACCGTTGAAACTTGCATTTTCATCGTTTTAGACGAACTAATATTCGATCTCTTGATTAGCGCTTTCGTCAATGGTCCGTTCGACTCGAACCTCGAAAGTCACTCGAAACATGAAGGTTTCTCGATTTTTGTTGAAATTCAGTCAAAAACTATTGAAACGTGTAATCTTATCGTTTTAGAAGAAATAATACTCGATCTCTTGATTAGCGTTTTCGTCGATGGCCCGTTCGACTCGAACATCGAAAGTAAGTCGAAACATGAAAACTTCTCGATTTTCGTTGAAATTCAGTCAAAAACCGTAGAAACGTGCATTTTCATCGGTTTAGACGAACTATCACTCGATCCCTTGATTAGCGCTTTCGTCGATGGTCCGTTCGACTCGTACATCGAAAGTCACTCGATACATGAAAACTTCTCGATTTTCGTTGAGATTCAGTCAAAAACAGTAGAAACTTGCATTTTCATCGGTTTAGACGAACTAACACTCGATCTCTTGATTAGCGCTTTCGTCGATGGTCCGTTCGACTCGAACCTCGATAGTCACCCGAAACATGAAAATTTCTCGATTTTCGTTGAAATTCAATCAAAAACTGTTGAAACTTGCATTTTCATCGTTTTAGACGAACTAACACGCTATCTCTTGATTAGCGCTTTCATCGAAGGTTTGTTCGACTCGAACCTCGAAAGTCACTCGATACATGAAAACTTCTCGATTTTCGTTGAAATTTAGTCAAAAACCGTAGAAACGTGCATTTTCATCGGTTTAGACGAACTATCACTCGATCCCTTGATTAGCGCTTTCGTCGATGGTCCGTTCGACTCGAACCTCGATAGTCACCCGAAACATGAAAATTTCTCGATTTTCGTTGAAATTCAATCAAAAACTGTTGAAACTTGCATTTTCATCGTTTTAGACGAACTAACACGCTATCTCTTGATTAGCGCTTTCATCGAAGGTTTGTTCGACTCGAACCTCGAAAGTCACTCGATACATGAAAACTTCTCGATTTTCGTTGAAATTTAGTCAAAAACTATTGAAACGTGTAATCTTATCGTTTTAGAAGAATACTCGATCTCTTGATTAGCGTTTTCGTCGATGGTCCGTTCGACTCGAACCTCGATAGTCACCCGAAACATGAAAATTTCTCGATTTTCGTTGAAATTCAGTCAAAAACTGTTGAAACTTGCATTTTCATCGTTTTAGACGAACTAACACTCTATCTCTTGATTAGCGCTTTCATCGAAGGTTTGTTCGACTCGAACCTCGAAAGTCACTCGATACATGAAAACTTCTCGATTTTCGTTGAAATTTAGTCAAAAACCGTTGAAACTTGCATTTTCATCGTTTTAGACGAACTAATACTCGATCTCTTGATTAGCGCTTTCGTCGATGACTCGAACCTCGAAAGACACTCGAAACATGAAGATTTCTCGATTTTTGTTGAAATTCAGTCAAAAACTATTGAAACGTGTAATCATATCGTTTTAGAAGAACTATTACTCGATCTCTTGATTAGCGCTTTCGTCGATGGCCCGTTCGACTCGAACATCGAAAGTCAGTCGAAACATGAAAACTTCTCGATTTTCGTTGAAATTTAGTCAAAAACCGTAGAAACTTGCATTTTCATCGGTTTAGACGAACTAATACTCGATCTCTTGATTAGCGCTTTTGTCGATGGTCCGTTCGACTCGAACTTCGAAAGTCACTCGACACATGAAAATTTCTCGATTTTCGTTTGAAATTGAGTCACAAACTATTGAAACCTGCAATCTCATCGATTTAGAAGAACTAACACTCGATCTCTTGATTAGCGCTTTCGTCGATGGTCCGTTCGACGCGAACCTCGAAAGTCACTCTATACATGAAAATTTCTCGATAATCGTTTGAAATTGAGTCACAAACTGTTGAAACCTGCAATCTCATCGATTTAGCAGATCTAACACTCGATCTCTTGATTAGCGCTTTCGTCGTTGGTCCGTTCGACTCGAACCTCGAAAGTCACCCGAAACATGAAAATTCCTCGATTTTCGTTGAAATTCAGTCAAAAACTATTGAAACGTGTAATCTTATCGTTTTAGAAGAACTAATACTCGATCTCTTGATTAGCGTTTTCGTCGATGGCCCGTTCGACTCGAACATCGAAAGTAAGTCGAAACAAGAAAACTTCTCGATTTTCGTTGAAATTCAGTCAAAAACCGTAGAATCGTGCATTTTCATCGGTTTAGACGAACTATCACTCGATCTCTTGATTAGCGCTTTCGTCGATGGTCCGTTCGACGCGAACCTCGAAAGTCACTCTATACATGAAAATTTCTCGATTTTCGTTTGAAATTGAGTCACAAACTGTTGAAACCTGCAATCTCATCGATTTAGCAGAACTAACACTCGATCTCTTGATTAGCGCTCTCGTCAGTTCGACTCGAACCTCAAAAGTCACTCGAAATATGAAAATTTCTCGATTTTCGTTGAAATTTAGTCAAAAACTATTGAAACCTGCAATCTCATCGTTTTAGAAGATCTGATACTCGATCTCTTGATTAGCGCTTTCGTCGATGGTCCGTTCGACTCGAACCTCGAAAGTCAGTCGACAATGAAAACTTCTCGATTTTCGTTGAGATTCAGTCAAAAACAGTAGAAACTTGCATTTTCATCGGTTTAGACGAACTAACACTCGATCTCTTGATTAGCGCTTTCGTCGAAGGTTTGTTCGACTCGAACCTCGAAAGTCACTCGATACATGAAAACTTCTCGATTTTCGTTGAAATTTAGTCAAAAACCGTTGAAACTTGCATTTTCATCGTTTTAGACGAACTAATATTCGATCTCTTGATTAGCGCTTTCGTCAATGGTCCGTTCGACTCGAACCTCGAAAGTCACTCGAAACATGAAGGTTTCTCGATTTTTGTTGAAATTCAGTCAAAAACTATTGAAACGTGTAATCTTATCGTTTTAGAAGAAATAATACTCGATCTCTTGATTAGCGTTTTCGTCGATGGCCCGTTCGACTCGAACATCGAAAGTAAGTCGAAACATGAAAACTTCTCGATTTTCGTTGAAATTCAGTCAAAAACCGTAGAAACGTGCATTTTCATCGGTTTAGACGAACTATCACTCGATCCCTTGATTAGCGCTTTCGTCGATGGTCCGTTCGACTCGTACATCGAAAGTCACTCGATACATGAAAACTTCTCGATTTTCGTTGAGATTCAGTCAAAAACAGTAGAAACTTGCATTTTCATCGGTTTAGACGAACTAACACTCGATCTCTTGATTAGCGCTTTCGTCGATGGTCCGTTCGACTCGAACCTCGATAGTCACCCGAAACATGAAAATTTCTCGATTTTCGTTGAAATTCAATCAAAAACTGTTGAAACTTGCATTTTCATCGTTTTAGACGAACTAACACGCTATCTCTTGATTAGCGCTTTCATCGAAGGTTTGTTCGACTCGAACCTCGAAAGTCACTCGATACATGAAAACTTCTCGATTTTCGTTGAAATTTAGTCAAAAACCGTAGAAACGTGCATTTTCATCGGTTTAGACGAACTATCACTCGATCCCTTGATTAGCGCTTTCGTCGATGGTCCGTTCGACTCGAACCTCGATAGTCACCCGAAACATGAAAATTTCTCGATTTTCGTTGAAATTCAATCAAAAACTGTTGAAACTTGCATTTTCATCGTTTTAGACGAACTAACACGCTATCTCTTGATTAGCGCTTTCATCGAAGGTTTGTTCGACTCGAACCTCGAAAGTCACTCGATACATGAAAACTTCTCGATTTTCGTTGAAATTTAGTCAAAAACTATTGAAACGTGTAATCTTATCGTTTTAGAAGAATACTCGATCTCTTGATTAGCGTTTTCGTCGATGGTCCGTTCGACTCGAACCTCGATAGTCACCCGAAACATGAAAATTTCTCGATTTTCGTTGAAATTCAGTCAAAAACTGTTGAAACTTGCATTTTCATCGTTTTAGACGAACTAACACTCTATCTCTTGATTAGCGCTTTCATCGAAGGTTTGTTCGACTCGAACCTCGAAAGTCACTCGATACATGAAAACTTCTCGATTTTCGTTGAAATTTAGTCAAAAACCGTTGAAACTTGCATTTTCATCGGTTTAGACGAACTAATACTCGATCTCTTGATTAGCGCTTTTGTCGATGGTCCGTTCGACTCGAACTTCGAAAGTCACTCGACACATGAAAATTTCTCGATTTTCGTTTGAAATTGAGTCACAAACTATTGAAACCTGCAATCTCATCGATTTAGAAGAACTAACACTCGATCTCTTGATTAGCGCTTTCGTCGATGGTCCGTTCGACGCGAACCTCGAAAGTCACTCTATACATGAAAATTTCTCGATAATCGTTTGAAATTGAGTCACAAACTGTTGAAACCTGCAATCTCATCGATTTAGCAGATCTAACACTCGATCTCTTGATTAGCGCTTTCGTCGTTGGTCCGTTCGACTCGAACCTCGAAAGTCACCCGAAACATGAAAATTCCTCGATTTTCGTTGAAATTCAGTCAAAAACTATTGAAACGTGTAATCTTATCGTTTTAGAAGAACTAATACTCGATCTCTTGATTAGCGTTTTCGTCGATGGCCCGATCGACTCGAACATCGAAAGCAAGTCGAAACATGAAAACTTCTCGATTTTCGTTGAAATTCATTCAAAAACCGTAGAAACTAGCATTTTCATCGGTTTAGACGAACTATCACTCGATCTCTTGTAGCGCTGTCGTCGATGGTCCGTTCGACTCGAACCTCGAAAGTCACTCGATACATGAAAACTTCTCGATTTTCGTTGAAATTCAGTCAAAAACTGTTGAAACTTGCATTTTCATCGTTTTAGACGAACTAACAGTCTATCTCTTGATTAGCGCTTTCATCGAAGGTTTGTTCGACTCGAACATCGAAAGTCACTCGATACATGAAAACTTCTCGATTTTCGTTGAAATTTAGTCAAAAACCGTTGAAACTTGCATTTTCATCGTTTTAGACGAACTAATATTCGATCTCTTGATTAGCGCTTTCGTCAATGGTCCGTTCGACTCGAACCTCGAAAGTCACTCGAAACATGAAGGTTTCTCGATTTTTGTTGAAATTCAGTCAAAAACTATTGAAACGTGTAATCTTATCGTTTTAGAAGAACTAATACTCGATCTCTTGATTAGCGTTTTCGTCGATGGCCCGTTCGACTCGAACATCGAAAGTAAGTCGAAACAAGAAAACTTCTCGATTTTCGTTGAAATTCAGTCAAAAACCGTAGAATCGTGCATTTTCATCGGTTTAGACGAACTATCACTCGATCTCTTGATTAGCGCTTTCGTCGATGGTCCGTTCGACGCGAACCTCGAAAGTCACTCTATACATGAAAATTTCTCGATTTTCGTTTGAAATTGAGTCACAAACTGTTGAAACCTGCAATCTCATCGATTTAGCAGAACTAACACTCGATCTCTTGATTAGCGCTCTCGTCAGTTCGACTCGAACCTCAAAAGTCACTCGAAATATGAAAATTTCTCGATTTTCGTAGAAATTTAGTCAAAAACTATTGAAACCTGCAATCTCATCGTTTTAGAAGATCTGATACTCGATCTCTTGATTAGCGCTTTCGTCGATGGTCCGTTCGACTCGAACCTCGAAAGTCAGTCGACAATGAAAACTTCTCGATTTTCGTTGAGATTCAGTCAAAAACAGTAGAAACTTGCATTTTCATCGGTTTAGACGAACTAACACTCGATCTCTTGATTAGCGCTTTCGTCGAAGGTTTGTTCGACTCGAACCTCGAAAGTCACTCGATACATGAAAACTTCTCGATTTTCGTTGAAATTTAGTCAAAAACCGTTGAAACTTGCATTTTCATCGTTTTAGACGAACTAATATTCGATCTCTTGATTAGCGCTTTCGTCAATGGTCCGTTCGACTCGAACCTCGAAAGTCACTCGAAACATGAAGGTTTCTCGATTTTTGTTGAAATTCAGTCAAAAACTATCGAAACGTGTAATCTTATCGTTTTAGAAGAAATAATACTCGATCTCTTGATTAGCGTTTTCGTCGATGGCCCGTTCGACTCGAACATCGAAAGTAAGTCGAAACATGAAAACTTCTCGATTTTCGTTGAAATTCAGTCAAAAACCGTAGAAACGTGCATTTTCATCGGTTTAGACGAACTAACAGTCTATCTCTTGATTAGCGCTTTCATCGAAGGTTTGTTCGACTCGAACATCGAAAGTCACTCGATACATGAAAACTTCTCGATTTTCGTTGAAATTTAGTCAAAAACCGTTGAAACTTGCATTTTCATCGTTTTAGACGAACTAATATTCGATCTCTTGATTAGCGCTTTCGTCAATGGTCCGTTCGACTCGAACCTCGAAAGTCACTCGAAACATGAAGGTTTCTCGATTTTTGTTGAAATTCAGTCAAAAACTATCGAAACGTGTAATCTTATCGTTTTAGAAGAAATAATACTCGATCCCTTGATTAGCGCTTTCGTCGATGGTCCGTTCGACTCGAACCTCGATAGTCACCCGAAACATGAAAATTTCTCGATTTTCGTTGAAATTCAATCAAAAACTGTTGAAACTTGCATTTTCATCGTTTTAGACGAACTAACACGCTATCTCTTGATTAGCGCTTTCATCGAAGGTTTGTTCGACTCGAACCTCGAAAGTCACTCGATACATGAAAACTTCTCGATTTTCGTTGAAATTTAGTCAAAAACTATTGAAACGTGTAATCTTATCGTTTTAGAAGAATACTCGATCTCTTGATTAGCGTTTTCGTCGATGGTCCGTTCGACTCGAACCTCGATAGTCACCCGAAACATGAAAATTTCTCGATTTTCGTTGAAATTCAGTCAAAAACTGTTGAAACTTGCATTTTCATCGTTTTAGACGAACTAATACTCGATCTCTTGATTAGCGCTTTCGTCGATGACTCGAACCTCGAAAGACACTCGAAACATGAAGATTTCTCGATTTTTGTTGAAATTCAGTCAAAAACTATTGAAACGTGTAATCATATCGTTTTAGAAGAACTATTACTCGATCTCTTGATTAGCGCTTTCGTCGATGGCCCGTTCGACTCGAACATCGAAAGTCAGTCGAAACATGAAAACTTCTCGATTTTCGTTGAAATTTAGTCAAAAACCGTAGAAACTTGCATTTTCATCGGTTTAGACGAACTAATACTCGATCTCTTGATTAGCGCTTTTGTCGATGGTCCGTTCGACTCGAACTTCGAAAGTCACTCGACACATGAAAATTTCTCGATTTTCGTTTGAAATTGAGTCACAAACTATTGAAACCTGCAATCTCATCGATTTAGAAGAACTAACACTCGATCTCTTGATTAGCGCTTTCGTCGATGGTCCGTTCGACGCGAACCTCGAAAGTCACTCTATACATGAAAATTTCTCGATAATCGTTTGAAATTGAGTCACAAACTGTTGAAACCTGCAATCTCATCGATTTAGCAGATCTAACACTCGATCTCTTGATTAGCGCTTTCGTCGTTGGTCCGTTCGACTCGAACCTCGAAAGTCACCCGAAACATGAAAATTTCTCGATTTTCGTTGAAATTCAGTCAAAAACTATTGAAACGTGTAATCTTATCGTTTTAGAAGAACTAATACTCGATCTCTTGATTAGCGTTTTCGTCGATGGCCCGATCGACTCGAACATCGAAAGCAAGTCGAAACATGAAAACTTCTCGATTTTCGTTGAAATTCATTCAAAAACCGTAGAAACTAGCATTTTCATCGGTTTAGACGAACTATCACTCGATCTCTTGTAGCGCTGTCGTCGATGGTCCGTTCGACTCGAACCTCGAAAGTCACTCGATACATGAAAACTTCTCGATTTTCGTTCAAATTTAGTCAAAAACCGTTGAAACTTGCATTTTCATCGTTTTAGACGGACTAATACTCGATCTCTTGATTAGCGCTTTCGTCGATGGCCCGTTCGACTCGAACATCGAAAGTCAGTCGAAACATGAAAACTTCTCGATTTTCGTTGAAATTTAGTCAAAAACTGTTGAAACCTGCAATCTCATCGATTTAGCAGAACTAACACTCGATCTCTTGATTAGCGCTTTCGTCGATGGTCCGTTCGACTCGAACCTCGAAAGTCACTCGAAACATGAAGATTTCTCAATTTTTGTTGAAATTCAGTCAAAAACTATTGAAACGTGTAATCATATCGTTTTAGAAGAACTAATACTCGATCTCTTGATTAGCGCTTTCGTCGATGGTCCGTTCGACTCGTACATCGAAAGTCACTCGATACATGAAAACTTCTCGATTTTCGTTGAGATTCAGTCAAAAACAGTAGAAACTTGCATTTTCATCGGTTTAGACGAACTAACACTCGATCTCTTGATTAGCGCTTTCGTCGATGGTCCGTTCGACTCGAACCTCGATAGTCACCCGAAACATGAAAATTTCTCGATTTTCGTTGAAATTCAATCAAAAACTGTTGAAACTTGCATTTTCATCGTTTTAGACGAACTAACACGCTATCTCTTGATTAGCGCTTTCATCGAAGGTTTGTTCGACTCGAACCTCGAAAGTCACTCGATACATGAAAACTTCTCGATTTTCGTTGAAATTTAGTCAAAAATCGTTGAAACTTGCATTTTCATCGTTTTAGACGAACTAATACTCGATCTCTTGATTAGCGCTTTCGTCGATGGTCCGTTCGACTCGAACCTCGATAGTCACCCGAAACATGAAAATTTCTCGATTTTCGTTGAAATTCAGTCAAAAACTATTGAAACCTGCAATCTCATCGTTTTAGAAGAAATAATACTCGATCTCTTGATTAGCGTTTTCGTCGATGGTCCGTTCGACTCGTACATCGAAAGTCACTCGATACATGAAAACTTCTCGATTTTCGTTGAGATTCAGTCAAAAACAGTAGAAACTTGCATTTTCATCGGTTTAGACGAACTAACACTCGATCTCTTGATTAGCGCTTTCGTCGATGGTCCGTTCGACTCGAACCTCGATAGTCACCCGAAACATGAAAATTTCTCGATTTTCGTTGAAATTCAATCAAAAACTGTTGAAACTTGCATTTTCATCGTTTTAGACGAACTAACACGCTATCTCTTGATTAGCGCTTTCATCGACGGTTTGTTCGACTCGAACCTCGAAAGTCACTCGATACATGAAAACTTCTCGATTTCCGTTGAAATTTAGTCAAAAACTATTGAAACGTGTAATCTTATCGTTTTAGAAGAACTAATACTCGATCTCTTGATTAGCGTTTTCGTCGATGGTCCGTTCGACTCGAACCTCGATAGTCACCCGAAACATGAAAATTTCTCGATTTTCGTTGAAATTCAGTCAAAAACTGTTGAAACTTGCATTTTCATCGTTTTAGACGAACTAACACTCTATCTCTTGATTAGCGCTTTCATCGAAGGTTTGTTCGACTCGAACCTCGAAAGTCACTCGATACATGAAAACTTCTCGATTTTCGTTGAAATTTAGTCAAAAACCGTTGAAACTTGCATTTTCATCGTTTTAGACGAACTAATACTCGATCTCTTGATTAGCGCTTTCGTCGATGACTCGAACCTCGAAAGACACTCGAAACATGAAGATTTCTCGATTTTTGTTGAAATTCAGTCAAAAACTATTGAAACGTGTAATCATATCGTTTTAGAAGAACTATTACTCGATCTCTTGATTAGCGTTTTCGTCGATGGCCCGTTCGACTCGAACATCGAAAGTAAGTCAAAACATGAAAACTTCTCGATTTTCGTTGAAATTCAGTCAAAAACCGTAGAAACGTGCAATTTCATCGGTTTAGACGAACTATCACTCGATCTCTTGTAGCGCTTTCGTCGATGGTCCGTTCGACTCGTACATCGAAAGTCAGTCGAAACATGAAAACTTCTCGATTTTCGTTGAAATTCAGTCAAAAACTGTAGAAACTTGCATTTTCATCGGTTTAGACGAACTATCACTCGATCTCTTGTAGCGCTTTCGTCGATGGTCCGTTCGACTCGTACATCGAAAGTCACTCGATACATGAAAACTTCTCGATTTTCGTTGAAATTCAGTCAGAAACTGTTGAAACTTGCATTTTCATCGTTTTTGAGGAAATAACACTCGATCTCTTGATTTGCACTTTGGTCGATGGTCCGTTCGACTCGAACCTTAAAAGTCACTCTATACATGAAAATTTCTCGATTTTCGTTTGAAATTGCGTCACAAACTATTGAAACCTGCAATCTCATCGATTTAGAAGAACTAACACTCGATCTCTTGATTAGCGCTTTCGTCGATGGCCCGTTCGACTCGAACATCGAAAGTCAGTCGAAACATGAAAACTCCTCGATTTTCGTTGAAATTCAGTCAAAAACCGTAGAAACTAGCATTTTCATCGGTTTAGACGAACTAACACTCTATCTCTTGATTAGCGCTTTCATCGAAGGTTTGTTCGACTCGAACCTCGAAAGTCACTCGATACATGAAAACTTCTCGATTTTCGTTGAAATTTAGTCAAAAACCGTTGAAACTTGCATTTTCATCGTTTTAGACGAACTAATATTCGATCTCTTGATTAGCGCTTTCGTCAATGGTCCGTTCGACTCGAACCTCGAAAGTCACTCGAAACATGAAGATTTCTCGATTTTCGTTGAAATTCAGTCAAAAACTGTAGAAACTTGCATTTTCATCGGTTTAGACGAATTAACAGTCGATCTCTTGATTAGCGCTTTCGTCGATGGCCCGTTCGACTCGAACATCGAAAGTCAGTCGAAACATGAAAACTTTTCGATTTTCGTTGAAATTCATTCAAAAACCGTAGAAACTAGCATTTTCATCGGTTTAGACGAACTATCACTCGATCTCTTGTAGCGCTTTCGTCGATGGTCCGTTCGACTCGTACATCGAAAGTCACTCGATACATGAAAACTTCTCGATTTTCGTTGAAATTCAGTCAGAAACTGTTGAAACTTGCATTTTCATCGTTTTTGAGGAAATAACACTCGATCTCTTGATTTGCACTTTGGTCGATGGTCCGGTCGACTCGAACCTTAAAAGTCACTCTATACATGAAAATTTCTCGATTTTCGTTTGAAATTGAGTCACAAACTATTGAAACCTGCAATCTCATCGATTTAGAAGAACTAACACTCGATCTCTTGATTAGCGTTTTCGTCGATGGCCCGTTCGACTCGAACATCGAAAGTAAGTCAAAACATGAAAACTTCTCGATTTTCGTTGAAATTCAGTCAAAAACCGTAGAAACGTGCAATTTCATCGGTTTAGACGAACTATCACTCGATCTCTTGTAGCGCTTTCGTCGATGGTCCGTTCGACTCGTACATCGAAAGTCAGTCGAAACATGAAAACTTCTCGATTTTCGTTGAAATTCAGTCAAAAACAGCAGAAACTTGCATTTTCATCGGTTTAGACGAACTAACAGTCGATCTCTTGATTAGCGCTTTCGTCGATTGTCCGTTCGACTCGAATCTCGAAAGTCACCCGAAACATGAAAATTTCTCGATTTTCGTTGAAATTCAGTCAAAAACTGTTGAAACTTGCATTTTCATCGTTTTAGACGAACTAACAGTCTATCTCTTGATTAGCGCTTTCATCGAAGGTTTGTTCGACTCGAACCTCGAAAGTCACTCGAAACATGAAGGTTTCTCGATTTTTGTTGAAATTCAGTCAAAAACTATTGAAACGTGTAATCTTATCGTTTTAGAAGAAATAATACTCGATCTCTTGATTAGCGTTTTCGTCGAAGGCCCGTTCGACTCGAACATCGAAAGTAAGTCGAAACATGAAAACTTCTCGATTTTCGTTGAAATTCAGTCAAAAACAGTAGAAACTTGCATTTTCATCGGTTTAGACGAACTAACACTCGATCTCTTGATTAGCGCTTTCGTCGATGGTCCGTTCGACTCGAACCTCGATAGTCACCCGAAACATGAAAATTTCTCGATTTTCGTTGAAATTCAGTCAAAAACTATTGAAACCTGCAATCTCATCGTTTTAGAAGATCTAATACTCGATCTCTTGATTAGCGCCTTCGTCGATGGTCCGTTCGACTCGTACATCGAAAGTCAGTCGAAACATGAAAACTTCTCGATTTTCGTTGAAATTCAGTCAAAAACTGTAGAAACTTGCATTTTCATCGGTTTAGACGAACTATCACTCGATCTCTTGATTAGCGCTTTCGTCGATGGTCCGTTCGACTCGAACCTCGATAGTCACCCGAAACATGAAAATTTCTCGATTTTCGTTGAAATTCAGTCAAAAACTGTTGAAACTTGCATTTTCATCGTTTTAGACGAACTAACACTCTATCTCTTGATTAGCGCTTTCATCGAAGGTTTGTTCGACTCGAACCTCGAAAGTCACTCGATACATGAAAACTTCTCGATTTTCGTTGAGATTCAGTCAAAAACAGTAGAAACTTGCATTTTCATCGGTTTAGACGAACTAACACTCGATCTCTTGATTAGCGCTTTCGTCGTTGGTCCGTTCGACTCGAACCTCGAAAGTCACCCGAAACATGAAAATTTGTCGATTTTCGTTGAAATTCAGTCAAAAATTATTGAAACGTGTAATCTTATCGTTTTAGAAGAACTAATACTCGATCTCTTGATTAGCGTTTTCGTCGATGGCCCGATCGACTCGAACATCGAAAGCAAGTCGAAACATGAAAACTTCTCGATTTTCGTTGAAATTTAGTCAAAAAACGTAGAAACTTGCATTTTCATCGGTTTAGACGAACTAATACTCGATCTCTTGATTAGCGCTTTCGTCGATGGTCCGTTCGACTCGAACCTCAATAGTCACCCGAAACATGAAAATTTCTCGATTTTCGTTGAAATTCAGTCAAAAAACGTAGAAACCTGCAATCTCATCGTTTTAGAAGATCTAATACTCGATCTCTTGATTAGCGCCTTCGTCGATGGTCCGTTCGACTCGTACATCGAAAGTCAGTCGAAACATGAAAACTTCTCGATTTTCGTTGAAATTCAGTCAAAAACTGTAGAAACTTGCATTTTCATCGGTTTAGACGAACTATCACTCGATCTCTTGTAGCGCTTTCGTCGATGGTCCGTTCGACTCGTACATCGAAAGTCACTCGATACATGAAAACTTCTCGATTTTCGTTGAAATTCAGTCAGAAACTGTTGAAACTTGCATTTTCATCGTTTTTGAGGAAATAACACTCGATCTCTTGATTTGCACTTTGGTCGATGGTCCGTTCGACTCGAACCTTAAAAGTCACTCTATACATGAAAATTTCTCGATTTTCGTTTGAAATTGCGTCACAAACTATTGAAACCTGCAATCTCATCGATTTAGAAGAACTAACACTCGATCTCTTGATTAGCGCTTTCGTCGATGGCCCGTTCGACTCGAACATCGAAAGTCAGTCGAAACATGAAAACTCCTCGATTTTCGTTGAAATTCAGTCAAAAACCGTAGAAACTAGCATTTTCATCGGTTTAGACGAACTAACACTCTATCTCTTGATTAGCGCTTTCATCGAAGGTTTGTTCGACTCGAACCTCGAAAGTCACTCGATACATGAAAACTTCTCGATTTTCGTTGAAATTTAGTCAAAAACCGTTGAAACTTGCATTTTCATCGTTTTAGACGAACTAATATTCGATCTCTTGATTAGCGCTTTCGTCAATGGTCCGTTCGACTCGAACCTCGAAAGTCACTCGAAACATGAAGATTTCTCGATTTTCGTTGAAATTCAGTCAAAAACTGTAGAAACTTGCATTTTCATCGGTTTATACGAATTAACAGTCGATCTCTTGATTAGCGCTTTCGTCGATGGCCCGTTCGACTCGAACATCGAAAGTCAGTCGAAACATGAAAACTTTTCGATTTTCGTTGAAATTCAGTCAAAAACCGTAGAAACTAGCATTTTCATCGGTTTAGACGAACTATCACTCGATCTCTTGTAGCGCTTTCGTCGATGGTCCGTTCGACTCGTACATCGAAAGTCACTCGATACATGAAAACTTCTCGATTTTCGTTGAAATTCAGTCAGAAACTGTTGAAACTTGCATTTTCATCGTTTTTGAGGAAATAACACTCGATCTCTTGATTTGCACTTTGGTCGATGGTCCGTTCGACTCGAACCTTAAAAGTCACGCTATACATGAAAATTTCTCGATTTTCGTTTGAAATTGAGTCACAAACTATTGAAACCTGCAATCTCATCGATTTAGAAGAACTAACACTCGATCTCTTGATTAGCGTTTTCGTCGATGGCCCGTTCGACTCGAACATCGAAAGTAAGTCAAAACATGAAAACTTCTCGATTTTCGTTGAAATTCAGTCAAAAACCGTAGAAACGTGCAATTTCATCGGTTTAGACGAACTATCACTCGATCTCTTGTAGCGCTTTCGTCGATGGTCCGTTCGACTCGAACATCGAAAGTAAGTCGAAACATGAAAACTTCTCGATTTTCGTTGAAATTCAGTCAAAAACCGTAGAAACGTGCATTTTCATCGGTTTAGACGAACTATCACTCGATCCCTTGATTAGCGCTTTCGTCGATGGTCCGTTCGACTCGTACATCGAAAGTCACTCGATACATGAAAACTTCACGATTTTCGTTGAGATTCAATCAAAAACAGTAGAAACTTGCATTTTCATCGGTTTAGACGAACTAACACTCGATCTCTTGATTAGCGCTTTCGTCGATGGTCCGTTCGACTCGAACCTCGATAGTCACCCGAAACATGAAAATTTCTCGATTTTCGTTGAAATTCAGTCAAAAACTATTGAAACCTGCAATCTCATCGTTTTAGAAGAAATAATACTCGATCTCTTGATTAGCGTTTTCGTCGATGGTCCGTTCGACTCGTACATCGAAAGTCACTCGATACATGAAAACTTTTCGATTTTCGTTGAGATTCAGTCAAAAACAGTAGAAACTTGCATTTTCATCGGTTTAGACGAACTAACACTCGATCTCTTGATTAGCGCTTTCGTCGATGGTCCGTTCGACTCGAACCTCGATAGTCACCAGAAACATGAAAATTTCTCGATTTTCGTTGAAATTCAATCAAAAACTGTTGAAACTTGCATTTTCATCGTTTTAGACGAACTAACACTCTATCTCTTGATTAGCGCTTTCATCGAAGGTTTGTTCGACTCGAACCTCGAAAGTCACTCGATACATGAAAACTTCTCGATTTTCGTTGAAATTTAGTCAAAAACCGTTGAAACTTGCATTTTCATCGTTTTAGACGAACTAATACTCGATCTCTTGATTAGCGCTTTCGTCGATGACTCGAACCTCGAAAGACACTCGAAACATGAAGATTTCTCGATTTTTGTTGAAATTCAGTCAAAAACTATTGAAACGTGTAATCATATCGTTTTAGAAGAACTATTACTCGATCTCTTGATTAGCGCTTTCGTCGATGGCCCGTTCGACTCGAACATCGAAAGTCAGTCGAAACATGAAAACTTCTCGATTTTCGTTGAAATTTAGTCAAAAACCGTAGAAACTTGCATTTTCATCGGTTTAGACGAACTAATACTCGATCTCTTGATTAGCGCTTTTGTCGATGGTCCGTTCGACTCGAACTTCGAAAGTCACTCGACACATGAAAATTTCTCGATTTTCGTTTGAAATTGAGTCACAAACTATTGAAACCTGCAATCTCATCGATTTAGAAGAACTAACACTCGATCTCTTGATTAGCGCTTTCGTCGATGGTCAGTTCGACGCGAACCTCGAAAGTCACTCTATACATGAAAATTTCTCGATAATCGTTTGAAATTGAGTCACAAACTGTTGAAACCTGCAATCTCATCGATTTAGCAGATCTAACACTCGATCTCTTGATTAGCGCTTTCGTCGTTGGTCCGTTCGACTCGAACCTCGAAAGTCACCCGAAACATGAAAATTTCTCGATTTTCGTTGAAATTCAGTCAAAAACTATTGAAACGTGTAATCTTATCGTTTTAGAAGAACTAATACTCGATCTCTTGATTAGCGTTTTCGTCGATGGCCCGTTCGACTCGAACATCGAAAGTAAGTCGAAACAAGAAAACTTCTCGATTTTCGTTGAAATTCAGTCAAAAACCGTAGAATCGTGCATTTTCATCGGTTTAGACGAACTATCACTCGATCTCTTGATTAGCGCTTTCGTCGATGGTCCGTTCGACGCGAACCTCGAAAGTCACTCTATACATGAAAATTTCTCGATTTTCGTTTGAAATTGAGTCACAAACTGTTGAAACCTGCAATCTCATCGATTTAGCAGAACTAACACTCGATCTCTTGATTAGCGCTCTCGTCAGTTCGACTCGAACCTCAAAAGTCACTCGAAATATGAAAATTTCTCGATTTTCGTTGAAATTTAGTCAAAAACTATTGAAACCTGCAATCTCATCGTTTTAGAAGATCTGATACTCGATCTCTTGATTAGCGCTTTCGTCGATGGTCCGTTCGACTCGAACCTCGAAAGTCAGTCGACAATGAAAACTTCTCGATTTTCGTTGAGATTCAGTCAAAAACAGTAGAAACTTGCATTTTCATCGGTTTAGACGAACTAACACTCGATCTCTTGATTAGCGCTTTCGTCGAAGGTTTGTTCGACTCGAACCTCGAAAGTCACTCGATACATGAAAACTTCTCGATTTTCGTTGAAATTTAGTCAAAAACCGTTGAAACTTGCATTTTCATCGTTTTAGACGAACTAATATTCGATCTCTTGATTAGCGCTTTCGTCAATGGTCCGTTCGACTCGAACCTCGAAAGTCACTCGAAACATGAAGGTTTCTCGATTTTTGTTGAAATTCAGTCAAAAACTATTGAAACGTGTAATCTTATCGTTTTAGAAGAAATAATACTCGATCTCTTGATTAGCGTTTTCGTCGATGGCCCGTTCGACTCGAACATCGAAAGTAAGTCGAAACATGAAAACTTCTCGATTTTCGTTGAAATTCAGTCAAAAACCGTAGAAACGTGCATTTTCATCGGTTTAGACGAACTATCACTCGATCCCTTGATTAGCGCTTTCGTCGATGGTCCGTTCGACTCGTACATCGAAAGTCACTCGATACATGAAAACTTCTCGATTTTCGTTGAGATTCAGTCAAAAACAGTAGAAACTTGCATTTTCATCGGTTTAGACGAACTAACACTCGATCTCTTGATTAGCGCTTTCGTCGATGGTCCGTTCGACTCGAACCTCGATAGTCACCCGAAACATGAAAATTTCTCGATTTTCGTTGAAATTCAATCAAAAACTGTTGAAACTTGCATTTTCATCGTTTTAGACGAACTAACACGCTATCTCTTGATTAGCGCTTTCATCGAAGGTTTGTTCGACTCGAACCTCGAAAGTCACTCGATACATGAAAACTTCTCGATTTTCGTTGAAATTTAGTCAAAAACCGTAGAAACGTGCATTTTCATCGGTTTAGACGAACTATCACTCGATCCCTTGATTAGCGCTTTCGTCGATGGTCCGTTCGACTCGAACCTCGATAGTCACCCGAAACATGAAAATTTCTCGATTTTCGTTGAAATTCAATCAAAAACTGTTGAAACTTGCATTTTCATCGTTTTAGACGAACTAACACGCTATCTCTTGATTAGCGCTTTCATCGAAGGTTTGTTCGACTCGAACCTCGAAAGTCACTCGATACATGAAAACTTCTCGATTTTCGTTGAAATTTAGTCAAAAACTATTGAAACGTGTAATCTTATCGTTTTAGAAGAATACTCGATCTCTTGATTAGCGTTTTCGTCGATGGTCCGTTCGACTCGAACCTCGATAGTCACCCGAAACATGAAAATTTCTCGATTTTCGTTGAAATTCAGTCAAAAACTGTTGAAACTTGCATTTTCATCGTTTTAGACGAACTAACACTCTATCTCTTGATTAGCGCTTTCATCGAAGGTTTGTTCGACTCGAACCTCGAAAGTCACTCGATACATGAAAACTTCTCGATTTTCGTTGAAATTTAGTCAAAAACCGTTGAAACTTGCATTTTCATCGTTTTAGACGAACTAATACTCGATCTCTTGATTAGCGCTTTCGTCGATGACTCGAACCTCGAAAGACACTCGAAACATGAAGATTTCTCGATTTTTGTTGAAATTCAGTCAAAAACTATTGAAACGTGTAATCATATCGTTTTAGAAGAACTATTACTCGATCTCTTGATTAGCGCTTTCGTCGATGGCCCGTTCGACTCGAACATCGAAAGTCAGTCGAAACATGAAAACTTCTCGATTTTCGTTGAAATTTAGTCAAAAACCGTAGAAACTTGCATTTTCATCGGTTTAGACGAACTAATACTCGATCTCTTGATTAGCGCTTTTGTCGATGGTCCGTTCGACTCGAACTTCGAAAGTCACTCGACACATGAAAATTTCTCGATTTTCGTTTGAAATTGAGTCACAAACTATTGAAACCTGCAATCTCATCGATTTAGAAGAACTAACACTCGATCTCTTGATTAGCGCTTTCGTCGATGGTCCGTTCGACGCGAACCTCGAAAGTCACTCTATACATGAAAATTTCTCGATAATCGTTTGAAATTGAGTCACAAACTGTTGAAACCTGCAATCTCATCGATTTAGCAGATCTAACACTCGATCTCTTGATTAGCGCTTTCGTCGTTGGTCCGTTCGACTCGAACCTCGAAAGTCACCCGAAACATGAAAATTCCTCGATTTTCGTTGAAATTCAGTCAAAAACTATTGAAACGTGTAATCTTATCGTTTTAGAAGAACTAATACTCGATCTCTTGATTAGCGTTTTCGTCGATGGCCCGTTCGACTCGAACATCGAAAGTAAGTCGAAACAAGAAAACTTCTCGATTTTCGTTGAAATTCAGTCAAAAACCGTAGAATCGTGCATTTTCATCGGTTTAGACGAACTATCACTCGATCTCTTGATTAGCGCTTTCGTCGATGGTCCGTTCGACGCGAACCTCGAAAGTCACTCTATACATGAAAATTTCTCGATTTTCGTTTGAAATTGAGTCACAAACTGTTGAAACCTGCAATCTCATCGATTTAGCAGAACTAACACTCGATCTCTTGATTAGCGCTCTCGTCAGTTCGACTCGAACCTCAAAAGTCACTCGAAATATGAAAATTTCTCGATTTTCGTTGAAATTTAGTCAAAAACTATTGAAACCTGCAATCTCATCGTTTTAGAAGATCTGATACTCGATCTCTTGATTAGCGCTTTCGTCGATGGTCCGTTCGACTCGAACCTCGAAAGTCAGTCGACAATGAAAACTTCTCGATTTTCGTTGAGATTCAGTCAAAAACAGTAGAAACTTGCATTTTCATCGGTTTAGACGAACTAACACTCGATCTCTTGATTAGCGCTTTCGTCGAAGGTTTGTTCGACTCGAACCTCGAAAGTCACTCGATACATGAAAACTTCTCGATTTTCGTTGAAATTTAGTCAAAAACCGTTGAAACTTGCATTTTCATCGTTTTAGACGAACTAATATTCGATCTCTTGATTAGCGCTTTCGTCAATGGTCCGTTCGACTCGAACCTCGAAAGTCACTCGAAACATGAAGGTTTCTCGATTTTTGTTGAAATTCAGTCAAAAACTATTGAAACGTGTAATCTTATCGTTTTAGAAGAAATAATACTCGATCTCTTGATTAGCGTTTTCGTCGATGGCCCGTTCGACTCGAACATCGAAAGTAAGTCGAAACATGAAAACTTCTCGATTTTCGTTGAAATTCAGTCAAAAACCGTAGAAACGTGCATTTTCATCGGTTTAGACGAACTATCACTCGATCCCTTGATTAGCGCTTTCGTCGATGGTCCGTTCGACTCGTACATCGAAAGTCACTCGATACATGAAAACTTCTCGATTTTCGTTGAGATTCAGTCAAAAACAGTAGAAACTTGCATTTTCATCGGTTTAGACGAACTAACACTCGATCTCTTGATTAGCGCTTTCGTCGATGGTCCGTTCGACTCGAACCTCGATAGTCACCCGAAACATGAAAATTTCTCGATTTTCGTTGAAATTCAATCAAAAACTGTTGAAACTTGCATTTTCATCGTTTTAGACGAACTAACACGCTATCTCTTGATTAGCGCTTTCATCGAAGGTTTGTTCGACTCGAACCTCGAAAGTCACTCGATACATGAAAACTTCTCGATTTTCGTTGAAATTTAGTCAAAAACCGTAGAAACGTGCATTTTCATCGGTTTAGACGAACTATCACTCGATCCCTTGATTAGCGCTTTCGTCGATGGTCCGTTCGACTCGAACCTCGATAGTCACCCGAAACATGAAAATTTCTCGATTTTCGTTGAAATTCAATCAAAAACTGTTGAAACTTGCATTTTCATCGTTTTAGACGAACTAACACGCTATCTCTTGATTAGCGCTTTCATCGAAGGTTTGTTCGACTCGAACCTCGAAAGTCACTCGATACATGAAAACTTCTCGATTTTCGTTGAAATTTAGTCAAAAACTATTGAAACGTGTAATCTTATCGTTTTAGAAGAATACTCGATCTCTTGATTAGCGTTTTCGTCGATGGTCCGTTCGACTCGAACCTCGATAGTCACCCGAAACATGAAAATTTCTCGATTTTCGTTGAAATTCAGTCAAAAACTGTTGAAACTTGCATTTTCATCGTTTTAGACGAACTAACACTCTATCTCTTGATTAGCGCTTTCATCGAAGGTTTGTTCGACTCGAACCTCGAAAGTCACTCGATACATGAAAACTTCTCGATTTTCGTTGAAATTTAGTCAAAAACCGTTGAAACTTGCATTTTCATCGTTTTAGACGAACTAATACTCGATCTCTTGATTAGCGCTTTCGTCGATGACTCGAACCTCGAAAGACACTCGAAACATGAAGATTTCTCGATTTTTGTTGAAATTCAGTCAAAAACTATTGAAACGTGTAATCATATCGTTTTAGAAGAACTATTACTCGATCTCTTGATTAGCGCTTTCGTCGATGGCCCGTTCGACTCGAACATCGAAAGTCAGTCGAAACATGAAAACTTCTCGATTTTCGTTGAAATTTAGTCAAAAACCGTAGAAACTTGCATTTTCATCGGTTTAGACGAACTAATACTCGATCTCTTGATTAGCGCTTTTGTCGATGGTCCGTTCGACTCGAACTTCGAAAGTCACTCGACACATGAAAATTTCTCGATTTTCGTTTGAAATTGAGTCACAAACTATTGAAACCTGCAATCTCATCGATTTAGAAGAACTAACACTCGATCTCTTGATTAGCGCTTTCGTCGATGGTCCGTTCGACGCGAACCTCGAAAGTCACTCTATACATGAAAATTTCTCGATAATCGTTTGAAATTGAGTCACAAACTGTTGAAACCTGCAATCTCATCGATTTAGCAGATCTAACACTCGATCTCTTGATTAGCGCTTTCGTCGTTGGTCCGTTCGACTCGAACCTCGAAAGTCACCCGAAACATGAAAATTCCTCGATTTTCGTTGAAATTCAGTCAAAAACTATTGAAACGTGTAATCTTATCGTTTTAGAAGAACTAATACTCGATCTCTTGATTAGCGTTTTCGTCGATGGCCCGATCGACTCGAACATCGAAAGCAAGTCGAAACATGAAAACTTCTCGATTTTCGTTGAAATTCATTCAAAAACCGTAGAAACTAGCATTTTCATCGGTTTAGACGAACTATCACTCGATCTCTTGTAGCGCTGTCGTCGATGGTCCGTTCGACTCGAACCTCGAAAGTCACTCGATACATGAAAACTTCTCGATTTTCGTTGAAATTCAGTCAAAAACTGTTGAAACTTGCATTTTCATCGTTTTAGACGAACTAACAGTCTATCTCTTGATTAGCGCTTTCATCGAAGGTTTGTTCGACTCGAACATCGAAAGTCACTCGATACATGAAAACTTCTCGATTTTCGTTGAAATTTAGTCAAAAACCGTTGAAACTTGCATTTTCATCGTTTTAGACGAACTAATATTCGATCTCTTGATTAGCGCTTTCGTCAATGGTCCGTTCGACTCGAACCTCGAAAGTCACTCGAAACATGAAGGTTTCTCGATTTTTGTTGAAATTCAGTCAAAAACTATTGAAACGTGTAATCTTATCGTTTTAGAAGAACTAATACTCGATCTCTTGATTAGCGTTTTCGTCGATGGCCCGTTCGACTCGAACATCGAAAGTAAGTCGAAACAAGAAAACTTCTCGATTTTCGTTGAAATTCAGTCAAAAACCGTAGAATCGTGCATTTTCATCGGTTTAGACGAACTATCACTCGATCTCTTGATTAGCGCTTTCGTCGATGGTCCGTTCGACGCGAACCTCGAAAGTCACTCTATACATGAAAATTTCTCGATTTTCGTTTGAAATTGAGTCACAAACTGTTGAAACCTGCAATCTCATCGATTTAGCAGAACTAACACTCGATCTCTTGATTAGCGCTCTCGTCAGTTCGACTCGAACCTCAAAAGTCACTCGAAATATGAAAATTTCTCGATTTTCGTAGAAATTTAGTCAAAAACTATTGAAACCTGCAATCTCATCGTTTTAGAAGATCTGATACTCGATCTCTTGATTAGCGCTTTCGTCGATGGTCCGTTCGACTCGAACCTCGAAAGTCAGTCGACAATGAAAACTTCTCGATTTTCGTTGAGATTCAGTCAAAAACAGTAGAAACTTGCATTTTCATCGGTTTAGACGAACTAACACTCGATCTCTTGATTAGCGCTTTCGTCGAAGGTTTGTTCGACTCGAACCTCGAAAGTCACTCGATACATGAAAACTTCTCGATTTTCGTTGAAATTTAGTCAAAAACCGTTGAAACTTGCATTTTCATCGTTTTAGACGAACTAATATTCGATCTCTTGATTAGCGCTTTCGTCAATGGTCCGTTCGACTCGAACCTCGAAAGTCACTCGAAACATGAAGGTTTCTCGATTTTTGTTGAAATTCAGTCAAAAACTATCGAAACGTGTAATCTTATCGTTTTAGAAGAAATAATACTCGATCTCTTGATTAGCGTTTTCGTCGATGGCCCGTTCGACTCGAACATCGAAAGTAAGTCGAAACATGAAAACTTCTCGATTTTCGTTGAAATTCAGTCAAAAACCGTAGAAACGTGCATTTTCATCGGTTTAGACGAACTAACAGTCTATCTCTTGATTAGCGCTTTCATCGAAGGTTTGTTCGACTCGAACATCGAAAGTCACTCGATACATGAAAACTTCTCGATTTTCGTTGAAATTTAGTCAAAAACCGTTGAAACTTGCATTTTCATCGTTTTAGACGAACTAATATTCGATCTCTTGATTAGCGCTTTCGTCAATGGTCCGTTCGACTCGAACCTCGAAAGTCACTCGAAACATGAAGGTTTCTCGATTTTTGTTGAAATTCAGTCAAAAACTATCGAAACGTGTAATCTTATCGTTTTAGAAGAAATAATACTCGATCCCTTGATTAGCGCTTTCGTCGATGGTCCGTTCGACTCGAACCTCGATAGTCACCCGAAACATGAAAATTTCTCGATTTTCGTTGAAATTCAATCAAAAACTGTTGAAACTTGCATTTTCATCGTTTTAGACGAACTAACACGCTATCTCTTGATTAGCGCTTTCATCGAAGGTTTGTTCGACTCGAACCTCGAAAGTCACTCGATACATGAAAACTTCTCGATTTTCGTTGAAATTTAGTCAAAAACTATTGAAACGTGTAATCTTATCGTTTTAGAAGAATACTCGATCTCTTGATTAGCGTTTTCGTCGATGGTCCGTTCGACTCGAACCTCGATAGTCACCCGAAACATGAAAATTTCTCGATTTTCGTTGAAATTCAGTCAAAAACTGTTGAAACTTGCATTTTCATCGTTTTAGACGAACTAACACTCTATCTCTTGATTAGCGCTTTCATCGAAGGTTTGTTCGACTCGAACCTCGAAAGTCACTCGATACATGAAAACTTCTCGATTTTCGTTGAAATTTAGTCAAAAACCGTTGAAACTTGCATTTTCATCGTTTTAGACGAACTAATACTCGATCTCTTGATTAGCGCTTTCGTCGATGACTCGAACCTCGAAAGACACTCGAAACATGAAGATTTCTCGATTTTTGTTGAAATTCAGTCAAAAACTATTGAAACGTGTAATCATATCGTTTTAGAAGAACTATTACTCGATCTCTTGATTAGCGCTTTCGTCGATGGCCCGTTCGACTCGAACATCGAAAGTCAGTCGAAACATGAAAACTTCTCGATTTTCGTTGAAATTTAGTCAAAAACCGTAGAAACTTGCATTTTCATCGGTTTAGACGAACTAATACTCGATCTCTTGATTAGCGCTTTTGTCGATGGTCCGTTCGACTCGAACTTCGAAAGTCACTCGACACATGAAAATTTCTCGATTTTCGTTTGAAATTGAGTCACAAACTATTGAAACCTGCAATCTCATCGATTTAGAAGAACTAACACTCGATCTCTTGATTAGCGCTTTCGTCGATGGTCCGTTCGACGCGAACCTCGAAAGTCACTCTATACATGAAAATTTCTCGATAATCGTTTGAAATTGAGTCACAAACTGTTGAAACCTGCAATCTCATCGATTTAGCAGATCTAACACTCGATCTCTTGATTAGCGCTTTCGTCGTTGGTCCGTTCGACTCGAACCTCGAAAGTCACCCGAAACATGAAAATTTCTCGATTTTCGTTGAAATTCAGTCAAAAACTATTGAAACGTGTAATCTTATCGTTTTAGAAGAACTAATACTCGATCTCTTGATTAGCGTTTTCGTCGATGGCCCGATCGACTCGAACATCGAAAGCAAGTCGAAACATGAAAACTTCTCGATTTTCGTTGAAATTCATTCAAAAACCGTAGAAACTAGCATTTTCATCGGTTTAGACGAACTATCACTCGATCTCTTGTAGCGCTGTCGTCGATGGTCCGTTCGACTCGAACCTCGAAAGTCACTCGATACATGAAAACTTCTCGATTTTCGTTCAAATTTAGTCAAAAACCGTTGAAACTTGCATTTTCATCGTTTTAGACGGACTAATACTCGATCTCTTGATTAGCGCTTTCGTCGATGGCCCGTTCGACTCGAACATCGAAAGTCAGTCGAAACATGAAAACTTCTCGATTTTCGTTGAAATTTAGTCAAAAACTGTTGAAACCTGCAATCTCATCGATTTAGCAGAACTAACACTCGATCTCTTGATTAGCGCTTTCGTCGATGGTCCGTTCGACTCGAACCTCGAAAGTCACTCGAAACATGAAGATTTCTCAATTTTTGTTGAAATTCAGTCAAAAACTATTGAAACGTGTAATCATATCGTTTTAGAAGAACTAATACTCGATCTCTTGATTAGCGCTTTCGTCGATGGTCCGTTCGACTCGTACATCGAAAGTCACTCGATACATGAAAACTTCTCGATTTTCGTTGAGATTCAGTCAAAAACAGTAGAAACTTGCATTTTCATCGGTTTAGACGAACTAACACTCGATCTCTTGATTAGCGCTTTCGTCGATGGTCCGTTCGACTCGAACCTCGATAGTCACCCGAAACATGAAAATTTCTCGATTTTCGTTGAAATTCAATCAAAAACTGTTGAAACTTGCATTTTCATCGTTTTAGACGAACTAACACGCTATCTCTTGATTAGCGCTTTCATCGAAGGTTTGTTCGACTCGAACCTCGAAAGTCACTCGATACATGAAAACTTCTCGATTTTCGTTGAAATTTAGTCAAAAATCGTTGAAACTTGCATTTTCATCGTTTTAGACGAACTAATACTCGATCTCTTGATTAGCGCTTTCGTCGATGGTCCGTTCGACTCGAACCTCGATAGTCACCCGAAACATGAAAATTTCTCGATTTTCGTTGAAATTCAGTCAAAAACTATTGAAACCTGCAATCTCATCGTTTTAGAAGAAATAATACTCGATCTCTTGATTAGCGTTTTCGTCGATGGTCCGTTCGACTCGTACATCGAAAGTCACTCGATACATGAAAACTTCTCGATTTTCGTTGAGATTCAGTCAAAAACAGTAGAAACTTGCATTTTCATCGGTTTAGACGAACTAACACTCGATCTCTTGATTAGCGCTTTCGTCGATGGTCCGTTCGACTCGAACCTCGATAGTCACCCGAAACATGAAAATTTCTCGATTTTCGTTGAAATTCAATCAAAAACTGTTGAAACTTGCATTTTCATCGTTTTAGACGAACTAACACGCTATCTCTTGATTAGCGCTTTCATCGACGGTTTGTTCGACTCGAACCTCGAAAGTCACTCGATACATGAAAACTTCTCGATTTCCGTTGAAATTTAGTCAAAAACTATTGAAACGTGTAATCTTATCGTTTTAGAAGAACTAATACTCGATCTCTTGATTAGCGTTTTCGTCGATGGTCCGTTCGACTCGAACCTCGATAGTCACCCGAAACATGAAAATTTCTCGATTTTCGTTGAAATTCAGTCAAAAACTGTTGAAACTTGCATTTTCATCGTTTTAGACGAACTAACACTCTATCTCTTGATTAGCGCTTTCATCGAAGGTTTGTTCGACTCGAACCTCGAAAGTCACTCGATACATGAAAACTTCTCGATTTTCGTTGAAATTTAGTCAAAAACCGTTGAAACTTGCATTTTCATCGTTTTAGACGAACTAATACTCGATCTCTTGATTAGCGCTTTCGTCGATGACTCGAACCTCGAAAGACACTCGAAACATGAAGATTTCTCGATTTTTGTTGAAATTCAGTCAAAAACTATTGAAACGTGTAATCATATCGTTTTAGAAGAACTATTACTCGATCTCTTGATTAGCGTTTTCGTCGATGGCCCGTTCGACTCGAACATCGAAAGTAAGTCAAAACATGAAAACTTCTCGATTTTCGTTGAAATTCAGTCAAAAACCGTAGAAACGTGCAATTTCATCGGTTTAGACGAACTATCACTCGATCTCTTGTAGCGCTTTCGTCGATGGTCCGTTCGACTCGAACCTCGAAAGTCACTCGATACATGAAAACTTCTCGATTTTCGTTGAAATTTAGTCAAAAACCGTTGAAACTTGCATTTTCATCGTTTTAGACGGACTAATACTCGATCTCTTGATTAGCGCTTTCGTCGATGGCCCGTTCGACTCGAACATCGAAAGTCAGTCGAAACATGAAAACTTCTCGATTTTCGTTGAAATTTAGTCAAAAACCGTAGAAACTTGCATTTTCATCGGTTTAGACGAACTAATACTCGATCTCTTGATTAGCGCTTTTGTCGATGGTCCGTTCGACTCGAACTTCGAAAGTCACTCGACACATGAAAATTTCTCGATTTTCGTTTGAAATTGAGTCACAAACTATTGAAACCTGCAATCTCATCGATTTAGAAGAACTAACACTCGATCTCTTGATTAGCGCTTTCGTCGATGGTCCGTTCGACGCGAACCTCGAAAGTCACTCTATACATGAAAATTTCTCGATAATCGTTTGAAATTGAGTCACAAACTGTTGAAACCTGCAATCTCATCGATTTAGCAGATCTAACACTCGATCTCTTGATTAGCGCTTTCGTCGTTGGTCCGTTCGACTCGAACCTCGAAAGTCACCCGAAACATGAAAATTTCTCGATTTTCGTTGAAATTCAGTCAAAAACTATTGAAACGTGTAATCTTATCGTTTTAGAAGAACTAATACTCGATCTCTTGATTAGCGTTTTCGTCGATGGCCCGATCGACTCGAACATCGAAAGCAAGTCGAAACATGAAAACTTCTCGATTTTCGTTGAAATTTAGTCAAAAAACGTAGAAACTTGCATTTTCATCGGTTTAGACGAACTAATACTCGATCTCTTGATTAGCGCTTTCGTCGATGGCCCGTTCGACTCGAACATCGAAAGTCAGTCGAAACATGAAAACTCCTCGATTTTCGTTGAAATTCAGTCAAAAACCGTAGAAACTAGCATTTTCATCGGTTTAGACGAACTAACACTCTATCTCTTGATTAGCGCTTTCATCGAAGGTTTGTTCGACTCGAACCTCGAAAGTCACTCGATACATGAAAACTTCTCGATTTTCGTTGAAATTTAGTCAAAAACCGTTGAAACTTGCATTTTCATCGTTTTAGACGAACTAATATTCGATCTCTTGATTAGCGCTTTCGTCAATGGTCCGTTCGACTCGAACCTCGAAAGTCACTCGAAACATGAAGATTTCTCGATTTTCGTTGAAATTCAGTCAAAAACTGTAGAAACTTGCATTTTCATCGGTTTAGACGAATTAACAGTCGATCTCTTGATTAGCGCTTTCGTCGATGGCCCGTTCTACTCGAACATCGAAAGTCAGTCGAAACATGAAAACTTTTCGATTTTCGTTGAAATTCATTCAAAAACCGTAGAAACTAGCATTTTCATCGGTTTAGACGAACTATCACTCGATCTCTTGTAGCGCTTTCGTCGATGGTCCGTTCGACTCGTACATCGAAAGTCACTCGATACATGAAAACTTCTCGATTTTCGTTGAAATTCAGTCAGAAACTGTTGAAACTTGCATTTTCATCGTTTTTGAGGAAATAACACTCGATCTCTTGATTTGCACTTTGGTCGATGGTCCGTTCGACTCGAACCTTAAAAGTCACTCTATACATGAAAATTTCTCGATTTTCGTTTGAAATTGAGTCACAAACTATTGAAACCTGCAATCTCATCGATTTAGAAGAACTAACACTCGATCTCTTGATTAGCGTTTTCGTCGATGGCCCGTTCGACTCGAACATCGAAAGTAAGTCAAAACATGAAAACTTCTCGATTTTCGTTGAAATTCAGTCAAAAACCGTAGAAACGTGCAATTTCATCGGTTTAGACGAACTATCACTCGATCTCTTGTAGCGCTTTCGTCGATGGTCCGTTCGACTCGTACATCGAAAGTCAGTCGAAACATGAAAACTTCTCGATTTTCGTTGAAATTCAGTCAAAAACAGCAGAAACTTGCATTTTCATCGGTTTAGACGAAGTAACAGTCGATCTCTTGATTAGCGCTTTCGTCGATTGTCCGTTCGACTCGAATCTCGAAAGTCACCCGAAACATGAAAATTTCTCGATTTTCGTTGAAATTCAGTCAAAAACTGTTGAAACTTGCATTTTCATCGTTTTAGACGAACTAACAGTCTATCTCTTGATTAGCGCTTTTATCGAAGGTTTGTTCGACTCGAACATCGAAAGTCACTCGATACATGAAAACTTCTCGATTTTCGTTGAAATTTAGTCAAAAACCGTTGAAACTTGCATTTTCATCGTTTTAGACGAACTAATATTCGATCTCTTGATTAGCGCTTTCGTCAATGGTCCGTTCGACTCGAACCTCGAAAGTCACTCGAAACATGAAGGTTTCTCGATTTTTGTTGAAATTCAGTCAAAAACTATTGAAACGTGTAATCTTATCGTTTTAGAAGAAATAATACTCGATCTCTTGATTAGCGTTTTCGTCGAAGGCCCGTTCGACTCGAACATCGAAAGTAAGTCGAAACATGAAAACTTCTCGATTTTCGTTGAAATTCAGTCAAAAACCGTAGAAACGTGCATTTTCATCGGTTTAGACGAACTATCACTCGATCCCTTGATTAGCGCTTTCGTCGATGGTCCGTTCGACTCGTACATCGAAAGTCACTCGATACATGAAAACTTCACGATTTTCGTTGAGATTCAATCAAAAACAGTAGAAACTTGCATTTTCATCGGTTTAGACGAACTAACACTCGATCTCTTGATTAGCGCTTTCGTCGATGGTCCGTTCGACTCGAACCTCGATAGTCACCCGAAACATGAAAATTTCTCGATTTTCGTTGAAATTCAGTCAAAAACTATTGAAACCTGCAATCTCATCGTTTTAGAAGAAATAATACTCGATCTCTTGATTAGCGTTTTCGTCGATGGTCCGTTCGACTCGTACATCGAAAGTCACTCGATACATGAAAACTTTTCGATTTTCGTTGAGATTCAGTCAAAAACAGTAGAAACTTGCATTTTCATCGGTTTAGACGAACTAACACTCGATCTCTTGATTAGCGCTTTCGTCGATGGTCCGTTCGACTCGAACCTCGATAGTCACCAGAAACATGAAAATTTCTCAATTTTCGTTGAAATTCAATCAAAAACTGTTGAAACTTGCATTTTCATCGTTTTAGACGAACTAACACTCTATCTCTTGATTAGCGCTTTCATCGAAGGTTTGTTCGACTCGAACCTCGAAAGTCACTCGATACATGAAAACTTCTCGATTTTCGTTGAAATTTAGTCAAAAACCGTTGAAACTTGCATTTTCATCGTTTTAGACGAACTAATACTCGATCTCTTGATTAGCGCTTTCGTCGATGACTCGAACCTCGAAAGACACTCGAAACATGAAGATTTCTCGATTTTTGTTGAAATTCAGTCAAAAACTATTGAAACGTGTAATCATATCGTTTTAGAAGAACTATTACTCGATCTCTTGATTAGCGCTTTCGTCGATGGCCCGTTCGACTCGAACATCGAAAGTCAGTCGAAACATGAAAACTTCTCGATTTTCGTTGAAATTTAGTCAAAAACCGTAGAAACTTGAATTTTCATCGGTTTAGACGAACTAATACTCGATCTCTTGATTAGCGCTTTTGTCGATGGTCCGTTCGACTCGAACTTCGAAAGTCACTCGACACATGAAAATTTCTCGATTTTCGTTTGAAATTGAGTCACAAACTATTGAAACCTGCAATCTCATCGATTTAGAAGAACTAACACTCGATCTCTTGATTAGCGCTTTCGTCGATGGTCCGTTCGACGCGAACCTCGAAAGTCACTCTATACATGAAAATTTCTCGATAATCGTTTGAAATTGAGTCACAAACTGTTGAAACCTGCAATCTCATCGATTTAGCAGATCTAACACTCGATCTCTTGATTAGCGCTTTCGTCGTTGGTCCGTTCGACTCGAACCTCGAAAGTCACCCGAAACATGAAAATTTCTCGATTTTCGTTGAAATTCAGTCAAAAACTATTGAAACGTGTAATCTTATCGTTTTAGAAGAACTAATACTCGATCTCTTGATTAGCGTTTTCGTCGATGGCCCGTTCGACTCGAACATCGAAAGTAAGTCGAAACAAGAAAACTTCTCGATTTTCGTTGAAATTCAGTCAAAAACCGTAGAATCGTGCATTTTCATCGGTTTAGACGAACTATCACTCGATCTCTTGATTAGCGCTTTCGTCGATGGTCCGTTCGACGCGAACCTCGAAAGTCACTCTATACATGAAAATTTCTCGATTTTCGTTTGAAATTGAGTCACAAACTGTTGAAACCTGCAATCTCATCGATTTAGCAGAACTAACACTCGATCTCTTGATTAGCGCTCTCGTCAGTTCGACTCGAACCTCAAAAGTCACTCGAAATATGAAAATTTCTCGATTTTCGTTGAAATTTAGTCAAAAACTATTGAAACCTGCAATCTCATCGTTTTAGAAGATCTGATACTCGATCTCTTGATTAGCGCTTTCGTCGATGGCCCGTTCGACTCGAACATCGAAAGTCAGTCGAAACATGAAAACTCCTCGATTTTCGTTGAAATTTAGTCAAAAACCGTAGAAACGTGCAATTTCATCGGTTTAGACGAACTATCACTCGATCTCTTGTAGCGCTTTCGTCGATGGTCCGTTCGACTCGAACCTCGAAAGTCACTCGATACATGAAAACTTCTCGATTTTCGTCGAAATTTAGTCAAAAACCGTTGAAACTTGCATTTTCATCGTTTTAGACGGACTAATACTCGATCTCTTGATTAGCGCTTTCGTCGATGGCCCGTTCGACTCGAACATCGAAAGTCAGTCGAAACATGAAAACTCCTCGATTTTCGTTGAAATTTAGTCAAAAACCGTAGAAACGTGCAATTTCATCGGTTTAGACGAACTATCACTCGATCTCTTGTAGCGCTTTCGTCGATGGTCCGTTCGACTCGTACATCGAAAGTCAGTCGAAACATGAAAACTTCTCGATTTTCGTTGAAATTCAGTCAAAAACAGCAGAAACTTGCATTTTCATCGGTTTAGACGAACTAACAGTCGATCTCTTGATTAGCGCTTTCGTCGATTGTCCGTTCGACTCGAATCTCGAAAGTCACCCGAAACATGAAAATTTCTCGATTTTCGTTGAAATTCAGTCAAAAACTATTGAAACGTGTAATCTTATCGTTTTAGAAGAACTAATACTCGATCTCTTGATTAGCGTTTTCGTCGATGGCCCGTTCGACTCGAACATCGAAAGTAAGTCGAAACAAGAAAACTTCTCGATTTTCGTTGAAATTCAGTCAAAAACCGTAGAATCGTGCATTTTCATCGGTTTAGACGAACTATCACTCGATCTCTTGATTAGCGCTTTCGTCGATGGTCCGTTCGACGCGAACCTCGAAAGTCACTCTATACATGAAAATTTCTCGATTTTCGTTTGAAATTGAGTCACAAACTGTTGAAACCTGCAATCTCATCGATTTAGCAGAACTAACACTCGATCTCTTGATTAGCGCTCTCGTCAGTTCGACTCGAACCTCAAAAGTCACTCGAAATATGAAAATTTCTCGATTTTCGTTGAAATTTAGTCAAAAACTATTGAAACCTGCAATCTCATCGTTTTAGAAGATCTGATACTCGATCTCTTGATTAGCGCTTTCGTCGATGGTCCGTTCGACTCGAACCTCGAAAGTCAGTCGACAATGAAAACTTCTCGATTTTCGTTGAGATTCAGTCAAAAACAGTAGAAACTTGCATTTTCATCGGTTTAGACGAACTAACACTCGATCTCTTGATTAGCGCTTTCGTCGATGGTCCGTTCGACTCGAACCTCGATAGTCACCCGAAACATGAAAATTTCTCGATTTTCGTTGAAATTAAGTCAAAAACTGTTGAAACTTGCATTTTCATCGTTTTAGACGAACTAACACTCTATCTCTTGATTAGCGCTTTCATCGAAGGTTTGTTCGACTCGAACCTCGAAAGTCACTCGATACATGAAAACTTCTCGATTTTCGTTGAAATTTAGTCAAAAACCGTTGAAACTTGCATTTTCATCGTTTTAGACGAACTAATATTCGATCTCTTGATTAGCGCTTTCGTCAATGGTCCGTTCGACTCGAACCTCGAAAGTCACTCGAAACATGAAGGTTTCTCGATTTTTGTTGAAATTCAGTCAAAAACTATTGAAACGTGTAATCTTATCGTTTTAGAAGAAATAATACTCGATCTCTTGATTAGCGTTTTCGTCGATGGCCCGTTCGACTCGAACATCGAAAGTAAGTCGAAACATGAAAACTTCTCGATTTTCGTTGAAATTCAGTCAAAAACCGTAGAAACGTGCATTTTCATCGGTTTAGACGAACTATCACTCGATCCCTTGATTAGCGCTTTCGTCGATGGTCCGTTCGACTCGTACATCGAAAGTCACTCGATACATGAAAACTTCTCGATTTTCGTTGAGATTCAGTCAAAAACAGTAGAAACTTGCATTTTCATCGGTTTAGACGAACTAACACTCGATCTCTTGATTAGCGCTTTCGTCGATGGTCCGTTCGACTCGAACCTCGATAGTCACCCGAAACATGAAAATTTCTCGATTTTCGTTGAAATTCAGTCAAAAACTGTTGAAACTTGCATTTTCATCGTTTTAGACGAACTAACACTCTATCTCTTGATTAGCGCTTTCATCGAAGGTTTGTTCGACTCGAACCTCGAAAGTCACTCGATACATGAAAACTTCTCGATTTTCGTTGAAATTTAGTCAAAAACCGTTGAAACTTGCATTTTCATCGTTTTAGACGAACTAATATTCGATCTCTTGATTAGCGCTTTCGTCAATGGTCCGTTCGACTCGAACCTCGAAAGTCACTCGAAACATGAAGGTTTCTCGATTTTTGTTGAAATTCAGTCAAAAACTATTGAAACGTGTAATCTTATCGTTTTAGAAGAAATAATACTCGATCTCTTGATTAGCGTTTTCGTCGATGGCCCGTTCGACTCGAACATCGAAAGTAAGTCGAAACATGAAAACTTCTCGATTTTCGTTGAAATTCAGTCAAAAACCGTAGAAACGTGCATTTTCATCGGTTTAGACGAACTATCACTCGATCCCTTGATTAGCGCTTTCGTCGATGGTCCGTTCGACTCGAACCTCGAAAGTCACTCGAAACATGAAGGTTTCTCGATTTTTGTTGAAATTCAGTCAAAAACTATTGAAACGTGTAATCTTATCGTTTTAGAAGAAATAATACTCGATCTCTTGATTAGCGTTTTCGTCGATGGCCCGTTCGACTCGAACATCGAAAGTAAGTCGAAACATGAAAACTTCTCGATTTTCGTTGAAATTCAGTCAAAAACCGTAGAAACGTGCATTTTCATCGGTTTAGACGAACTATCACTCGATCCCTTGATTAGCGCTTTCGTCGATGGTCCGTTCGACTCGTACATCGAAAGTCACTCGATACATGAAAACTTCTCGATTTTCGTTGAGATTCAGTCAAAAACAGTAGAAACTTGCATTTTCATCGGTTTAGACGAACTAACACTCGATCTCTTGATTAGCGCTTTCGTCGATGGTCCGTTCGACTCGAACCTCGATAGTCACCCGAAACATGAAAACTTCTCGATTTTCGTTGAAATTCAGTCAGAAACTGTTGAAACTTGCATTTTCATCGTTTTTGAGGAAATAACACTCGATCTCTTGATTTGCACTTTGGTCGATGGTCCGTTCGACTCGAACCTTAAAAGTCACTCTATACATGAAAATTTCTCGATTTTCGTTTGAAATTGAGTCACAAACTATTGAAACCTGCAATCTCATCGATGTAGAACAACTAACACTCGATCTCTTGATTAGCGCTTTCGTCGATGGCCCGTTCGACTCGAACATCGAAAGTCAGTCGAAACATGAAAACTCCTCGATTTTCGTTGAAATTCAGTCAAAAACCGTAGAAACTAGCATTTTCATCGGTTTAGACGAACTATCACTCGATCTCTTGTAGCGCTTTCGTCGATGGTCCGTTCGACTCGAACCTCGAAAGTCACTCGATACATGAAAACTTCTCGATTTTCGTTGAAATTTAGTCAAAAACCGTTGAAACTTGCATTTTCATCGTTTTAGACGGACTAATACTCGATCTCTTGATTAGCGCTTTCGTCGATGGCCCGTTCGACTCGAACATCGAAAGTCAGTCGAAACATGAAAACTCCTCGATTTTCGTTGAAATTTAGTCAAAAACTGTTGAAACCTGCAATCTCATCGATTTAGCAGAACTAACACTCGATCTCTTGATTAGCGCTTTCGTTGATGGTCCGTTCGACTCGAATCTCGAAAGTCACTCGAAACATGAAGATTTCTCAATTTTTGTTGAAATTCAGTCAAAAACTATTGAAACGTGTAATCATATCGTTTTAGAAGAACTAATACTCGATCTCTTGATTAGCGTTTTCGTCGATGGCCCGTTCGACTCGAACATCGAAAGTAAGTCAAAACATGAAAACTTCTCGATTTTCGTTGAAATTCAGTCAAAAACCGTAGAAACGTGCAATTTCATCGGTTTAGACGAACTATCACTCGATCTCTTGTAGCGCTTTCGTCGATGGTCCGTTCGACTCGTACATCGAAAGTCAGTCGAAACATGAAAACTTCTCGATTTTCGTTGAAATTCAGTCAAAAACAGCAGAAACTTGCATTTTCATCGGTTTAGACGAACTAACAGTCGATCTCTTGATTAGCGCTTTCGTCGATTGTCCGTTCGACTCGAATCTCGAAAGTCACCCGAAACATGAAAATTTCTCGATTTTCGTTGAAATTCAGTCAAAAACTATTGAAACGTGTAATCTTATCGTTTTAGAAGAACTAATACTCGATCTCTTGATTAGCGTTTTCGTCGATGGCCCGTTCGACTCGAACATCGAAAGTAAGTCGAAACATGAAAACTTCTCGATTTTCGTTGAAATTCAGTCAAAAACCGTAGAATCGTGCATTTTCATCGGTTTAGACGAACTATCACTCGATCTCTTGATTAGCGCTTTCGTCGATGGTCCGTTCGACTCGAACCTCGATAGTCACCCGAAACATGAAAATTTCTCGATTTTCGTTGAAATTCAGTCAAAAACTGTTGAAACTTGCATTTTCATCGTTTTAGACGAACTAACACTCTATCTCTTGATTAGCGCTTTCATCGAAGGTTTGTTCGACTCGAACCTCGAAAGTCACTCGATACATGAAAACTTCTCGATTTTCGTTGAGATTCAGTCAAAAACAGTAGAAACTTGCATTTTCATCGGTTTAGACGAATTAACAGTCGATCTCTTGATTAGCGCTTTCGTCGATGGCCCGTTCGACTCGAACATCGAAAGTCAGTCGAAACATGAAAACTTTTCGATTTTCGTTGAAATTCATTCAAAAACCGTAGAAACTAGCATTTTCATCGGTTTAGACGAACTATCACTCGATCTCTTGTAGCGCTTTCGTCGATGGTCCGTTCGACTCGTACATCGAAAGTCACTCGATACATGAAAACTTCTCGATTTTCGTTGAAATTCAGTCAGAAACTGTTGAAACTTGCATTTTCATCGTTTTTGAGGAAATAACACTCGATCTCTTGATTTGCACTTTGGTCGATGGTCCGTTCGACTCGAACCTTAAAAGTCACTCTATACATGAAAATTTCTCGATTTTCGTTTGAAATTGAGTCACAAACTATTGAAACCTGCAATCTCATCGATTTAGAAGAACTAACACTCGATCTCTTGATTAGCGTTTTCGTCGATGGCCCGTTCGACTCGAACATCGAAAGTAAGTCAAAACATGAAAACTTCTCGATTTTCGTTGAAATTCAGTCAAAAACCGTAGAAACGTGCAATTTCATCGGTTTAGACGAACTATCACTCGATCTCTTGTAGCGCTTTCGTCGATGGTCCGTTCGACTCGTACATCGAAAGTCAGTCGAAACATGAAAACTTCTCGATTTTCGTTGAAATTCAGTCAAAAACAGCAGAAACTTGCATTTTCATCGGTTTAGACGAACTAACAGTCGATCTCTTGATTAGCGCTTTCGTCGATTGTCCGTTCGACTCGAATCTCGAAAGTCACCCGAAACATGAAAATTTCTCGATTTTCGTTGAAATTCAGTCAAAAACTGTTGAAACTTGCATTTTCATCGTTTTAGACGAACTAACAGTCTATCTCTTGATTAGCGCTTTCATCGAAGGTTTGTTCGACTCGAACATCGAAAGTCACTCGATACATGAAAACTTCTCGATTTTCGTTGAAATTTAGTCAAAAACCGTTGAAACTTGCATTTTCATCGTTTTAGACGAACTAATATTCGATCTCTTGATTAGCGCTTTCGTCAATGGTCCGTTCGACTCGAACCTCGAAAGTCACTCGAAACATGAAGGTTTCTCGATTTTTGTTGAAATTCAGTCAAAAACTATTGAAACGTGTAATCTTATCGTTTTAGAAGAAATAATACTCGATCTCTTGATTAGCGTTTTCGTCGAAGGCCCGTTCGACTCGAACATCGAAAGTAAGTCGAAACATGAAAACTTCTCGATTTTCGTTGAAATTCAGTCAAAAACCGTAGAAACGTGCATTTTCATCGGTTTAGACGAACTATCACTCGATCCCTTGATTAGCGCTTTCGTCGATGGTCCGTTCGACTCGTACATCGAAAGTCACTCGATACATGAAAACTTCACGATTTTCGTTGAGATTCAATCAAAAACAGTAGAAACTTGCATTTTCATCGGTTTAGACGAACTAACACTCGATCTCTTGATTAGCGCTTTCGTCGATGGTCCGTTCGACTCGAACCTCGATAGTCACCCGAAACATGAAAATTTCTCGATTTTCGTTGAAATTCAGTCAAAAACTATTGAAACCTGCAATCTCATCGTTTTAGAAGAAATAATACTCGATCTCTTGATTAGCGTTTTCGTCGATGGTCCGTTCGACTCGTACATCGAAAGTCACTCGATACATGAAAACTTTTCGATTTTCGTTGAGATTCAGTCAAAAACAGTAGAAACTTGCATTTTCATCGGTTTAGACGAACTAACACTCGATCTCTTGATTAGCGCTTTCGTCGATGGTCCGTTCGACTCGAACCTCGATAGTCACCAGAAACATGAAAATTTCTCGATTTTCGTTGAAATTCAATCAAAAACTGTTGAAACTTGCATTTTCATCGTTTTAGACGAACTAACACTCTATCTCTTGATTAGCGCTTTCATCGAAGGTTTGTTCGACTCGAACCTCGAAAGTCACTCGATACATGAAAACTTCTCGATTTTCGTTGAAATTTAGTCAAAAACCGTTGAAACTTGCATTTTCATCGTTTTAGACGAACTAATACTCGATCTCTTGATTAGCGCTTTCGTCGATGAGTCGAACCTCGAAAGACACTCGAAACATGAAGATTTCTCGATTTTTGTTGAAATTCAGTCAAAAACTATTGAAACGTGTAATCATATCGTTTTAGAAGAACTATTACTCGATCTCTTGATTAGCGCTTTCGTCGATGGCCCGTTCGACTCGAACATCGAAAGTCAGTCGAAACATGAAAACTTCTCGATTTTCGTTGAAATTTAGTCAAAAACCGTAGAAACTTGCATTTTCATCGGTTTAGACGAACTAATACTCGATCTCTTGATTAGCGCTTTTGTCGATGGTCCGTTCGACTCGAACTTCGAAAGTCACTCGACACATGAAAATTTCTCGATTTTCGTTTGAAATTGAGTCACAAACTATTGAAACCTGCAATCTCATCGATTTAGAAGAACTAACACTCGATCTCTTGATTAGCGCTTTCGTCGATGGTCCGTTCGACGCGAACCTCGAAAGTCACTCTATACATGAAAATTTCTCGATAATCGTTTGAAATTGAGTCACAAACTGTTGAAACCTGCAATCTCATCGATTTAGCAGATCTAACACTCGATCTCTTGATTAGCGCTTTCGTCGTTGGTCCGTTCGACTCGAACCTCGAAAGTCACCCGAAACATGAAAATTTCTCGATTTTCGTTGAAATTCAGTCAAAAACTATTGAAACGTGTAATCTTATCGTTTTAGAAGAACTAATACTCGATCTCTTGATTAGCGTTTTCGTCGATGGCCCGTTCGACTCGAACATCGAAAGTCACTCGATACATGAAAACTTCTCGATTTTCGTCGAAATTTAGTCAAAAACCGTTGAAACTTGCATTTTCATCGTTTTAGACGGACTAATACTCGATCTCTTGATTAGCGCTTTCGTCGATGGCCCGTTCGACTCGAACATCGAAAGTCAGTCGAAACATGAAAACTCCTCGATTTTCGTTGAAATTTAGTCAAAAACCGTAGAAACGTGCAATTTCATCGGTTTAGACGAACTATCACTCGATCTCTTGTAGCGCTTTCGTCGATGGTCCGTTCGACTCGTACATCGAAAGTCAGTCGAAACATGAAAACTTCTCGATTTTCGTTGAAATTCAGTCAAAAACAGCAGAAACTTGCATTTTCATCGGTTTAGACGAACTAACAGTCGATCTCTTGATTAGCGCTTTCGTCGATTGTCCGTTCGACTCGAATCTCGAAAGTCACCCGAAACATGAAAATTTCTCGATTTTCGTTGAAATTCAGTCAAAAACTATTGAAACGTGTAATCTTATCGTTTTAGAAGAACTAATACTCGATCTCTTGATTAGCGTTTTCGTCGATGGCCCGTTCGACTCGAACATCGAAAGTAAGTCGAAACAAGAAAACTTCTCGATTTTCGTTGAAATTCAGTCAAAAACCGTAGAATCGTGCATTTTCATCGGTTTAGACGAACTATCACTCGATCTCTTGATTAGCGCTTTCGTCGATGGTCCGTTCGACGCGAACCTCGAAAGTCACTCTATACATGAAAATTTCTCGATTTTCGTTTGAAATTGAGTCACAAACTGTTGAAACCTGCAATCTCATCCATTTAGCAGAACTAACACTCGATCTCTTGATTAGCGCTCTCGTCAGTTCGACTCGAACCTCAAAAGTCACTCGAAATATGAAAATTTCTCGATTTTCGTTGAAATTTAGTCAAAAACTATTGAAACCTGCAATCTCATCGTTTTAGAAGATCTGATACTCGATCTCTTGATTAGCGCTTTCGTCGATGGTCCGTTCGACTCGAACCTCGAAAGTCAGTCGACAATGAAAACTTCTCGATTTTCGTTGAGATTCAGTCAAAAACAGTAGAAACTTGCATTTTCATCGGTTTAGACGAACTAACACTCGATCTCTTGATTAGCGCTTTCGTCGATGGTCCGTTCGACTCGAACCTCGATAGTCACCCGAAACATGAAAATTTCTCGATTTTCGTTGAAATTCAGTCAAAAACTGTTGAAACTTGCATTTTCATCGTTTTAGACGAACTAACACTCTATCTCTTGATTAGCGCTTTCATCGAAGGTTTGTTCGACTCGAACCTCGAAAGTCACTCGATACATGAAAACTTCTCGATTTTCGTTGAAATTTAGTCAAAAACCGTTGAAACTTGCATTTTCATCGTTTTAGACGAACTAATATTCGATCTCTTGATTAGCGCTTTCGTCAATGGTCCGTTCGACTCGAACCTCGAAAGTCACTCGAAACATGAAGGTTTCTCGATTTTTGTTGAAATTCAGTCAAAAACTATTGAAACGTGTAATCTTATCGTTTTAGAAGAAATAATACTCGATCTCTTGATTAGCGTTTTCGTCGATGGCCCGTTCGACTCGAACATCGAAAGTAAGTCGAAACATGAAAACTTCTCGATTTTCGTTGAAATTCAGTCAAAAACCGTAGAAACGTGCATTTTCATCGGTTTAGACGAACTATCACTCGATCCCTTGATTAGCGCTTTCGTCGATGGTCCGTTCGACTCGTACATCGAAAGTCACTCGATACATGAAAACTTCTCGATTTTCGTTGAGATTCAGTCAAAAACAGTAGAAACTTGCATTTTCATCGGTTTAGACGAACTAACACTCGATCTCTTGATTAGCGCTTTCGTCGATGGTCCGTTCGACTCGAACCTCGATAGTCACCCGAAACATGAAAATTTCTCGATTTTCGTTGAAATTCAATCAAAAACTGTTGAAACTTGCATTTTCATCGTTTTAGACGAACTAACACGATATCTCTTGATTAGCGCTTTCATCGAAGGTTTGTTCGACTCGAACCTCGAAAGTCACTCGATACATGAAAACTTCTCGATTTTCGTTGAAATTTAGTCAAAAACCGTAGAAACGTGCATTTTCATCGGTTTAGACGAACTATCACTCGATCCCTTGATTAGCGCTTTCGTCGATGGTCCGTTCGACTCGAACCTCGATAGTCACCCGAAACATGAAAATTTCTCGATTTTCGTTGAAATTCAATCAAAAACTGTTGAAACTTGCATTTTCATCGTTTTAGACGAACTAACACGCTATCTCTTGATTAGCGCTTTCATCGAAGGTTTGTTCGACTCGAACCTCGAAAGTCACTCGATACATGAAAACTTCTCGATTTTCGTTGAAATTTAGTCAAAAACTATTGAAACGTGTAATCTTATCGTTTTAGAAGAACTAATACTCGATCTCTTGATTAGCGTTTTCGTCGATGGTCCGTTCGACTCGAACCTCGATAGTCACCCGAAACATGAAAATTTCTCGATTTTCGTTGAAATTCAGTCAAAAACTGTTGAAACTTGCATTTTCATCGTTTTAGACGAACTAACACTCTATCTCTTGATTAGCGCTTTCATCGAAGGTTTGTTCGACTCGAACCTCGAAAGTCACTCGATACATGAAAACTTCTCGATTTTCGTTGAAATTTAGTCAAAAACCGTTGAAACTTGCATTTTCATCGTTTTAGACGAACTAATACTCGATCTCTTGATTAGCGCTTTCGTCGATGACTCGAACCTCGAAAGACACTCGAAACATGAAGATTTCTCGATTTTTGTTGAAATTCAGTCAAAAACTATTGAAACGTGTAATCATATCGTTTTAGAAGAACTATTACTCGATCTCTTGATTAGCGCTTTCGTCGATGGCCCGTTCGACTCGAACATCGAAAGTCAGTCGAAACATGAAAACTTCTCGATTTTCGTTGAAATTTAGTCAAAAACCGTAGAAACTTGCATTTTCATCGGTTTAGACGAACTAATACTCGATCTCTTGATTAGCGCTTTTGTCGATGGTCCGTTCGACTCGAACTTCGAAAGTCACTCGACACATGAAAATTTCTCGATTTTCGTTTGAAATTGAGTCACAAACTATTGAAACCTGCAATCTCATCGATTTAGAAGAACTAACACTCGATCTCTTGATTAGCGCTTTCGTCGATGGTCCGTTCGACGCGAACCTCGAAAGTCACTCTATACATGAAAATTTCTCGATAATCGTTTGAAATTGAGTCACAAACTGTTGAAACCTGCAATCTCATCGATTTAGCAGATCTAACACTCGATCTCTTGATTAGCGCTTTCGTCGTTGGTCCGTTCGACTCGAACCTCGAAAGTCACCCGAAACATGAAAATTTCTCGATTTTCGTTGAAATTCAGTCAAAAACTATTGAAACGTGTAATCTTATCGTTTTAGAAGAACTAATACTCGATCTCTTGATTAGCGTTTTCGTCGATGGCCCGATCGACTCGAACATCGAAAGCAAGTCGAAACATGAAAACTTCTCGATTTTCGTTGAAATTCATTCAAAAACCGTAGAAACTAGCATTTTCATCGGTTTAGACGAACTATCACTCGATCTCTTGTAGCGCTGTCGTCGATGGTCCGTTCGACTCGAACCTCGAAAGTCACTCGATACATGAAAACTTCTCGATTTTCGTTGAAATTTAGTCAAAAACCGTTGAAACTTGCATTTTCATCTTTTTAGACGGACTAATACTCGATCTCTTGATTAGCGCTTTCGTCGATGGCCCGTTCGACTCGAACATCGAAAGTCAGTCGAAACATGAAAACTTCTCGATTTTCGTTGAAATTTAGTCAAAAACTGTTGAAACCTGCAATCTCATCGATTTAGCAGAACTAACACTCGATCTCTTGATTAGCGCTTTCGTCGATGGTCCGTTCGACTCGAACCTCGAAAGTCACTCGAAACATGAAGATTTCTCAATTTTTGTTGAAATTCAGTCAAAAACTATTGAAACGTGTAATCAGATCGTTTTAGAAGAACTAATACTCGATCTCTTGATTAGCGCTTTCGTCGATGGTCCGTTCGACTCGTACATCGAAAGTCACTCGATACATGAAAACTTCTCGATTTTCGTTGAGATTCAGTCAAAAACAGTAGAAACTTGCATTTTCATCGGTTTAGACGAACTAACACTCGATCTCTTGATTAGCGCTTTCGTCGATGGTCCGTTCGACTCGAACCTCGATAGTCACCCGAAACATGAAAATTTCTCGATTTTCGTTGAAATTCAATCAAAAACTGTTGAAACTTGCATTTTCATCGTTTTAGACGAACTAACACGCTATCTCTTGATTAGCGCTTTCATCGAAGGTTTGTTCGACTCGAACCTCGAAAGTCACTCGATACATGAAAACTTCTCGATTTTCGTTGAAATTTAGTCAAAAATCGTTGAAACTTGCATTTTCATCGTTTTAGACGAACTAATACTCGATCTCTTGATTAGCGCTTTCGTCGATGGTCCGTTCGACTCGAACCTCGATAGTCACCCGAAACATGAAAATTTCTCGATTTTCGTTGAAATTCAGTCAAAAACTATTGAAACCTGCAATCTCATCGTTTTAGAAGAAATAATACTCGATCTCTTGATTAGCGTTTTCGTCGATGGTCCGTTCGACTCGTACATCGAAAGTCACTCGATACATGAAAACTTCTCGATTTTCGTTGAAATTTAGTCAAAAACCGTTGAAACTTGCATTTTCATCGTTTTAGACGAACTAATACTCGAACTCTTGATTAGCGCTTTCGTCGATGACTCGAACCTCGAAAGACACTCGAAACATGAAGATTTCTCGATTTTTGTTGAAATTCAGTCAAAAACTATTGAAACGTGTAATCATATCGTTTTAGAAGAACTATTACTCGATCTCTTGATTAGCGTTTTCGTCGATGGCCCGTTCGACTCGAACATCGAAAGTAAGTCAAAACATGAAAACTTCTCGATTTTCGTTGAAATTCAGTCAAAAACCGTAGAAACGTGCAATTTCATCGGTTTAGACGAACTATCACTCGATCTCTTGTAGCGCTTTCGTCGATGGTCCGTTCGACTCGAACCTCGAAAGTCACTCGATACATGAAGACTTCTCGATTTTCGTTGAAATTTAGTCAAAAACCGTTGAAACTTGCATTTTCATCGTTTTAGACGGACTAATACTCGATCTCTTGATTAGCGCTTTCGTCGATGGCCCGTTCGACGCGAACATCGAAAGTCAGTCGAAACATGAAAACTTCTCGATTTTCGTTGAAATTTAGTCAAAAACCGTAGAAACTTGCATTTTCATCGGTTTAGACGAACTAATACTCGATCTCTTGATTAGCGCTTTTGTCGATGGTCCGTTCGACTCGAACTTCGAAAGTCACTCGACACATGAAAATTTCTCGATTTTCGTTTGAAATTGAGTCACAAACTATTGAAACCTGCAATCTCATCGATTTAGAAGAACTAACACTCGATCTCTTGATTAGCGCTTTCGTCGATGGTCCGTTCGACGCGAACCTCGAAAGTCACTCTATACATGAAAATTTCTCGATAATCGTTTGAAATTGAGTCACAAACTGTTGAAACCTGCAATCTCATCGATTTAGCAGATCTAACACTCGATCTCTTGATTAGCGCTTTCGTCGTTGGTCCGTTCGACTCGAACCTCGAAAGTCACCCGAAACATGAAAATTTCTCGATTTTCGTTGAAATTCAGTCAAAAACTATTGAAACGTGTAATCTTATCGTTTTAGAAGAACTAATACTCGATCTCTTGATTAGCGTTTTCGTCGATGGCCCGATCGACTCGAACATCGAAAGCAAGTCGAAACATGAAAACTTCTCGATTTTCGTTGAAATTTAGTCAAAAAACGTAGAAACTTGCATTTTCATCGGTTTAGACGAACTAATACTCGATCTCTTGATTAGCGCTTTCGTCGATGGTCCGTTCGACTCGAACCTCGATAGTCACCCGAAACATGAAAATTTCTCGATTTTCGTTGAAATTCAGTCAAAAAACGTAGAAACCTGCAATCTCATCGTTTTAGAAGATCTAATACTCGATCTCTTGATTAGCGCCTTCGTCGATGGTCCGTTCGACTCGTACATCGAAAGTCAGTCGAAACATGAAAACTTCTCGATTTTCGTTGAGATTCAGTCAAAAACTGTAGAAACTTGCATTTTCATCGGTTTAGACGAACTATCACTCGATCTCTTGTAGCGCTTTCGTCGATGGTCCGTTCGACTCGTACATCGAAAGTCACTCGATACATGAAAACTTCTCGATTTTCGTTGAAATTCAGTCAGAAACTGTTGAAACTTGCATTTTCATCGTTTTTGAGGAAATAACACTCGATCTCTTGATTTGCACTTTGGTCGATGGTCCGTTCGACTCGAACCTTAAAAGTCACTCTATACATGAAAATTTCTCGATTTTCGTTTGAAATTGAGTCACAAACTATTGAAACCTGCAATCTCATCGATTTAGAAGAACTAACACTCGATCTCTTGATTAGCGCTTTCGTCGATGGCCCGTTCGACTCGAACATCGAAAGTCAGTCGAAACATGAAAACTCCTCGATTTTCGTTGAAATTCAGTCAAAAACCGTAGAAACTAGCATTTTCATCGGTTTAGACGAACTATCACTCGATCTCTTGTAGCGCTTTCGTCGATGGTCCGTTCGACTCGAACCTCGAAAGTCACTCGATACATGAAAACTTCTCGATTTTCGTTGAAATTTAGTCAAAAACCGTTGAATCTTGCATTTTCATCGTTTTAGACGGACTAATACTCGATCTCTTGATTAGCGCTTTCGTCGATGGCCCGTTCGACTCGAACATCGAAAGTCAGTCGAAACATGAAAACTCCTCGATTTTCGTTGAAATTTAGTCAAAAACTGTTGAAACCTGCAATCTCATCGATTTAGCAGAACTAACACTCGATCTCTTGATTAGCGCTTTCGTTGATGGTCCGTTCGACTCGAATCTCGAAAGTCACTCGAAACATGAAGATTTCTCAATTTTTGTTGAAATTCAGTCAAAAACTATTGAAACGTGTAATCATATCGTTTTAGAAGAACTAATACTCGATCTCTTGATTAGCGTTTTCGTCGATGGCCCGTTCGACTCGAACATCGAAAGTAAGTCAAAACATGAAAACTTCTCGATTTTCGTTGAAATTCAGTCAAAAACCGTAGAAACGTGCAATTTCATCGGTTTAGACGAACTATCACTCGATCTCTTGTAGCGCTTTCGTCGATGGTCCGTTCGACTCGTACATCGAAAGTCAGTCGAAACATGAAAACTTCTCGATTTTCGTTGAAATTCAGTCAAAAACAGCAGAAACTTGCATTTTCATCGGTTTAGACGAACTAACAGTCGATCTCTTGATTAGCGCTTTCGTCGATTGTCCGTTCGACTCGAATCTCGAAAGTCACCCGAAACATGAAAATTTCTCGATTTTCGTTGAAATTCAATCAAAAACTGTTGAAACTTGCATTTTCATCGGTTTAGACGAACTAATACTCGATCTCTTGATTAGCGCTTTTGTCGATGGTCCGTTCGACTCGAACTTCGAAAGTCACTCGACACATGAAAATTTCTCGATTTTCGTTTGAAATTGAGTCACAAACTATTGAAACCTGCAATCTCATCGATTTAGAAGAACTAACACTCGATCTCTTGATTAGCGCTTTCGTCGATGGTCCGTTCGACGCGAACCTCGAAAGTCACTCTATACATGAAAATTTCTCGATAATCGTTTGAAATTGAGTCACAAACTGTTGAAACCTGCAATCTCATCGATTTAGCAGATCTAACACTCGATCTCTTGATTAGCGCTTTCGTCGTTGGTCCGTTCGACTCGAACCTCGAAAGTCACCCGAAACATGAAAATTTCTCGATTTTCGTTGAAATTCAGTCAAAAACTATTGAAACGTGTAATCTTATCGTTTTAGAAGAACTAATACTCGATCTCTTGATTAGCGTTTTCGTCGATGGCCCGATCGACTCGAACATCGAAAGCAAGTCGAAACATGAAAACTTCTCGATTTTCGTTGAAATTCATTCAAAAACCGTAGAAACTAGCATTTTCATCGGTTTAGACGAACTATCACTCGATCTCTTGTAGCGCTGTCGTCGATGGTCCGTTCGACTCGAACCTCGAAAGTCACTCGATACATGAAAACTTCTCGATTTTCGTTGAAATTTAGTCAAAAACCGTTGAAACTTGCATTTTCATCTTTTTAGACGGACTAATACTCGATCTCTTGATTAGCGCTTTCGTCGATGGCCCGTTCGACTCGAACATCGAAAGTCAGTCGAAACATGAAAACTTCTCGATTTTCGTTGAAATTTAGTCAAAAACTGTTGAAACCTGCAATCTCATCGATTTAGCAGAACTAACACTCGATCTCTTGATTAGCGCTTTCGTCGATGGTCCGTTCGACTCGAACCTCGAAAGTCACTCGAAACATGAAGATTTCTCAATTTTTGTTGAAATTCAGTCAAAAACTATTGAAACGTGTAATCAGATCGTTTTAGAAGAACTAATACTCGATCTCTTGATTAGCGCTTTTGTCGATGGTCCGTTCGACTCGAACTTCGAAAGTCACTCGACACATGAAAATTTCTCGATTTTCGTTTGAAATTGAGTCACAAACTATTGAAACCTGCAATCTCATCGATTTAGAAGAACTAACACTCGATCTCTTGATTAGCGCTTTCGTCGATGGTCCGTTCGACGCGAACCTCGAAAGTCACTCTATACATGAAAATTTCTCGATAATCGTTTGAAATTGAGTCACAAACTGTTGAAACCTGCAATCTCATCGATTTAGCAGATCTAACACTCGATCTCTTGATTAGCGCTTTCGTCGTTGGTCCGTTCGACTCGAACCTCGAAAGTCACCCGAAACATGAAAATTTCTCGATTTTCGTTGAAATTCAGTCAAAAACTATTGAAACGTGTAATCTTATCGTTTTAGAAGAACTAATACTCGATCTCTTGATTAGCGTTTTCGTCGATGGCCCGATCGACTCGAACATCGAAAGCAAGTCGAAACATGAAAACTTCTCGATTTTCGTTGAAATTCATTCAAAAACCGTAGAAACTAGCATTTTCATCGGTTTAGACGAACTATCACTCGATCTCTTGTAGCGCTGTCGTCGATGGTCCGTTCGACTCGAACCTCGAAAGTCACTCGATACATGAAAACTTCTCGATTTTCGTTGAAATTTAGTCAAAAACCGTTGAAACTTGCATTTTCATCTTTTTAGACGGACTAATACTCGATCTCTTGATTAGCGCTTTCGTCGATGGCCCGTTCGACTCGAACATCGAAAGTCAGTCGAAACATGAAAACTTCTCGATTTTCGTTGAAATTTAGTCAAAAACTGTTGAAACCTGCAATCTCATCGATTTAGCAGAACTAACACTCGATCTCTTGATTAGCGCTTTCGTCGATGGTCCGTTCGACTCGAACCTCGAAAGTCACTCGAAACATGAAGATTTCTCAATTTTTGTTGAAATTCAGTCAAAAACTATTGAAACGTGTAATCAGATCGTTTTAGAAGAACTAATACTCGATCTCTTGATTAGCGCTTTCGTCGATGGTCCGTTCGACTCGTACATCGAAAGTCACTCGATACATGAAAACTTCTCGATTTTCGTTGAGATTCAGTCAAAAACAGTAGAAACTTGCATTTTCATCGGTTTAGACGAACTAACACTCGATCTCTTGATTAGCGCTTTCGTCGATGGTCCGTTCGACTCGAACCTCGATAGTCACCCGAAACATGAAAATTTCTCGATTTTCGTTGAAATTCAATCAAAAACTGTTGAAACTTGCATTTTCATCGTTTTAGACGAACTAACACGCTATCTCTTGATTAGCGCTTTCATCGAAGGTTTGTTCGACTCGAACCTCGAAAGTCACTCGATACATGAAAACTTCTCGATTTTCGTTGAAATTTAGTCAAAAATCGTTGAAACTTGCATTTTCATCGTTTTAGACGAACTAATACTCGATCTCTTGATTAGCGCTTTCGTCGATGGTCCGTTCGACTCGAACCTCGATAGTCACCCGAAACATGAAAATTTCTCGATTTTCGTTGAAATTCAGTCAAAAACTATTGAAACCTGCAATCTCATCGTTTTAGAAGAAATAATACTCGATCTCTTGATTAGCGTTTTCGTCGATGGTCCGTTCGACTCGTACATCGAAAGTCACTCGATACATGAAAACTTCTCGATTTTCGTTGAAATTTAGTCAAAAACCGTTGAAACTTGCATTTTCATCGTTTTAGACGAACTAATACTCGAACTCTTGATTAGCGCTTTCGTCGATGACTCGAACCTCGAAAGACACTCGAAACATGAAGATTTCTCGATTTTTGTTGAAATTCAGTCAAAAACTATTGAAACGTGTAATCATATCGTTTTAGAAGAACTATTACTCGATCTCTTGATTAGCGTTTTCGTCGATGGCCCGTTCGACTCGAACATCGAAAGTAAGTCGAAACATGAAAACTCCTCGATTTTCGTTGAAATTCAGTCAAAAACCGTAGAAACTAGCATTTTCATCGGTTTAGACGAACTATCACTCGATCTCTTGTAGCGCTTTCGTCGATGGTCCGTTCGACTCGAACCTCGAAAGTCACTCGATACATGAAAACTTCTCGATTTTCGTTGAAATTTAGTCAAAAACCGTTGAAACTTGCATTTTCATCGTTTTAGACGGACTAATACTCGATCTCTTGATTAGCGCTTTCGTCGATGGCCCGTTCGACTCGAACATCGAAAGTCAGTCGAAACATGAAAACTCCTCGATTTTCGTTGAAATTTAGTCAAAAACTGTTGAAACCTGCAATCTCATCGATTTAGCAGAACTAACACTCGATCTCTTGATTAGCGCTTTCGTTGATGGTCCGTTCGACTCGAATCTCGAAAGTCACTCGAAACATGAAGATTTCTCAATTTTTGTTGAAATTCAGTCAAAAACTATTGAAACGTGTAATCATATCGTTTTAGAAGAACTAATACTCGATCTCTTGATTAGCGTTTTCGTCGATGGCCCGTTCGACTCGAACATCGAAAGTAAGTCAAAACATGAAAACTTCTCGATTTTCGTTGAAATTCAGTCAAAAACCGTAGAAACGTGCAATTTCATCGGTTTAGACGAACTATCACTCGATCTCTTGTAGCGCTTTCGTCGATGGTCCGTTCGACTCGTACATCGAAAGTCAGTCGAAACATGAAAACTTCTCGATTTTCGTTGAAATTCAGTCAAAAACAGCAGAAACTTGCATTTTCATCGGTTTAGACGAACTAACAGTCGATCTCTTGATTAGCGCTTTCGTCGATTGTCCGTTCGACTCGAATCTCGAAAGTCACCCGAAACATGAAAATTTCTCGATTTTCGTTGAAATTCAATCAAAAACTGTTGAAACTTGCATTTTCATCGGTTTAGACGAACTAATACTCGATCTCTTGATTAGCGCTTTTGTCGATGGTCCGTTCGACTCGAACTTCGAAAGTCACTCGACACATGAAAATTTCTCGATTTTCGTTTGAAATTGAGTCACAAACTATTGAAACCTGCAATCTCATCGATTTAGAAGAACTAACACTCGATCTCTTGATTAGCGCTTTCGTCGATGGTCCGTTCGACGCGAACCTCGAAAGTCACTCTATACATGAAAATTTCTCGATAATCGTTTGAAATTGAGTCACAAACTGTTGAAACCTGCAATCTCATCGATTTAGCAGATCTAACACTCGATCTCTTGATTAGCGCTTTCGTCGTTGGTCCGTTCGACTCGAACCTCGAAAGTCACCCGAAACATGAAAATTTCTCGATTTTCGTTGAAATTCAGTCAAAAACTATTGAAACGTGTAATCTTATCGTTTTAGAAGAACTAATACTCGATCTCTTGATTAGCGTTTTCGTCGATGGCCCGATCGACTCGAACATCGAAAGCAAGTCGAAACATGAAAACTTCTCGATTTTCGTTGAAATTCATTCAAAAACCGTAGAAACTAGCATTTTCATCGGTTTAGACGAACTATCACTCGATCTCTTGTAGCGCTGTCGTCGATGGTCCGTTCGACTCGAACCTCGAAAGTCACTCGATACATGAAAACTTCTCGATTTTCGTTGAAATTTAGTCAAAAACCGTTGAAACTTGCATTTTCATCTTTTTAGACGGACTAATACTCGATCTCTTGATTAGCGCTTTCGTCGATGGCCCGTTCGACTCGAACATCGAAAGTCAGTCGAAACATGAAAACTTCTCGATTTTCGTTGAAATTTAGTCAAAAACTGTTGAAACCTGCAATCTCATCGATTTAGCAGAACTAACACTCGATCTCTTGATTAGCGCTTTCGTCGATGGTCCGTTCGACTCGAACCTCGATAGTCACCCGAAACATGAAAATTTCTCGATTTTCGTTGAAATTCAATCAAAAACTGTTGAAACTTGCATTTTCATCGTTTTAGACGAACTAACACGCTATCTCTTGATTAGCGCTTTCATCGAAGGTTTGTTCGACTCGAACCTCGAAAGTCACTCGATACATGAAAACTTCTCGATTTTCGTTGAAATTTAGTCAAAAATCGTTGAAACTTGCATTTTCATCGTTTTAGACGAACTAATACTCGATCTCTTGATTAGCGCTTTCGTCGATGGTCCGTTCGACTCGAACCTCGATAGTCACCCGAAACATGAAAATTTCTCGATTTTCGTTGAAATTCAGTCAAAAACTATTGAAACCTGCAATCTCATCGTTTTAGAAGAAATAATACTCGATCTCTTGATTAGCGTTTTCGTCGATGGTCCGTTCGACTCGTACATCGAAAGTCACTCGATACATGAAAACTTCTCGATTTTCGTTGAAATTTAGTCAAAAACCGTTGAAACTTGCATTTTCATCGTTTTAGACGAACTAATACTCGAACTCTTGATTAGCGCTTTCGTCGATGACTCGAACCTCGAAAGACACTCGAAACATGAAGATTTCTCGATTTATGTTGAAATTCAGTCAAAAACTATTGAAACGTGTAATCATATCGTTTTAGAAGAACTATTACTCGATCTCTTGATTAGCGTTTTCGTCGATGGTCCGTTCGACTCGTACATCGAAAGTCACTCGATACATGAAAACTTCTCGATTTTCGTTGAAATTCAGTCAGAAACTGTTGAAACTTGCATTTTCATCGTTTTTGAGGAAATAACACTCGATCTCTTGATTTGCACTTTGGTCGATGGTCCGTTCGACTCGAACCTTAAAAGTCACTCTATACATGAAAATTTCTCGATTTTCGTTTGAAATTGCGTCACAAACTATTGAAACCTGCAATCTCATCGATTTAGAAGAACTAACACTCGATCTCTTGATTAGCGCTTTCGTCGATGGCCCGTTCGACTCGAACATCGAAAGTCAGTCGAAACATGAAAATTCCTCGATTTTCGTTGAAATTCAGTCAAAAACCGTAGAAACTAGCATTTTCATCGGTTTAGACGAACTAACACTCTATCTCTTGATTAGCGCTTTCATCGAAGGTTTGTTCGACTCGAACCTCGAAAGTCACTCGATACATGAAAACTTCTCGATTTTCGTTGAAATTTAGTCAAAAACCGTTGAAACTTGCATTTTCATCGTTTTAGACGAACTAATATTCGATCTCTTGATTAGCGCTTTCGTCAATGGTCCGTTCGACTCGAACCTCGAAAGTCACTCGAAACATGAAGATTTCTCGATTTTCGTTGAAATTCAGTCAAAAACTGTAGAAACTTGCATTTTCATCGGTTTAGACGAATTAACAGTCGATCTCTTGATTAGCGCTTTCGTCGATGGCCCGTTCGACTCGAACATCGAAAGTCAGTCGAAACATGAAAACTTTTCGATTTTCGTTGAAATTCATTCAAAAACCGTAGAAACTAGCATTTTCATCGGTTTAGACGAACTATCACTCGATCTCTTGTAGCGCTTTCGTCGATGGTCCGTTCGACTCGTACATCGAAAGTCACTCGATACATGAAAACTTCTCGATTTTCGTTGAAATTCAGTCAGAAACTGTTGAAACTTGCATTTTCATCGTTTTTGAGGAAATAACACTCGATCTCTTGATTTGCACTTTGGTCGATGGTCCGTTCGACTCGAACCTTAAAAGTCACTCTATACATGAAAATTTCTCGATTTTCGTTTGAAATTGAGTCACAAACTATTGAAACCTGCAATCTCATCGATTTAGAAGAACTAACACTCGATCTCTTGATTAGCGTTTTCGTCGATGGCCCGTTCGACTCGAACATCGAAAGTAAGTCAAAACATGAAAACTTCTCGATTTTCGTTGAAATTCAGTCAAAAACCGTAGAAACGTGCAATTTCATCGGTTTAGACGAACTATCACTCGATCTCTTGTAGCGCTTTCGTCGATGGTCCGTTCGACTCGTACATCGAAAGTCAGTCGAAACATGAAAACTTCTCGATTTTCGTTGAAATTCAGTCAAAAACAGCAGAAACTTGCATTTTCATCGGTTTAGACGAAGTAACAGTCGATCTCTTGATTAGCGCTTTCGTCGATTGTCCGTTCGACTCGAATCTCGAAAGTCACCCGAAACATGAAAATTTCTCGATTTTCGTTGAAATTCAGTCAAAAACTGTTGAAACTTGCATTTTCATCGTTTTAGACGAACTAACAGTCTATCTCTTGATTAGCGCTTTTATCGAAGGTTTGTTCGACTCGAACATCGAAAGTCACTCGATACATCAAAACTTCTCGATTTTCGTTGAAATTTAGTCAAAAACCGTTGAAACTTGCATTTTCATCGTTTTAGACGAACTAATATTCGATCTCTTGATTAGCGCTTTCGTCAATGGTCCGTTCGACTCGAACCTCGAAAGTCACTCGAAACATGAAGGTTTCTCGATTTTTGTTGAAATTCAGTCAAAAACTATTGAAACGTGTAATCTTATCGTTTTAGAAGAAATAATACTCGATCTCTTGATTAGCGTTTTCGTCGAAGGCCCGTTCGACTCGAACATCGAAAGTAAGTCGAAACATGAAAACTTCTCGATTTTCGTTGAAATTCAGTCAGAAACCGTAGAAACGTGCATTTTCATCGGTTTAGACGAACTATCACTCGATCCCTTGATTAGCGCTTTCGTCGATGGTCCGTTCGACTCGTACATCGAAAGTCACTCGATACATGAAAACTTCACGATTTTCGTTGAGATTCAATCAAAAACAGTAGAAACTTGCATTTTCATCGGTTTAGACGAACTAACACTCGATCTCTTGATTAGCGCTTTCGTCGATGGTCCGTTCGACTCGAACCTCGATAGTCACCCGAAACATGAAAATTTCTCGATTTTCGTTGAAATTCAGTCAAAAACTATTGAAACCTGCAATCTCATCGTTTTAGAAGAAATAATACTCGATCTCTTGATTAGCGTTTTCGTCGATGGTCCGTTCGACTCGTACATCGAAAGTCACTCGATACATGAAAACTTTTCGATTTTCGTTGAGATTCAGTCAAAAACAGTAGAAACTTGCATTTTCATCGGTTTAGACGAACTAACACTCGATCTCTTGATTAGCGCTTTCGTCGATGGTCCGTTCGACTCGAACCTCGATAGTCACCAGAAACATGAAAATTTCTCAATTTTCGTTGAAATTCAATCAAAAACTGTTGAAACTTGCATTTTCATCGTTTTAGACGAACTAACACTCTATCTCTTGATTAGCGCTTTCATCGAAGGTTTGTTCGACTCGAACCTCGAAAGTCACTCGATACATGAAAACTTCTCGATTTTCGTTGAAATTTAGTCAAAAACCGTTGAAACTTGCATTTTCATCGTTTTAGACGAACTAATACTCGATCTCTTGATTAGCGCTTTCGTCGATGACTCGAACCTCGAAAGACACTCGAAACATGAAGATTTCTCGATTTTTGTTGAAATTCAGTCAAAAACTATTGAAACGTGTAATCATATCGTTTTAGAAGAACTATTACTCGATCTCTTGATTAGCGCTTTCGTCGATGGCCCGTTCGACTCGAACATCGAAAGTCAGTCGAAACATGAAAACTTCTCGATTTTCGTTGAAATTTAGTCAAAAACCGTAGAAACTTGAATTTTCATCGGTTTAGACGAACTAATACTCGATCTCTTGATTAGCGCTTTTGTCGATGGTCCGTTCGACTCGAACTTCGAAAGTCACTCGACACATGAAAATTTCTCGATTTTCGTTTGAAATTGAGTCACAAACTATTGAAACCTGCAATCTCATCGATTTAGAAGAACTAACACTCGATCTCTTGATTAGCGCTTTCGTCGATGGTCCGTTCGACGCGAACCTCGAAAGTCACTCTATACATGAAAATTTCTCGATAATCGTTTGAAATTGAGTCACAAACTGTTGAAACCTGCAATCTCATCGATTTAGCAGATCTAACACTCGATCTCTTGATTAGCGCTTTCGTCGTTGGTCCGTTCGACTCGAACCTCGAAAGTCACCCGAAACATGAAAATTTCTCGATTTTCGTTGAAATTCAGTCAAAAACTATTGAAACGTGTAATCTTATCGTTTTAGAAGAACTAATACTCGATCTCTTGATTAGCGTTTTCGTCGATGGCCCGTTCGACTCGAACATCGAAAGTAAGTCGAAACAAGAAAACTTCTCGATTTTCGTTGAAATTCAGTCAAAAACCGTAGAATCGTGCATTTTCATCGGTTTAGACGAACTATCACTCGATCTCTTGATTAGCGCTTTCGTCGATGGTCCGTTCGACGCGAACCTCGAAAGTCACTCTATACATGAAAATTTCTCGATTTTCGTTTGAAATTGAGTCACAAACTGTTGAAACCTGCAATCTCATCGATTTAGCAGAACTAACACTCGATCTCTTGATTAGCGCTCTCGTCAGTTCGACTCGAACCTCAAAAGTCACTCGAAATATGAAAATTTCTCGATTTTCGTTGAAATTTAGTCAAAAACTATTGAAACCTGCAATCTCATCGTTTTAGAAGATCTGATACTCGATCTCTTGATTAGCGCTTTCGTCGATGGCCCGTTCGACTCGAACATCGAAAGTCAGTCGAAACATGAAAACTCCTCGATTTTCGTTGAAATTTAGTCAAAAACCGTAGAAACGTGCAATTTCATCGGTTTAGACGAACTATCACTCGATCTCTTGTAGCGCTTTCGTCGATGGTCCGTTCGACTCGAACCTCGAAAGTCACTCGATACATGAAAACTTCTCGATTTTCGTCGAAATTTAGTCAAAAACCGTTGAAACTTGCATTTTCATCGTTTTAGACGGACTAATACTCGATCTCTTGATTAGCGCTTTCGTCGATGGCCCGTTCGACTCGAACATCGAAAGTCAGTCGAAACATGAAAACTCCTCGATTTTCGTTGAAATTTAGTCAAAAACCGTAGAAACGTGCAATTTCATCGGTTTAGACGAACTATCACTCGATCTCTTGTAGCGCTTTCGTCGATGGTCCGTTCGACTCGTACATCGAAAGTCAGTCGAAACATGAAAACTTCTCGATTTTCGTTGAAATTCAGTCAAAAACAGCAGAAACTTGCATTTTCATCGGTTTAGACGAACTAACAGTCGATCTCTTGATTAGCGCTTTCGTCGATTGTCCGTTCGACTCGAATCTCGAAAGTCACCCGAAACATGAAAATTTCTCGATTTTCGTTGAAATTCAGTCAAAAACTATTGAAACGTGTAATCTTATCGTTTTAGAAGAACTAATACTCGATCTCTTGATTAGCGTTTTCGTCGATGGCCCGTTCGACTCGAACATCGAAAGTAAGTCGAAACAAGAAAACTTCTCGATTTTCGTTGAAATTCAGTCAAAAACCGTAGAATCGTGCATTTTCATCGGTTTAGACGAACTATCACTCGATCTCTTGATTAGCGCTTTCGTCGATGGTCCGTTCGACGCGAACCTCGAAAGTCACTCTATACATGAAAATTTCTCGATTTTCGTTTGAAATTGAGTCACAAACTGTTGAAACCTGCAATCTCATCGATTTAGCAGAACTAACACTCGATCTCTTGATTAGCGCTCTCGTCAGTTCGACTCGAACCTCAAAAGTCACTCGAAATATGAAAATTTCTCGATTTTCGTTGAAATTTAGTCAAAAACTATTGAAACCTGCAATCTCATCGTTTTAGAAGATCTGATACTCGATCTCTTGATTAGCGCTTTCGTCGATGGTCCGTTCGACTCGAACCTCGAAAGTCAGTCGACAATGAAAACTTCTCGATTTTCGTTGAGATTCAGTCAAAAACAGTAGAAACTTGCATTTTCATCGGTTTAGACGAACTAACACTCGATCTCTTGATTAGCGCTTTCGTCGATGGTCCGTTCGACTCGAACCTCGATAGTCACCCGAAACATGAAAATTTCTCGATTTTCGTTGAAATTCAGTCAAAAACTGTTGAAACTTGCATTTTCATCGTTTTAGACGAACTAACACTCTATCTCTTGATTAGCGCTTTCATCGAAGGTTTGTTCGACTCGAACCTCGAAAGTCACTCGATACATGAAAACTTCTCGATTTTCGTTGAAATTTAGTCAAAAACCGTTGAAACTTGCATTTTCATCGTTTTAGACGAACTAATATTCGATCTCTTGATTAGCGCTTTCGTCAATGGTCCGTTCGACTCGAACCTCGAAAGTCACTCGAAACATGAAGGTTTCTCGATTTTTGTTGAAATTCAGTCAAAAACTATTGAAACGTGTAATCTTATCGTTTTAGAAGAAATAATACTCGATCTCTTGATTAGCGTTTTCGTCGATGGCCCGTTCGACTCGAACATCGAAAGTAAGTCGAAACATGAAAACTTCTCGATTTTCGTTGAAATTCAGTCAAAAACCGTAGAAACGTGCATTTTCATCGGTTTAGACGAACTATCACTCGATCCCTTGATTAGCGCTTTCGTCGATGGTCCGTTCGACTCGTACATCGAAAGTCACTCGATACATGAAAATTTCTCGATTTTCGTTTGAAATTGAGTCACAAACTATTGAAACCTGCAATCTCATCGATTTAGAAGAACTAACACTCGATCTCTTGATTAGCGCTTTCGTCGATGGTCCGTTCGACGCGAACCTCGAAAGTCACTCTATACATGAAAATTTCTCGATAATCGTTTGAAATTGAGTCACAAACTGTTGAAACCTGCAATCTCATCGATTTAGCAGATCTAACACTCGATCTCTTGATTAGCGCTTTCGTCGTTGGTCCGTTCGACTCGAACCTCGAAAGTCACCCGAAACATGAAAATTTCTCGATTTTCGTTGAAATTCAGTCAAAAACTATTGAAACGTGTAATCTTATCGTTTTAGAAGAACTAATACTCGATCTCTTGATTAGCGTTTTCGTCGATGGCCCGTTCGACTCGAACATCGAAAGTCACTCGATACATGAAAACTTCTCGATTTTCGTCGAAATTTAGTCAAAAACCGTTGAAACTTGCATTTTCATCGTTTTAGACGGACTAATACTCGATCTCTTGATTAGCGCTTTCGTCGATGGCCCGTTCGACTCGAACATCGAAAGTCAGTCGAAACATGAAAACTCCTCGATTTTCGTTGAAATTTAGTCAAAAACCGTAGAAACGTGCAATTTCATCGGTTTAGACGAACTATCACTCGATCTCTTGTAGCGCTTTCGTCGATGGTCCGTTCGACTCGTACATCGAAAGTCAGTCGAAACATGAAAACTTCTCGATTTTCGTTGAAATTCAGTCAAAAACAGCAGAAACTTGCATTTTCATCGGTTTAGACGAACTAACAGTCGATCTCTTGATTAGCGCTTTCGTCGATTGTCCGTTCGACTCGAATCTCGAAAGTCACCCGAAACATGAAAATTTCTCGATTTTCGTTGAAATTCAGTCAAAAACTATTGAAACGTGTAATCTTATCGTTTTAGAAGAACTAATACTCGATCTCTTGATTAGCGTTTTCGTCGATGGCCCGTTCGACTCGAACATCGAAAGTAAGTCGAAACAAGAAAACTTCTCGATTTTCGTTGAAATTCAGTCAAAAACCGTAGAATCGTGCATTTTCATCGGTTTAGACGAACTATCACTCGATCTCTTGATTAGCGCTTTCGTCGATGGTCCGTTCGACGCGAACCTCGAAAGTCACTCTATACATGAAAATTTCTCGATTTTCGTTTGAAATTGAGTCACAAACTGTTGAAACCTGCAATCTCATCCATTTAGCAGAACTAACACTCGATCTCTTGATTAGCGCTCTCGTCAGTTCGACTCGAACCTCAAAAGTCACTCGAAATATGAAAATTTCTCGATTTTCGTTGAAATTTAGTCAAAAACTATTGAAACCTGCAATCTCATCGTTTTAGAAGATCTGATACTCGATCTCTTGATTAGCGCTTTCATCGAAGGTTTGTTCGACTCGAACCTCGAAAGTCACTCGATACATGAAAACTTCTCGATTTTCGTTGAAATTTAGTCAAAAACCGTTGAAACTTGCATTTTCATCGTTTTAGACGAACTAATATTCGATCTCTTGATTAGCGCTTTCGTCAATGGTCCGTTCGACTCGAACCTCGAAAGTCACTCGAAACATGAAGGTTTCTCGATTTTTGTTGAAATTCAGTCAAAAACTATTGAAACGTGTAATCTTATCGTTTTAGAAGAAATAATACTCGATCTCTTGATTAGCGTTTTCGTCGATGGCCCGTTCGACTCGAACATCGAAAGTAAGTCGAAACATGAAAACTTCTCGATTTTCGTTGAAATTCAGTCAAAAACCGTAGAAACGTGCATTTTCATCGGTTTAGACGAACTATCACTCGATCCCTTGATTAGCGCTTTCGTCGATGGTCCGTTCGACTCGTACATCGAAAGTCACTCGATACATGAAAACTTCTCGATTTTCGTTGAGATTCAGTCAAAAACAGTAGAAACTTGCATTTTCATCGGTTTAGACGAACTAACACTCGATCTCTTGATTAGCGCTTTCGTCGATGGTCCGTTCGACTCGAACCTCGATAGTCACCCGAAACATGAAAATTTCTCGATTTTCGTTGAAATTCAATCAAAAACTGTTGAAACTTGCATTTTCATCGTTTTAGACGAACTAACACGATATCTCTTGATTAGCGCTTTCATCGAAGGTTTGTTCGACTCGAACCTCGAAAGTCACTCGATACATGAAAACTTCTCGATTTTCGTTGAAATTTAGTCAAAAACCGTAGAAACGTGCATTTTCATCGGTTTAGACGAACTATCACTCGATCCCTTGATTAGCGCTTTCGTCGATGGTCCGTTCGACTCGAACCTCGATAGTCACCCGAAACATGAAAATTTCTCGATTTTCGTTGAAATTCAATCAAAAACTGTTGAAACTTGCATTTTCATCGTTTTAGACGAACTAACACGCTATCTCTTGATTAGCGCTTTCATCGAAGGTTTGTTCGACTCGAACCTCGAAAGTCACTCGATACATGAAAACTTCTCGATTTTCGTTGAAATTTAGTCAAAAACTATTGAAACGTGTAATCTTATCGTTTTAGAAGAACTAATACTCGATCTCTTGATTAGCGTTTTCGTCGATGGTCCGTTCGACTCGAACCTCGATAGTCACCCGAAACATGAAAATTTCTCGATTTTCGTTGAAATTCAGTCAAAAACTGTTGAAACTTGCATTTTCATCGTTTTAGACGAACTAACACTCTATCTCTTGATTAGCGCTTTCATCGAAGGTTTGTTCGACTCGAACCTCGAAAGTCACTCGATACATGAAAACTTCTCGATTTTCGTTGAAATTTAGTCAAAAACCGTTGAAACTTGCATTTTCATCGTTTTAGACGAACTAATACTCGATCTCTTGATTAGCGCTTTCGTCGATGACTCGAACCTCGAAAGACACTCGAAACATGAAGATTTCTCGATTTTTGTTGAAATTCAGTCAAAAACTATTGAAACGTGTAATCATATCGTTTTAGAAGAACTATTACTCGATCTCTTGATTAGCGCTTTCGTCGATGGCCCGTTCGACTCGAACATCGAAAGTCAGTCGAAACATGAAAACTTCTCGATTTTCGTTGAAATTTAGTCAAAAACCGTAGAAACTTGCATTTTCATCGGTTTAGACGCACTAATACTCGATCTCTTGATTAGCGCTTTTGTCGATGGTCCGTTCGACTCGAACTTCGAAAGTCACTCGACACATGAAAATTTCTCGATTTTCGTTTGAAATTGAGTCACAAACTATTGAAACCTGCAATCTCATCGATTTAGAAGAACTAACACTCGATCTCTTGATTAGCGCTTTCGTCGATGGTCCGTTCGACGCGAACCTCGAAAGTCACTCTATACATGAAAATTTCTCGATAATCGTTTGAAATTGAGTCACAAACTGTTGAAACCTGCAATCTCATCGATTTAGCAGATCTAACACTCGATCTCTTGATTAGCGCTTTCGTCGTTGGTCCGTTCGACTCGAACCTCGAAAGTCACCCGAAACATGAAAATTTCTCGATTTTCGTTGAAATTCAGTCAAAAACTATTGAAACGTGTAATCTTATCGTTTTAGAAGAACTAATACTCGATCTCTTGATTAGCGTTTTCGTCGATGGCCCGATCGACTCGAACATCGAAAGCAAGTCGAAACATGAAAACTTCTCGATTTTCGTTGAAATTCATTCAAAAACCGTAGAAACTAGCATTTTCATCGGTTTAGACGAACTATCACTCGATCTCTTGTAGCGCTGTCGTCGATGGTCTGTTCGACTCGAACCTCGAAAGTCACTCGATACATGAAAACTTCTCGATTTTCGTTGAAATTTAGTCAAAAACCGTTGAAACTTGCATTTTCATCTTTTTAGACGGACTAATACTCGATCTCTTGATTAGCGCTTTCGTCGATGGCCCGTTCGACTCGAACATCGAAAGTCAGTCGAAACATGAAAACTTCTCGATTTTCGTTGAAATTTAGTCAAAAACTGTTGAAACCTGCAATCTCATCGATTTAGCAGAACTAACACTCGATCTCTTGATTAGCGCTTTCGTCGATGGTCCGTTCGACTCGAACCTCGAAAGTCACTCGAAACATGAAGATTTCTCAATTTTTGTTGAAATTCAGTCAAAAACTATTGAAACGTGTAATCAGATCGTTTTAGAAGAACTAATACTCGATCTCTTGATTAGCGCTTTCGTCGATGGTCCGTTCGACTCGTACATCGAAAGTCACTCGATACATGAAAACTTCTCGATTTTCGTTGAGATTCAGTCAAAAACAGTAGAAACTTGCATTTTCATCGGTTTAGACGAACTAACACTCGATCTCTTGATTAGCGCTTTCGTCGATGGTCCGTTCGACTCGAACCTCGATAGTCACCCGAAACATGAAAATTTCTCGATTTTCGTTGAAATTCAATCAAAAACTGTTGAAACTTGCATTTTCATCGTTTTAGACGAACTAACACGCTATCTCTTGATTAGCGCTTTCATCGAAGGTTTGTTCGACTCGAACCTCGAAAGTCACTCGATACATGAAAACTTCTCGATTTTCGTTGAAATTTAGTCAAAAATCGTTGAAACTTGCATTTTCATCGTTTTAGACGAACTAATACTCGATCTCTTGATTAGCGCTTTCGTCGATGGTCCGTTCGACTCGAACCTCGATAGTCACCCGAAACATGAAAATTTCTCGATTTTCGTTGAAATTCAGTCAAAAACTATTGAAACCTGCAATCTCATCGTTTTAGAAGAAATAATACTCGATCTCTTGATTAGCGTTTTCGTCGATGGTCCGTTCGACTCGTACATCGAAAGTCACTCGATACATGAAAACTTCTCGATTTTCGTTGAAATTTAGTCAAAAACCGTTGAAACTTGCATTTTCATCGTTTTAGACGAACTAATACTCGAACTCTTGATTAGCGCTTTCGTCGATGACTCGAACCTCGAAAGACACTCGAAACATGAAGATTTCTCGATTTTTGTTGAAATTCAGTCAAAAACTATTGAAACGTGTAATCATATCGTTTTAGAAGAACTATTACTCGATCTCTTGATTAGCGTTTTCGTCGATGGCCCGTTCGACTCGAACATCGAAAGTAAGTCAAAACATGAAAACTTCTCGATTTTCGTTGAAATTCAGTCAAAAACCGTAGAAACGTGCAATTTCATCGGTTTAGACGAACTATCACTCGATCTCTTGTAGCGCTTTCGTCGATGGTCCGTTCGACTCGAACCTCGAAAGTCACTCGATACATGAAGACTTCTCGATTTTCGTTGAAATTTAGTCAAAAACCGTTGAAACTTGCATTTTCATCGTTTTAGACGGTCTAATACTCGATCTCTTGATTAGCGCTTTCGTCGATGGCCCGTTCGACGCGAACATCGAAAGTCAGTCGAAACATGAAAACTTCTCGATTTTCGTTGAAATTTAGTCAAAAACCGTAGAAACTTGCATTTTCATCGGTTTAGACGAACTAATACTCGATCTCTTGATTAGCGCTTTTGTCGATGGTCCGTTCGACTCGAACTTCGAAAGTCACTCGACACATGAAAATTTCTCGATTTTCGTTTGAAATTGAGTCACAAACTATTGAAACCTGCAATCTCATCGATTTAGAAGAACTAACACTCGATCTCTTGATTAGCGCTTTCGTCGATGGTCCGTTCGACGCGAACCTCGAAAGTCACTCTATACATGAAAATTTCTCGATAATCGTTTGAAATTGAGTCACAAACTGTTGAAACCTGCAATCTCATCGATTTAGCAGATCTAACACTCGATCTCTTGATTAGCGCTTTCGTCGTTGGTCCGTTCGACTCGAACCTCGAAAGTCACCCGAAACATGAAAATTTCTCGATTTTCGTTGAAATTCAGTCAAAAACTATTGAAACGTGTAATCTTATCGTTTTAGAAGAACTAATACTCGATCTCTTGATTAGCGTTTTCGTCGATGGCCCGATCGACTCGAACATCGAAAGCAAGTCGAAACATGAAAACTTCTCGATTTTCGTTGAAATTTAGTCAAAAAACGTAGAAACTTGCATTTTCATCGGTTTAGACGAACTAATACTCGATCTCTTGATTAGCGCTTTCATCGATGGTCCGTTCGACTCGAACCTCGATAGTCACCCGAAACATGAAAATTTCTCGATTTTCGTTGAAATTCAGTCAAAAAACGTAGAAACCTGCAATCTCATCGTTTTAGAAGATCTAATACTCGATCTCTTGATTAGCGCCTTCGTCGATGGTCCGTTCGACTCGTACATCGAAAGTCAGTCGAAACATGAAAACTTCTCGATTTTCGTTGAAATTCAGTCAAAAACTGTAGAAACTTGCATTTTCATCGGTTTAGACGAACTATCACTCGATCTCTTGTAGCGCTTTCGTCGATGGTCCGTTCGACTCGTACATCGAAAGTCACTCGATACATGAAAACTTCTCGATTTTCGTTGAAATTCAGTCAGAAACTGTTGAAACTTGCATTTTCATCGTTTTTGAGGAAATAACACTCGATCTCTTGATTTGCACTTTGGTCGATGGTCCGTTCGACTCGAACCTTAAAAGTCACTCTATACATGAAAATTTCTCGATTTTCGTTTGAAATTGAGTCACAAACTATTGAAACCTGCAATCTCATCGATTTAGAAGAACTAACACTCGATCTCTTGATTAGCGCTTTCGTCGATGGCCCGTTCGACTCGAACATCGAAAGTCAGTCGAAACATGAAAACTCCTCGATTTTCGTTGAAATTCAGTCAAAAACCGTAGAAACTAGCATTTTCATCGGTTTAGACGAACTATCACTCGATCTCTTGTAGCGCTTTCGTCGATGGTCCGTTCGACTCGAACCTCGAAAGTCACTCGATACATGAAAACTTCTCGATTTTCGTTGAAATTTAGTCAAAAACCGTTGAAACTTGCATTTTCATCGTTTTAGACGGACTAATACTCGATCTCTTGATTAGCGCTTTCGTCGATGGCCCGTTCGACTCGAACATCGAAAGTCAGTCGAAACATGAAAACTCCTCGATTTTCGTTGAAATTTAGTCAAAAACTGTTGAAACCTGCAATCTCATCGATTTAGCAGAACTAACACTCGATCTCTTGATTAGCGCTTTCGTTGATGGTCCGTTCGACTCGAATCTCGAAAGTCACTCGAAACATGAAGATTTCTCAATTTTTGTTGAAATTCAGTCAAAAACTATTGAAACGTGTAATCATATCGTTTTAGAAGAACTAATACTCGATCTCTTGATTAGCGTTTTCGTCGATGGCCCGTTCGACTCGAACATCGAAAGTAAGTCAAAACATGAAAACTTCTCGATTTTCGTTGAAATTCAGTCAAAAACCGTAGAAACGTGCAATTTCATCGGTTTAGACGAACTATCACTCGATCTCTTGTAGCGCTTTCGTCGATGGTCCGTTCGACTCGTACATCGAAAGTCAGTCGAAACATGAAAACTTCTCGATTTTCGTTGAAATTCTGTCAAAAACAGCAGAAACTTGCATTTTCATCGGTTTAGACGAACTAACAGTCGATCTCTTGATTAGCGCTTTCGTCGATTGTCCGTTCGACTCGAATCTCGAAAGTCACCCGAAACATGAAAATTTCTCGATTTTCGTTGAAATTCAATCAAAAACTGTTGAAACTTGCATTTTCATCGGTTTAGACGAACTAATACTCGATCTCTTGATTAGCGCTTTTGTCGATGGTCCGTTCGACTCGAACTTCGAAAGTCACTCGACACATGAAAATTTCTCGATTTTCGTTGAAATTCAGTCAAAAACAGCAGAAACTTGCATTTTCATCGGTTTAGACGAAGTAACAGTCGATCTCTTGATTAGCGCTTTCGTCGATTGTCCGTTCGACTCGAATCTCGAAAGTCACCCGAAACATGAAAATTTCTCGATTTTCGTTGAAATTCAGTCAAAAACTGTTGAAACTTGCATTTTCATCGTTTTAGACGAACTAACAGTCTATCTCTTGATTAGCGCTTTTATCGAAGGTTTGTTCGACTCGAACATCGAAAGTCACTCGATACATCAAAACTTCTCGATTTTCGTTGAAATTTAGTCAAAAACCGTTGAAACTTGCATTTTCATCGTTTTAGACGAACTAATATTCGATCTCTTGATTAGCGCTTTCGTCAATGGTCCGTTCGACTCGAACCTCGAAAGTCACTCGAAACATGAAGGTTTCTCGATTTTTGTTGAAATTCAGTCAAAAACTATTGAAACGTGTAATCTTATCGTTTTAGAAGAAATAATACTCGATCTCTTGATTAGCGTTTTCGTCGAAGGCCCGTTCGACTCGAACATCGAAAGTAAGTCGAAACATGAAAACTTCTCGATTTTCGTTGAAATTCAGTCAGAAACCGTAGAAACGTGCATTTTCATCGGTTTAGACGAACTATCACTCGATCCCTTGATTAGCGCTTTCGTCGATGGTCCGTTCGACTCGTACATCGAAAGTCACTCGATACATGAAAACTTCACGATTTTCGTTGAGATTCAATCAAAAACAGTAGAAACTTGCATTTTCATCGGTTTAGACGAACTAACACTCGATCTCTTGATTAGCGCTTTCGTCGATGGTCCGTTCGACTCGAACCTCGATAGTCACCCGAAACATGAAAATTTCTCGATTTTCGTTGAAATTCAGTCAAAAACTATTGAAACCTGCAATCTCATCGTTTTAGAAGAAATAATACTCGATCTCTTGATTAGCGTTTTCGTCGATGGTCCGTTCGACTCGTACATCGAAAGTCACTCGATACATGAAAACTTTTCGATTTTCGTTGAGATTCAGTCAAAAACAGTAGAAACTTGCATTTTCATCGGTTTAGACGAACTAACACTCGATCTCTTGATTAGCGCTTTCGTCGATGGTCCGTTCGACTCGAACCTCGATAGTCACCAGAAACATGAAAATTTCTCAATTTTCGTTGAAATTCAATCAAAAACTGTTGAAACTTGCATTTTCATCGTTTTAGACGAACTAACACTCTATCTCTTGATTAGCGCTTTCATCGAAGGTTTGTTCGACTCGAACCTCGAAAGTCACTCGATACATGAAAACTTCTCGATTTTCGTTGAAATTTAGTCAAAAACCGTTGAAACTTGCATTTTCATCGTTTTAGACGAACTAATACTCGATCTCTTGATTAGCGCTTTCGTCGATGACTCGAACCTCGAAAGACACTCGAAACATGAAGATTTCTCGATTTTTGTTGAAATTCAGTCAAAAACTATTGAAACGTGTAATCATATCGTTTTAGAAGAACTATTACTCGATCTCTTGATTAGCGCTTTCGTCGATGGCCCGTTCGACTCGAACATCGAAAGTCAGTCGAAACATGAAAACTTCTCGATTTTCGTTGAAATTTAGTCAAAAACCGTAGAAACTTGAATTTTCATCGGTTTAGACGAACTAATACTCGATCTCTTGATTAGCGCTTTTGTCGATGGTCCGTTCGACTCGAACTTCGAAAGTCACTCGACACATGAAAATTTCTCGATTTTCGTTTGAAATTGAGTCACAAACTATTGAAACCTGCAATCTCATCGATTTAGAAGAACTAACACTCGATCTCTTGATTAGCGCTTTCGTCGATGGTCCGTTCGACGCGAACCTCGAAAGTCACTCTATACATGAAAATTTCTCGATAATCGTTTGAAATTGAGTCACAAACTGTTGAAACCTGCAATCTCATCGATTTAGCAGATCTAACACTCGATCTCTTGATTAGCGCTTTCGTCGTTGGTCCGTTCGACTCGAACCTCGAAAGTCACCCGAAACATGAAAATTTCTCGATTTTCGTTGAAATTCAGTCAAAAACTATTGAAACGTGTAATCTTATCGTTTTAGAAGAACTAATACTCGATCTCTTGATTAGCGTTTTCGTCGATGGCCCGTTCGACTCGAACATCGAAAGTAAGTCGAAACAAGAAAACTTCTCGATTTTCGTTGAAATTCAGTCAAAAACCGTAGAATCGTGCATTTTCATCGGTTTAGACGAACTATCACTCGATCTCTTGATTAGCGCTTTCGTCGATGGTCCGTTCGACGCGAACCTCGAAAGTCACTCTATACATGAAAATTTCTCGATTTTCGTTTGAAATTGAGTCACAAACTGTTGAAACCTGCAATCTCATCGATTTAGCAGAACTAACACTCGATCTCTTGATTAGCGCTCTCGTCAGTTCGACTCGAACCTCAAAAGTCACTCGAAATATGAAAATTTCTCGATTTTCGTTGAAATTTAGTCAAAAACTATTGAAACCTGCAATCTCATCGTTTTAGAAGATCTGATACTCGATCTCTTGATTAGCGCTTTCGTCGATGGTCCGTTCGACTCGAACCTCGAAAGTCAGTCGACAATGAAAACTTCTCGATTTTCCTTGAGATTCAGTCAAAAACAGTAGAAACTTGCATTTTCATCGGTTTAGACGAACTAACACTCGATCTCTTGATTAGCGCTTTCGTCGAAGGTTTGTTCGACTCGAACCTCGAAAGTCACTCGATACATGAAAACTTCTCGATTTTCGTTGAAATTTAGTCAAAAACCGTTGAAACTTGCATTTTCATCGTTTTAGACGAACTAATATTCGATCTCTTGATTAGCGCTTTCGTCGATGGCCCGTTCGACTCGAACATCGAAAGTCAGTCGAAACATGAAAACTCCTCGATTTTCGTTGAAATTCAGTCAAAAACCGTAGAAACTAGCATTTTCATCGGTTTAGACGAACTATCACTCGATCTCTTGTAGCGCTTTCGTCGATGGTCCGTTCGACTCGAACCTCGAAAGTCACTCGATACATGAAAACTTCTCGATTTTCGTTGAAATTTAGTCAAAAACCGTTGAAACTTGCATTTTCATCGTTTTAGACGGACTAATACTCGATCTCTTGATTAGCGCTTTCGTCGATGGCCCGTTCGACTCGAACATCGAAAGTCAGTCGAAACATGAAAACTCCTCGATTTTCGTTGAAATTTAGTCAAAAACTGTTGAAACCTGCAATCTCATCGATTTAGCAGAACTAACACTCGATCTCTTGATTAGCGCTTTCGTTGATGGTCCGTTCGACTCGAATCTCGAAAGTCACTCGAAACATGAAGATTTCTCAATTTTTGTTGAAATTCAGTCAAAAACTATTGAAACGTGTAATCATATCGTTTTAGAAGAACTAATACTCGATCTCTTGATTAGCGTTTTCGTCGATGGCCCGTTCGACTCGAACATCGAAAGTAAGTCAAAACATGAAAACTTCTCGATTTTCGTTGAAATTCAGTCAAAAACCGTAGAAACGTGCAATTTCATCGGTTTAGACGAACTATCACTCGATCTCTTGTAGCGCTTTCGTCGATGGTCCGTTCGACTCGTACATCGAAAGTCAGTCGAAACATGAAAACTTCTCGATTTTCGTTGAAATTCAGTCAAAAACAGCAGAAACTTGCATTTTCATCGGTTTAGACGAACTAACAGTCGATCTCTTGATTAGCGCTTTCGTCGATTGTCCGTTCGACTCGAATCTCGAAAGTCACCCGAAACATGAAAATTTCTCGATTTTCGTTGAAATTCAGTCAAAAACTATTGAAACGTGTAATCTTATCGTTTTAGAAGAACTAATACTCGATCTCTTGATTAGCGTTTTCGTCGATGGCCCGTTCGACTCGAACATCGAAAGTAAGTCGAAACATGAAAACTTCTCGATTTTCGTTGAAATTCAGTCAAAAACCGTAGAATCGTGCATTTTCATCGGTTTAGACGAACTATCACTCGATCTCTTGATTAGCGCTTTCGTCGATGGTCCGTTCGACTCGAACCTCGATAGTCACCCGAAACATGAAAATTTCTCGATTTTCGTTGAAATTCAGTCAAAAACTGTTGAAACTTGCATTTTCATCGTTTTAGACGAACTAACACTCTATCTCTTGATTAGCGCTTTCATCGAAGGTTTGTTCGACTCGAACCTCGAAAGTCACTCGATACATGAAAACTTCTCGATTTTCGTTGAGATTCAGTCAAAAACAGTAGAAACTTGCATTTTCATCGGTTTAGACGAACTAACACTCGATCTCTTGATTAGCGCTTTCGTCGTTGGTCCGTTCGACTCGAACCTCGAAAGTCACCCGAAACATGAAAATTTGTCGATTTTCGTTGAAATTCAGTCAAAAATTATTGAAACGTGTAATCTTATCGTTTTAGAAGAACTAATACTCGATCTCTTGATTAGCGTTTTCGTCGATGGCCCGATCGACTCGAACATCGAAAGCATGTCGAAACATGAAAACTTCTCGATTTTCGTTGAAATTTAGTCAAAAAACGTAGAAACTTGCATTTTCATCGGTTTAGACGAACTAATACTCGAACTCTTGATTAGCGCTTTCGTCGATGGTCCGTTCGACTCGAACCTCGATAGTCACCCGAAACATGAAAATTTCTCGATTTTCGTTGAAATTCAGTCAAAAAACGTAGAAACCTGCAATCTCATCGTTTTAGAAGATCTAATACTCGATCTCTTGATTAGCGCCTTCGTCGATGGTCCGTTCGACTCGTACATCGAAAGTCAGTCGAAACATGAAAACTTCTCGATTTTCGTTGAAATTCAGTCAAAAACTGTAGAAACTTGCATTTTCATCGGTTTAGACGAACTATCACTCGATCTCTTGTAGCGCTTTCGTCGATGGTCCGTTCGACTCGTACATCGAAAGTCACTCGATACATGAAAACTTCTCGATTTTCGTTGAAATTCAGTCAGAAACTGTTGAAACTTGCATTTTCATCGCTTTTGAGGAAATAACACTCGATCTCTTGATTTGCACTTTGGTCGATGGTCCGTTCGACTCGAACCTTAAAAGTCACTCTATACATGAAAATTTCTCGATTTTCGTTTGAAATTGCGTCACAAACTATTGAAACCTGCAATCTCATCGATTTAGAAGAACTAACACTCGATCTCTTGATTAGCGCTTTCGTCGATGGCCCGTTCGACTCGAACCTCGAAAGTCACTCGATACATGAAAACTTCTCGATTTTCGTCGAAATTTAGTCAAAAACCGTTGAAACTTGCATTTTCATCGTTTTAGACGGACTAATACTCGATCTCTTGATTAGCGCTTTCGTCGATGGCCCGTTCGACTCGAACATCGAAAGTCAGTCGAAACATGAAAACTCCTCGATTTTCGTTGAAATTTAGTCAAAAACCGTAGAAACGTGCAATTTCATCGGTTTAGACGAACTATCACTCGATCTCTTGTAGCGCTTTCGTCGATGGTCCGTTCGACTCGAACCTCGAAAGTCACTCGATACATGAAAACTTCTCGATTTTCGTCGAAATTTAGTCAAAAACCGTTGAAACTTGCATTTTCATCGTTTTAGACGGACTAATACTCGATCTCTTGATTAGCGCTTTCGTCGATGGCCCGTTCGACTCGAACATCGAAAGTCAGTCGAAACATGAAAACTCCTCGATTTTCGTTGAAATTTAGTCAAAAACCGTAGAAACGTGCAATTTCATCGGTTTAGACGAACTATCACTCGATCTCTTGTAGCGCTTTCGTCGATGGTCCGTTCGACTCGTACATCGAAAGTCAGTCGAAACATGAAAACTTCTCGATTTTCGTTGAAATTCAGTCAAAAACAGCAGAAACTTGCATTTTCATCGGTTTAGACGAACTAACAGTCGATCTCTTGATTAGCGCTTTCGTCGATTGTCCGTTCGACTCGAATCTCGAAAGTCACCCGAAACATGAAAATTTCTCGATTTTCGTTGAAATTCAGTCAAAAACTATTGAAACGTGTAATCTTATCGTTTTAGAAGAACTAATACTCGATCTCTTGATTAGCGTTTTCGTCGATGGCCCGTTCGACTCGAACATCGAAAGTAAGTCGAAACAAGAAAACTTCTCGATTTTCGGTGAAATTCAGTCAAAAACCGTAGAATCGTGCATTTTCATCGGTTTAGACGAACTATCACTCGATCTCTTGATTAGCGCTTTCGTCGATGGTCCGTTCGACGCGAACCTCGAAAGTCACTCTATACATGAAAATTTCTCGATTTTCGTTTGAAATTGAGTCACAAACTGTTGAAACCTGCAATCTCATCGATTTAGCAGAACTAACACTCGATCTCTTGATTAGCGCTCTCGTCAGTTCGACTCGAACCTCAAAAGTCACTCGAAATATGAAAATTTCTCGATTTTCGTTGAAATTTAGTCAAAAACTATTGAAACCTGCAATCTCATCGTTTTAGAAGATCTGATACTCGATCTCTTGATTAGCGCTTTCGTCGATGGTCCGTTCGACTCGAACCTCGAAAGTCAGTCGACAATGAAAACTTCTCGATTTTCGTTGAGATTCAGTCAAAAACAGTAGAAACTTGCATTTTCATCGGTTTAGACGAACTAACACTCGATCTCTTGATTAGCGCTTTCGTCGATGGTCCGTTCGACTCGAACCTCGATAGTCACCCGAAACATGAAAATTTCTCGATTTTCGTTGAAATTCAGTCAAAAACTGTTGAAACTTGCATTTTCATCGTTTTAGACGAACTAACACTCTATCTCTTGATTAGCGCTTTCATCGAAGGTTTGTTCGACTCGAACCTCGAAAGTCACTCGATACATGAAAACTTCTCGATTTTCGTTGAAATTTAGTCAAAAACCGTTGAAACTTGCATTTTCATCGTTTTAGACGAACTAATATTCGATCTCTTGATTAGCGCTTTCGTCAATGGTCCGTTCGACTCGAACCTCGAAAGTCACTCGAAACATGAAGGTTTCTCGATTTTTGTTGAAATTCAGTCAAAAACTATTGAAACGTGTAATCTTATCGTTTTAGAAGAAATAATACTCGATCTCTTGATTAGCGTTTTCGTCGATGGCCCGTTCGACTCGAACATCGAAAGTAAGTCGAAACATGAAAACTTCTCGATTTTCGTTGAAATTCAGTCAAAAACCGTAGAAACGTGCATTTTCATCGGTTTAGACGAACTATCACTCGATCCCTTGATTAGCGCTTTCGTCGATGGTCCGTTCGACTCGTACATCGAAAGTCACTCGATACATGAAAACTTCTCGATTTTCGTTGAGATTCAGTCAAAAACAGTAGAAACTTGCATTTTCATCGGTTTAGACGAACTAACACTCGATCTCTTGATTAGCGCTTTCGTCGATGGTCCGTTCGACTCGAACCTCGATAGTCACCCGAAACATGAAAATTTCTCGATTTTCGTTGAAATTCAATCAAAAACTGTTGAAACTTGCATTTTCATCGTTTTAGACGAACTAACACGCTATCTCTTGATTAGCGCTTTCATCGAAGGTTTGTTCGACTCGAACCTCGAAAGTCACTCGATACATGAAAACTTCTCGATTTTCGTTGAAATTTAGTCAAAAACCGTAGAAACGTGCATTTTCATCGGTTTAGACGAACTATCACTCGATCCCTTGATTAGCGCTTTCGTCGATGGTCCGTTCGACTCGAACCTCGATAGTCACCCGAAACATGAAAATTTCTCGATTTTCGTTGAAATTCAATCAAAAACTGTTGAAACTTGCATTTTCATCGTTTTAGACGAACTAACACGCTATCTCTTGATTAGCGCTTTCATCGAAGGTTTGTTCGACTCGAACCTCGAAAGTCACTCGATACATGAAAACTTCTCGATTTTCGTTGAAATTTAGTCAAAAACTATTGAAACGTGTAATCTTATCGTTTTAGAAGAATACTCGATCTCTTGATTAGCGTTTTCGTCGATGGTCCGTTCGACTCGAACCTCGATAGTCACCCGAAACATGAAAATTTCTCGATTTTCGTTGAAATTCAGTCAAAAACTGTTGAAACTTGCATTTTCATCGTTTTAGACGAACTAACACTCTATCTCTTGATTAGCGCTTTCATCGAAGGTTTGTTCGACTCGAACCTCGAAAGTCACTCGATACATGAAAACTTCTCGATTTTCGTTGAAATTTAGTCAAAAACCGTTGAAACTTGCATTTTCATCGTTTTAGACGAACTAATACTCGATCTCTTGATTAGCGCTTTCGTCGATGACTCGAACCTCGAAAGACACTCGAAACATGAAGATTTCTCGATTTTTGTTGAAATTCAGTCAAAAACTATTGAAACGTGTAATCATATCGTTTTAGAAGAACTATTACTCGATTTCTTGATTAGCGCTTTCGTCGATGGCCCGTTCGACTCGAACATCGAAAGTCAGTCGAAACATGAAAACTTCTCGATTTTCGTTGAAATTTAGTCAAAAACCGTAGAAACTTGCATTTTCATCGGTTTAGACGAACTAATACTCGATCTCTTGATTAGCGCTTTTGTCGATGGTCCGTTCGACTCGAACTTCGAAAGTCACTCGACACATGAAAATTTCTCGATTTTCGTTTGAAATTGAGTCACAAACTATTGAAACCTGCAATCTCATCGATTTAGAAGAACTAACACTCGATCTCTTGATTAGCGCTTTCGTCGATGGTCCGTTCGACGCGAACCTCGAAAGTCACTCTATACATGAAAATTTCTCGATAATCGTTTGAAATTGAGTCACAAACTGTTGAAACCTGTAATCTCATCGATTTAGCAGATCTAACACTCGATCTCTTGATTAGCGCTTTCGTCGTTGGTCCGTTCGACTCGAACCTCGAAAGTCACCCGAAACATGAAAATTTCTCGATTTTCGTTGAAATTCAGTCAAAAACTATTGAAACGTGTAATCTTATCGTTTTAGAAGAACTAATACTCGATCTCTTGATTAGCGTTTTCGTCGATGGCCCGATCGACTCGAACATCGAAAGCAAGTCGAAACATGAAAACTTCTCGATTTTCGGTGAAATTCATTCAAAAACCGTAGAAACTAGCATTTTCATCGGTTTAGACGAACTATCACTCGATCTCTTGTAGCGCTGTCGTCGATGGTCCGTTCGACTCGAACCTCGAAAGTCACTCGATACATGAAAACTTCTCGATTTTCGTTGAAATTTAGTCAAAAACCGTTGAAACTTGCATTTTCATCGTTTTAGACGGACTAATACTCGATCTCTTGATTAGCGCTTTCGTCGATGGCCCGTTCGACTCGAACATCGAAAGTCAGTCGAAACATGAAAACTTCTCGATTTTCGTTGAAATTTAGTCAAAAACTGTTGAAACCTGCAATCTCATCGATTTAGCAGAACTAACACTCGATCTCTTGATTAGCGCTTTCGTCGATGGTCCGTTCGACTCGAACCTCGAAAGTCACTCGAAACATGAAGATTTCTCAATTTTTGTTGAAATTCAGTCAAAAACTATTGAAACGTGTAATCATATCGTTTTAGAAGAACTAATACTCGATCTCTTGATTAGCGCTTTCGTCGATGGTCCGTTCGACTCGTACATCGAAAGTCACTCGATACATGAAAACTTCTCGATTTTCGTTGAGATTCAGTCAAAAACAGTAGAAACTTGCATTTTCATCGGTTTAGACGAACTAACACTCGATCTCTTGATTAGCGCTTTCGTCGATGGTCCGTTCGACTCGAACCTCGATAGTCACCCGAAACATGAAAATTTCTCGATTTTCGTTGAAATTCAATCAAAAACTGTTGAAACTTGCATTTTCATCGTTTTAGACGAACTAACACGCTATCTCTTGATTAGCGCTTTCATCGAAGGTTTGTTCGACTCGAACCTCGAAAGTCACTCGATACATGAAAACTTCTCGATTTTCGTTGAAATTTAGTCAAAAATCGTTGAAACTTGCATTTTCATCGTTTTAGACGAACTAATACTCGATCTCTTGATTAGCGCTTTCGTCGATGGTCCGTTCGACTCGAACCTCGATAGTCACCCGAAACATGAAAATTTCTCGATTTTCGTTGAAATTCAGTCAAAAACTATTGAAACCTGCAATCTCATCGTTTTAGAAGAAATAATACTCGATCTCTTGATTAGCGTTTTCGTCGATGGTCCGTTCGACTCGTACATCGAAAGTCACTCGATACATGAAAACTTCTCGATTTTCGTTGAGATTCAGTCAAAAACAGTAGAAACTTGCATTTTCATCGGTTTAGACGAACTAACACTCGATCTCTTGATTAGCGCTTTCGTCGATGGTCCGTTCGACTCGAACCTCGATAGTCACCCGAAACATGAAGATTTCTCGATTTTCGTTGAAATTCAATCAAAAACTGTTGAAACTTGCATTTTCATCGTTTTAGACGAACTAACACGCTATCTCTTGATTAGCGCTTTCATCGACGGTTTGTTCGACTCGAACCTCGAAAGTCACTCGATACATGAAAACTTCTCGATTTTCGTTGAAATTTAGTCAAAAACTATTGAAACGTGTAATCTTATCGTTTTAGAAGAACTAATACTCGATCTCTTGATTAGCGTTTTCGTCGATGGTCCGTTCGACTCGAACCTCGATAGTCACCCGAAACATGAAAATTTCTCGATTTTCGTTGAAATTCAGTCAAAAACTGTTGAAACTTGCATTTTCATCGTTTTAGACGAACTAACACTCTATCTCTTGATTAGCGCTTTCATCGAAGGTTTGTTCGACTCGAACCTCGAAAGTCACTCGATACATGAAAACTTCTCGATTTTCGTTGAAATTTAGTCAAAAACCGTTGAAACTTGCATTTTCATCGTTTTAGACGAACTAATACTCGATCTCTTGATTAGCGCTTTCGTCGATGACTCGAACCTCGAAAGACACTCGAAACATGAAGATTTCTCGATTTTTGTTGAAATTCAGTCAAAAACTATTGAAACGTGTAATCATATCGTTTTAGAAGAACTATTACTCGATCTCTTGATTAGCGTTTTCGTCGATGGCCCGTTCGACTCGAACATCGAAAGTAAGTCAAAACATGAAAACTTCTCGATTTTCGTTGAAATTCAGTCAAAAACCGTAGAAACGTGCAATTTCATCGGTTTAGACGAACTATCACTCGATCTCTTGTTGCGCTTTCGTCGATGGTCCGTTCGACTCGAACCTCGAAAGTCACTCGATACATGAAAACTTCTCGATTTTCGTTGAAATTTAGTCAAAAACCGTTGAAACTTGCATTTTCATCGTTTTAGACGGACTAATACTCGATCTCTTGATTAGCGCTTTCGTCGATGGCCCGTTCGACTCGAACATCGAAAGTCAGTCGAAACATGAAAACTTCTCGATTTTCGTTGAAATTTAGTCAAAAACCGTAGAAACTTGCATTTTCATCGGTTTAGACGAACTAATACTCGATCTCTTGATTAGCGCTTTTGTCGATGGTCCGTTCGACTCGAACTTCGAAAGTCACTCGACACATGAAAATTTCTCGATTTTCGTTTGAAATTGAGTCACAAACTATTGAAACCTGCAATCTCATCGATTTAGAAGAACTAACACTCGATCTCTTGATTAGCGCTTTCGTCGATGGTCCGTTCGACGCGAACCTCGAAAGTCACTCTATACATGAAAATTTCTCGATAATCGTTTGAAATTGAGTCACAAACTGTTGAAACCTGCAATCTCATCGATTTAGCAGATCTAACACTCGATCTCTTGATTAGCGCTTTCGTCGTTGGTCCGTTCGACTCGAACCTCGAAAGTCACCCGAAACATGAAAATTTCTCGATTTTCGTTGAAATTCAGTCAAAAACTATTGAAACGTGTAATCTTATCGTTTTAGAAGAACTAATACTCGATCTCTTGATTAGCGTTTTCGTCGATGGCCCGATCGACTCGAACATCGAAAGCAAGTCGAAACATGAAAACTTCTCGATTTTCGTTGAAATTTAGTCAAAAAACGTAGAAACTTGCATTTTCATCGGTTTAGACGAACTAATACTCGATCTCTTGATTAGCGCTTTCGTCGATGGTCCGTTCGACTCGAACCTCGATAGTCACCCGAAACATGAAAATTTCTCGATTTTCGTTGAAATTCAGTCAAAAAACGTAGAAACCTGCAATCTCATCGTTTTAGAAGATCTAATACTCGATCTCTTGATTAGCGCCTTCGTTGATGGTCCGTTCGACTCGTACATCGAAAGTCAGTCGAAACATGAAAACTTCTCGATTTTCGTTGAAATTCAGTCAAAAACTGTAGAAACTTGCATTTTCATCGGTTTAGACGAACTATCACTCGATCTCTTGTAGCGCTTTCGTCGATGGTCCGTTCGACTCGTACATCGAAAGTCACTCGATACATGAAAACTTCTCGATTTTCGTTGAAATTCAGTCAGAAACTGTTGAAACTTGCATTTTCATCGTTTTTGAGGAAATAACACTCGATCTCTTGATTTGCACTTTGGTCGATGGTCCGTTCGACTCGAACCTTAAAAGTCACTCTATACATGAAAATTTCTCGATTTTCGTTTGAAATTGAGTCACAAACTATTGAAACCTGCAATCTCATCGATTTAGAAGAACTAACACTCGATCTCTTGATTAGCGCTTTCGTCGATGGCCCGTTCGACTCGAACATCGAAAGTCAGTCGAAACATGAAAACTCCTCGATTTTCGTTGAAATTCAGTCAAAAACCGTAGAAACTAGCATTTTCATCGGTTTAGACGAACTATCACTCGATCTCTTGTAGCGCTTTCGTCGATGGTCCGTTCGACTCGAACCTCGAAAGTTACTCGATACATGAAAACTTCTCGATTTTCGTCGAAATTTAGTCAAAAACCGTTGAAACTTGCATTTTCATCGTTTTAGACGGACTAATACTCGATCTCTTGATTAGCGCTTTCGTCGATGGCCCGTTCGACTCGAACATCGAAAGTCAGTCGAAACATGAAAACTCCTCGATTTTCGTTGAAATTTAGTCAAAAACTGTAGAAACTTGCATTTTCATCGGTTTAGACGAACTAACAGTCGATCTCTTGATTAGCGCTTTCGTCGATGGCCCGTTCGACTCGAACACCGAAAGTCAGTCGAAACATGAAAACTTCTCGATTTTCGTTGAAATTCAGTCAGAAACTGTTGAAACTTGCATTTTCATCGTTTTTGAGGAAATAACACTCGATCTCTTGATTTGCACTTTGGTCGATGGTCCGTTCGACTCGAACCTTAAAAGTCACTCTATACATGAAAATTTCTCGATTTTCGTTTGAAATTGAGTCACAAACTATTGAAACCTGCAATCTCATCGGTTTAGACGAACTAACACTCGATCTCTTGATTAGCGTTTTCGTCGAAGGTTTGTTCGACTCGAACCTCGAAAGTCACTCGATACATGAAAACTTCTCGATTTTCGTTGAAATTTAGTCAAAAACCGTTGAAACTTGCATTTTCATCGTTTTAGACGAACTAATATTCGATCTCTTGATTAGCGCTTTCGTCAATGGTCCGTTCGACTCGAACCTCGAAAGTCACTCGAAACATGAAGGTTTCTCGATTTTTGTTGAAATTCAGTCAAAAACTATTGAAACGTGTAATCTTATCGTTTTAGAAGAAATAATACTCGATCTCTTGATTAGCGTTTTCGTCGATGGCCCGTTCGACTCGAACATCGAAAGTAAGTCGAAACATGAAAACTTCTCGATTTTCGTTGAAATTCAGTCAAAAACCGTAGAAACGTGCATTTTCATCGGTTTAGACGAACTATCACTCGATCCCTTGATTAGCGCTTTCGTCGATGGTCCGTTCGACTCGTACATCGAAAGTCACTCGATACATGAAAACTTCTCGATTTTCGTTGAGATTCAGTCAAAAACAGTAGAAACTTGCATTTTCATCGGTTTAGACGAACTAACACTCGATCTCTTGATTAGCGCTTTCGTCGATGGTCCGTTCGACTCGAACCTCGATAGTCACCCGAAACATGAAAATTTCTCGATTTTCGTTGAAATTCAATCAAAAACTGTTGAAACTTGCATTTTCATCGTTTTAGACGAACTAACACGCTATCTCTTGATTAGCGCTTTCATCGAAGGTTTGTTCGACTCGAACCTCGAAAGTCACTCGATACATGAAAACTTCTCGATTTTCGTTGAAATTTAGTCAAAAACCGTAGAAACGTGCATTTTCATCGGTTTAGACGAACTATCACTCGATCCCTTGATTAGCGCTTTCGTCGATGGTCCGTTCGACTCGAACCTCGATAGTCACCCGAAACATGAAAATTTCTCGATTTTCGTTGAAATTCAATCAAAAACTGTTGAAACTTGCATTTTCATCGTTTTAGACGAACTAACACGCTATCTCTTGATTAGCGCTTTCATCGAAGGTTTGTTCGACTCGAACCTCGAAAGTCACTCGATACATGAAAACTTCTCGATTTTCGTTGAAATTTAGTCAAAAACTATTGAAACGTGTAATCTTATCGTTTTAGAAGAATACTCGATCTCTTGATTAGCGTTTTCGTCGATGGTCCGTTCGACTCGAACCTCGATAGTCACCCGAAACATGAAAACTTCTCGATTTTCGTTGAAATTTAGTCAAAAACCGTAGAAACTTGCATTTTCATCGGTTTAGACGAACTAATACTCGATCTCTTGATTAGCGCTTTTGTCGATGGTCCGTTCGACTCGAACTTCGAAAGTCACTCGACACATGAAAATTTCTCGATTTTCGTTTGAAATTGAGTCACAAACTATTGAAACCTGCAATCTCATCGATTTAGAAGAACTAACACTCGATCTCTTGATTAGCGCTTTCGTCGATGGTCCGTTCGACGCGAACCTCGAAAGTCACTCTATACATGAAAATTTCTCGATAATCGTTTGAAATTGAGTCACAAACTGTTGAAACCTGCAATCTCATCGATTTAGCAGATCTAACACTCGATCTCTTGATTAGCGCTTTCGTCGTTGGTCCGTTCGACTCGAACCTCGAAAGTCACCCGAAACATGAAAATTTCTCGATTTTCGTTGAAATTCAGTCAAAAACTATTGAAACGTGTAATCTTATCGTTTTAGAAGAACTAATACTGGATCTCTTGATTAGCGTTTTCGTCGATGGCCCGATCGACTCGAACATCGAAAGCAAGTCGAAACATGAAAACTTCTCGATTTTCGTTGAAATTCATTCAAAAACCGTAGAAACTAGCATTTTCATCGGTTTAGACGAACTATCACTCGATCTCTTGTAGCGCTGTCGTCGATGGTCCGTTCGACTCGAACCTCGAAAGTCACTCGATACATGAAAACTTCTCGATTTTCGTTGAAATTTAGTCAAAAACCGTTGAAACTTGCATTTTCATCGTTTTAGACGGACTAATACTCGATCTCTTGATTAGCGCTTTCGTCGATGGCCCGTTCGACTCGAACATCGAAAGTCAGTCGAAACATGAAAACTTCTCGATTTTCGTTGAAATTTAGTCAAAAACTGTTGAAACCTGCAATCTCATCGATTTAGCAGAACTAACACTCGATCTCTTGATTAGCGCTTTCGTCGATGGTCCGTTCGACTCGAACCTCGAAAGTCACTCGAAACATGAAGATTTCTCAATTTTTGTTGAAATTCAGTCAAAAACTATTGAAACGTGTAATCATATCGTTTTAGAAGAACTAATACTCGATCTCTTGATTAGCGCTTTCGTCGATGGTCCGTTCGACTCGTACATCGAAAGTCACTCGATACATGAAAACTTCTCGATTTTCGTTGAGATTCAGTCAAAAACAGTAGAAACTTGCATTTTCATCGGTTTAGACGAACTAACACTCGATCTCTTGATTAGCGCTTTCGTCGATGGTCCGTTCGACTCGAACCTCGATAGTCACCCGAAACATGAAAATTTCTCGATTTTCGTTGAAATTCAATCAAAAACTGTTGAAACTTGCATTTTCATCGTTTTAGACGAACTAACACGCTATCTCTTGATTAGCGCTTTCATCGAAGGTTTGTTCGACTCGAACCTCGAAAGTCACTCGATACATGAAAACTTCTCGATTTTCGTTGAAATTTAGTCAAAAATCGTTGAAACTTGCATTTTCATCGTTTTAGACGAACTAATACTCGATCTCTTGATTAGCGCTTTCGTCGATGGTCCGTTCGACTCGAACCTCGATAGTCACCCGAAACATGAAAATTTCTCGATTTTCGTTGAAATTCAGTCAAAAACTATTGAAACCTGCAATCTCATCGTTTTAGAAGAAATAATACTCGATCTCTTGATTAGCGTTTTCGTCGATGGTCCGTTCGACTCGTACATCGAAAGTCACTCGATACATGAAAACTTCTCGATTTTCGTTGAGATTCAGTCAAAAACAGTAGAAACTTGCATTTTCATCGGTTTAGACGAACTAACACTCGATCTCTTGATTAGCGCTTTCGTCGATGGTCCGTTCGACTCGAACCTCGATAGTCACCCGAAACATGAAAATTTCTCGATTTTCGTTGAAATTCAGTCAAAAACTGTTGAAACTTGCATTTTCATCGTTTTAGACGAACTAACACTCTATCTCTTGATTAGCGCTTTCATCGAAGGTTTGTTCGACTCGAACCTCGAAAGTCACTCGATACATGAAAACTTCTCGATTTTCGTTGAGATTCAGTCAAAAACAGTAGAAACTTGCATTTTCATCGGTTTAGACGAACTAACACTCGATCTCTTGATTAGCGCTTTCGTCGTTGGTCCGTTCGACTCGAACCTCGAAAGTCACCCGAAACATGAAAATTTGTCGATTTTCGTTGAAATTCAGTCAAAAATTATTGAAACGTGTAATCTTATCGTTTTAGAAGAACTAATACTCGATCTCTTGATTAGCGTTTTCGTCGATGGCCCGATCGACTCGAACATCGAAAGCATGTCGAAACATGAAAACTTCTCGATTTTCGTTGAAATTTAGTCAAAAAACGTAGAAACTTGCATTTTCATCGGTTTAGACGAACTAATACTCGATCTCTTGATTAGCGCTTTCGTCGATGGTCCGTTCGACTCGAACCTCGATAGTCACCCGAAACATGAAAATTTCTCGATTTTCGTTGAAATTCAGTCAAAAAACGTAGAAACCTGCAATCTCATCGTTTTAGAAGATCTAATACTCGATCTCTTGATTAGCGCCTTCGTCGATGGTCCGTTCGACTCGTACATCGAAAGTCAGTCGAAACATGAAAACTTCTCGATTTTCGTTGAAATTCAGTCAAAAACTGTAGAAACTTGCATTTTCATCGGTTTAGACGAACTATCACTCGATCTCTTGTAGCGCTTTCGTCGATGGTCCGTTCGACTCGTACATCGAAAGTCACTCGATACATGAAAACTTCTCGATTTTCGTTGAAATTCAGTCAGAAACTGTTGAAACTTGCATTTTCATCGTTTTTGAGGAAATAACACTCGATCTCTTGATTTGCACTTTGGTCGATGGTCCGTTCGACTCGAACCTTAAAAGTCACTCTATACATGAAAATTTCTCGATTTTCGTTTGAAATTGCGTCACAAACTATTGAAACCTGCAATCTCATCGATTTAGAAGAACTAACACTCGATCTCTTGATTAGCGCTTTCGTCGATGGCCCGTTCGACTCGAACCTCGAAAGTCACTCGATACATGAAAACTTCTCGATTTTCGTCGAAATTTAGTCAAAAACCGTTGAAACTTGCATTTTCATCGTTTTAGACGGACTAATACTCGATCTCTTGATTAGCGCTTTCGTCGATGGCCCGTTCGACTCGAACATCGAAAGTCAGTCGAAACATGAAAACTCCTCGATTTTCGTTGAAATTTAGTCAAAAACCGTAGAAACGTGCAATTTCATCGGTTTAGACGAACTATCACTCGATCTCTTGTAGCGCTTTCGTCGATGGTCCGTTCGACTCGAACCTCGAAAGTCACTCGATACATGAAAACTTCTCGATTTTCGTCGAAATTTAGTCAAAAACCGTTGAAACTTGCATTTTCATCGTTTTAGACGGACTAATACTCGATCTCTTGATTAGCGCTTTCGTCGATGGCCCGTTCGACTCGAACATCGAAAGTCAGTCGAAACATGAAAACTCCTCGATTTTCGTTGAAATTTAGTCAAAAACCGTAGAAACGTGCAATTTCATCGGTTTAGACGAACTATCACTCGATCTCTTGTAGCGCTTTCGTCGATGGTCCGTTCGACTCGTACATCGAAAGTCAGTCGAAACATGAAAACTTCTCGATTTTCGTTGAAATTCAGTCAAAAACAGCAGAAACTTGCATTTTCATCGGTTTAGACGAACTAACAGTCGATCTCTTGATTAGCGCTTTCGTCGATTGTCCGTTCGACTCGAATCTCGAAAGTCACCCGAAACATGAAAATTTCTCGATTTTCGTTGAAATTCAGTCAAAAACTATTGAAACGTGTAATCTTATCGTTTTAGAAGAACTAATACTCGATCTCTTGATTAGCGTTTTCGTCGATGGCCCGTTCGACTCGAACATCGAAAGTAAGTCGAAACAAGAAAACTTCTCGATTTTCGTTGAAATTCAGTCAAAAACCGTAGAATCGTGCATTTTCATCGGTTTAGACGAACTATCACTCGATCTCTTGATTAGCGCTTTCGTCGATGGTCCGTTCGACGCGAACCTCGAAAGTCACTCTATACATGAAAATTTCTCGATTTTCGTTTGAAATTGAGTCACAAACTGTTGAAACCTGCAATCTCATCGATTTAGCAGAACTAACACTCGATCTCTTGATTAGCGCTCTCGTCAGTTCGACTCGAACCTCAAAAGTCACTCGAAATATGAAAATTTCTCGATTTTCGTTGAAATTTAGTCAAAAACTATTGAAACCTGCAATCTCATCGTTTTAGAAGATCTGATACTCGATCTCTTGATTAGCGCTTTCGTCGATGGTCCGTTCGACTCGAACCTCGAAAGTCAGTCGACAATGAAAACTTCTCGATTTTCGTTGAGATTCAGTCAAAAACAGTAGAAACTTGCATTTTCATCGGTTTAGACGAACTAACACTCGATCTCTTGATTAGCGCTTTCGTCGATGGTCCGTTCGACTCGAACCTCGATAGTCACCCGAAACATGAAAATTTCTCGATTTTCGTTGAAATTCAGTCAAAAACTGTTGAAACTTGCATTTTCATCGTTTTAGACGAACTAACACTCTATCTCTTGATTAGCGCTTTCATCGAAGGTTTGTTCGACTCGAACCTCGAAAGTCACTCGATACATGAAAACTTCTCGATTTTCGTTGAAATTTAGTCAAAAACCGTTGAAACTTGCATTTTCGTCGTTTTAGACGAACTAATATTCGATCTCTTGATTAGCGCTTTCGTCAATGGTCCGTTCGACTCGAACCTCGAAAGTCACTCGAAACATGAAGGTTTCTCGATTTTTGTTGAAATTCAGTCAAAAACTATTGAAACGTGTAATCTTATCGTTTTAGAAGAAATAATACTCGATCTCTTGATTAGCGTTTTCGTCGATGGCCCGTTCGACTCGAACATCGAAAGTAAGTCGAAACATGAAAACTTCTCGATTTTCGTTGAAATTCAGTCAAAAACCGTAGAAACGTGCATTTTCATCGGTTTAGACGAACTATCACTCGATCCCTTGATTAGCGCTTTCGTCGATGGTCCGTTCGACTCGTACATCGAAAGTCACTCGATACATGAAAACTTCTCGATTTTCGTTGAGATTCAGTCAAAAACAGTAGAAACTTGCATTTTCATCGGTTTAGACGAACTAACACTCGATCTCTTGATTAGCGCTTTCGTCGATGGTCCGTTCGACTCGAACCTCGATAGTCACCCGAAACATGAAAATTTCTCGATTTTCGTTGAAATTCAATCAAAAACTGTTGAAACTTGCATTTTCATCGTTTTAGACGAACTAACACGCTATCTCTTGATTAGCGCTTTCATCGAAGGTTTGTTCGACTCGAACCTCGAAAGTCACTCGATACATGAAAACTTCTCGATTTTCGTTGAAATTTAGTCAAAAACCGTAGAAACGTGCATTTTCATCGGTTTAGACGAACTATCACTCGATCCCTTGATTAGCGCTTTCGTCGATGGTCCGTTCGACTCGAACCTCGATAGTCACCCGAAACATGAAAATTTCTCGATTTTCGTTGAAATTCAATCAAAAACTGTTGAAACTTGCATTTTCATCGTTTTAGACGAACTAACACGCTATCTCTTGATTAGCGCTTTCATCGAAGGTTTGTTCGACTCGAACCTCGAAAGTCACTCGATACATGAAAACTTCTCGATTTTCGTTGAAATTTAGTCAAAAACTATTGAAACGTGTAATCTTATCGTTTTAGAAGAATACTCGATCTCTTGATTAGCGTTTTCGTCGATGGTCCGTTCGACTCGAACCTCGATAGTCACCCGAAACATGAAAATTTCTCGATTTTCGTTGAAATTCAGTCAAAAACTGTTGAAACTTGCATTTTCATCGTTTTAGACGAACTAACACTCTATCTCTTGATTAGCGCTTTCATCGAAGGTTTGTTCGACTCGAACCTCGAAAGTCACTCGATACATGAAAACTTCTCGATTTTCGTTGAAATTTAGTCAAAAACCGTTGAAACTTGCATTTTCATCGTTTTAGACGAACTAATACTCGATCTCTTGATTAGCGCTTTCGTCGATGACTCGAACCTCGAAAGACACTCGAAACATGAAGATTTCTCGATTTTTGTTGAAATTCAGTCAAAAACTATTGAAACGTGTAATCATATCGTTTTAGAAGAACTATTACTCGATTTCTTGATTAGCGCTTTCGTCGATGGCCCGTTCGACTCGAACATCGAAAGTCAGTCGAAACATGAAAACTTCTCGATTTTCGTTGAAATTTCGTCAAAAACCGTAGAAACTTGCATTTTCATCGGTTTAGACGAACTAATACTCGATCTCTTGATTACCGCTTTTGTCGATGGTCCGTTCGACTCGAACTTCGAAAGTCACTCGACACATGAAAATTTCTCGATTTTCGTTTGAAATTGAGTCACAAACTATTGAAACCTGCAATCTCATCGATTTAGAAGAACTAACACTCGATCTCTTGATTAGCGCTTTCGTCGATGGTCCGTTCGACGCGAACCTCGAAAGTCACTCTATACATGAAAATTTCTCGATAATCGTTTGAAATTGAGTCACAAACTGTTGAAACCTGTAATCTCATCGATTTAGCAGATCTAACACTCGATCTCTTGATTAGCGCTTTCGTCGTTGGTCCGTTCGACTCGAACCTCGAAAGTCACCCGAAACATGAAAATTTCTCGATTTTCGTTGAAATTCAGTCAAAAACTATTGAAACGTGTAATCTTATCGTTTTAGAAGAACTAATACTCGATCTCTTGATTAGCGTTTTCGTCGATGGCCCGATCGACTCGAACATCGAAAGCAAGTCGAAACATGAAAACTTCTCGATTTTCGTTGAAATTCATTCAAAAACCGTAGAAACTAGCATTTTCATCGGTTTAGACGAACTATCACTCGATCTCTTGTAGCGCTGTCGTCGATGGTCCGTTCGACTCGAACCTCGAAAGTCACTCGATACATGAAAACTTCTCGATTTTCGTTGAAATTTAGTCAAAAACTATTGAAACGTGTAATCTTATCGTTTTAGAAGAACTAATACTCGATCTCTTGATTAGCGTTTTCGTCGATGGTCCGTTCGACTCGAACCTCGATAGTCACCCGAAACATGAAAATTTCTCGATTTTCGTTGAAATTCAGTCAAAAACTGTTGAAACTTGCATTTTCATCGTTTTAGACGAACTAACACTCTATCTCTTGATTAGCGCTTTCATCGAAGGTTTGTTCGACTCGAACCTCGAAAGTCACTCGATACATGAAAACTTCTCGATTTTCGTTGAAATTTAGTCAAAAACCGTTGAAACTTGCATTTTCATCGTTTTAGACGAACTAATACTCGATCTCTTGATTAGCGCTTTCGTCGATGACTCGAACCTCGAAAGTCACTCGACACATGAAAATTTCTCGATTTTCGTTTGAAATTGAGTCACAAACTATTGAAACCTGCAATCTCATCGATTTAGAAGAACTAACACTCGATCTCTTGATTAGCGCTTTCGTCGATGGTCCGTTCGACGCGAACCTCGAAAGTCACTCTATACATGAAAATTTCTCGATAATCGTTTGAAATTGAGTCACAAACTGTTGAAACCTGCAATCTCATCGATTTAGCAGATCTAACACTCGATCTCTTGATTAGCGCTTTCGTCGTTGGTCCGTTCGACTCGAACCTCGAAAGTCACCCGAAACATGAAAATTTCTCGATTTTCGTTGAAATTCAGTCAAAAACTATTGAAACGTGTAATCTTATCGTTTTAGAAGAACTAATACTCGATCTCTTGATTAGCGTTTTCGTCGATGGCCCGTTCGACTCGAACATCGAAAGTAAGTCGAAACAAGAAAACTTCTCGATTTTCGTTGAAATTCAGTCAAAAACCGTAGAATCGTGCATTTTCATCGGTTTAGACGAACTATCACTCGATCTCTTGATTAGCGCTTTCGTCGATGGTCCGTTCGACGCGAACCTCGAAAGTCACTCTATACATGAAAATTTCTCGATTTTCGTTTGAAATTGAGTCACAAACTGTTGAAACCTGCAATCTCATCGATTTAGCAGAACTAACACTCGATCTCTTGATTAGCGCTCTCGTCAGTTCGACTCGAACCTCAAAAGTCACTCGAAATATGAAAATTTCTCGATTTTCGTTGAAATTTAGTCAAAAACTATTGAAACCTGCAATCTCATCGTTTTAGAAGATCTGATACTCGATCTCTTGATTAGCGCTTTCGTCGATGGTCCGTTCGACTCGAACCTCGAAAGTCAGTCGACAATGAAAACTTCTCGATTTTCCTTGAGATTCAGTCAAAAACAGTAGAAACTTGCATTTTCATCGGTTTAGACGAACTAACACTCGATCTCTTGATTAGCGCTTTCGTCGAAGGTTTGTTCGACTCGAACCTCGAAAGTCACTCGATACATGAAAACTTCTCGATTTTCGTTGAAATTCAGTCAAAAACTATTGAAACGTGTAATCTTATCGTTTTAGAAGAACTAATACTCGATCTCTTGATTAGCGTTTTCGTCGATGGCCCGATCGACTCGAACATCGAAAGCAAGTCGAAACATGAAAACTTCTCGATTTTCGTTGAAATTCATTCAAAAACCGTAGAAACTAGCATTTTCATCGGTTTAGACGAACTATCACTCGATCTCTTGTAGCGCTGTCGTCGATGGTCCGTTCGACTCGAACCTCGAAAGTCACTCGATACATGAAAACTTCTCGATTTTCGTTGAAATTTAGTCAAAAACTATTGAAACGTGTAATCTTATCGTTTTAGAAGAACTAATACTCGATCTCTTGATTAGCGTTTTCGTCGATGGTCCGTTCGACTCGAACCTCGATAGTCACCCGAAACATGAAAATTTCTCGATTTTCGTTGAAATTCAGTCAAAAACTGTTGAAACTTGCATTTTCATCGTTTTAGACGAACTAACACTCTATCTCTTGATTAGCGCTTTCATCGAAGGTTTGTTCGACTCGAACCTCGAAAGTCACTCGATACATGAAAACTTCTCGATTTTCGTTGAAATTTAGTCAAAAACCGTTGAAACTTGCATTTTCATCGTTTTAGACGAACTAATACTCGATCTCTTGATTAGCGCTTTCGTCGATGACTCGAACCTCGAAAGTCACTCGACACATGAAAATTTCTCGATTTTCGTTTGAAATTGAGTCACAAACTATTGAAACCTGCAATCTCATCGATTTAGAAGAACTAACACTCGATCTCTTGATTAGCGCTTTCGTCGATGGTCCGTTCGACGCGAACCTCGAAAGTCACTCTATACATGAAAATTTCTCGATAATCGTTTGAAATTGAGTCACAAACTGTTGAAACCTGCAATCTCATCGATTTAGCAGATCTAACACTCGATCTCTTGATTAGCGCTTTCGTCGTTGGTCCGTTCGACTCGAACCTCGAAAGTCACCCGAAACATGAAAATTTCTCGATTTTCGTTGAAATTCAGTCAAAAACTATTGAAACGTGTAATCTTATCGTTTTAGAAGAACTAATACTCGATCTCTTGATTAGCGTTTTCGTCGATGGCCCGTTCGACTCGAACATCGAAAGTAAGTCGAAACAAGAAAACTTCTCGATTTTCGTTGAAATTCAGTCAAAAACCGTAGAATCGTGCATTTTCATCGGTTTAGACGAACTATCACTCGATCTCTTGATTAGCGCTTTCGTCGATGGTCCGTTCGACGCGAACCTCGAAAGTCACTCTATACATGAAAATTTCTCGATTTTCGTTTGAAATTGAGTCACAAACTGTTGAAACCTGCAATCTCATCGATTTAGCAGAACTAACACTCGATCTCTTGATTAGCGCTCTCGTCAGTTCGACTCGAACCTCAAAAGTCACTCGAAATATGAAAATTTCTCGATTTTCGTTGAAATTTAGTCAAAAACTATTGAAACCTGCAATCTCATCGTTTTAGAAGATCTGATACTCGATCTCTTGATTAGCGCTTTCGTCGATGGTCCGTTCGACTCGAACCTCGAAAGTCAGTCGACAATGAAAACTTCTCGATTTTCCTTGAGATTCAGTCAAAAACAGTAGAAACTTGCATTTTCATCGGTTTAGACGAACTAACACTCGATCTCTTGATTAGCGCTTTCGTCGAAGGTTTGTTCGACTCGAACCTCGAAAGTCACTCGATACATGAAAACTTCTCGATTTTCGTTGAAATTTAGTCAAAAACCGTTGAAACTTGCATTTTCATCGTTTTAGACGAACTAATATTCGATCTCTTGATTAGCGCTTTCGTCGATGGCCCGTTCGACTCGAACATCGAAAGTCAGTCGAAACATGAAAACTCCTCGATTTTCGTTGAAATTCAGTCAAAAACCGTAGAAACTAGCATTTTCATCGGTTTAGACGAACTATCACTCGATCTCTTGTAGCGCTTTCGTCGATGGTCAGTTCGACTCGAACCTCGAAAGTCACTCGATACATGAAAACTTCTCGATTTTCGTTGAAATTTAGTCAAAAACCGTTGAAACTTGCATTTTCATCGTTTTAGACGGACTAATACTCGATCTCTTGATTAGCGCTTTCGTCGATGGCCCGTTCGACTCGAACATCGAAAGTCAGTCGAAACATGAAAACTCCTCGATTTTCGTTGAAATTTAGTCAAAAACTGTTGAAACCTGCAATCTCATCGATTTAGCAGAACTAACACTCGATCTCTTGATTAGCGCTTTCGTTGATGGTCCGTTCGACTCGAATCTCGAAAGTCACTCGAAACATGAAGATTTCTCAATTTTTGTTGAAATTCAGTCAAAAACTATTGAAACGTGTAATCATATCGTTTTAGAAGAACTAATACTCGATCTCTTGATTAGCGTTTTCGTCGATGGCCCGTTCGACTCGAACATCGAAAGTAAGTCAAAACATGAAAACTTCTCGATTTTCGTTGAAATTCAGTCAAAAACCGTAGAAACGTGCAATTTCATCGGTTTAGACGAACTATCACTCGATCTCTTGTAGCGCTTTCGTCGATGGTCCGTTCGACTCGTACATCGAAAGTCAGTCGAAACATGAAAACTTCTCGATTTTCGTTGAAATTCAGTCAAAAACAGCAGAAACTTGCATTTTCATCGGTTTAGACGAACTAACAGTCGATCTCTTGATTAGCGCTTTCGTCGATTGTCCGTTCGACTCGAATCTCGAAAGTCACCCGAAACATGAAAATTTCTCGATTTTCGTTGAAATTCAGTCAAAAACTATTGAAACGTGTAATCTTATCGTTTTAGAAGAACTAATACTCGATCTCTTGATTAGCGTTTTCGTCGATGGCCCGTTCGACTCGAACATCGAAAGTAAGTCGAAACATGAAAACTTCTCGATTTTCGTTGAAATTCAGTCAAAAACCGTAGAAACGTGCAATTTCATCGGTTTAGACGAACTATCACTCGATCTCTTGTAGCGCCTTCGTCGATGGTCCGTTCGACTCGTACATCGAAAGTCAGTCGAAACATGAAAACTTCTCGATTTTCGTTGAAATTCAGTCAAAAACTGTAGAAACTTGCATTTTCATCGGTTTAGACGAACTATCACTCGATCTCTTGTAGCGCTTTCGTCGATGGTCCGTTCGACTCGTACATCGAAAGTCACTCGATACATGAAAACTTCTCGATTTTCGTTGAAATTCAGTCAGAAACTGTTGAAACTTGCATTTTCATCGTTTTTGAGGAAATAACACTCGATCTCTTGATTTGCACTTTGGTCGATGGTCCGTTCGACTCGAACCTTAAAAGTCACTCTATACATGAAAATTTCTCGATTTTCGTTTGAAATTGCGTCACAAACTATTGAAACCTGCAATCTCATCGATTTAGAAGAACTAACACTCGATCTCTTGATTAGCGCTTTCGTCGATGGCCCGTTCGACTCGAACCTCGAAAGTCACTCGATACATGAAAACTTCTCGATTTTCGTCGAAATTTAGTCAAAAACCGTTGAAACTTGCATTTTCATCGTTTTAGACGGACTAATACTCGATCTCTTGATTAGCGCTTTCGTCGATGGCCCGTTCGACTCGAACATCGAAAGTCAGTCGAAACATGAAAACTCCTCGATTTTCGTTGAAATTTAGTCAAAAACCGTAGAAACGTGCAATTTCATCGGTTTAGACGAACTATCACTCGATCTCTTGTAGCGCTTTCGTCGATGGTCCGTTCGACTCGAACCTCGAAAGTCACTCGATACATGAAAACTTCTCGATTTTCGTCGAAATTTAGTCAAAAACCGTTGAAACTTGCATTTTCATCGTTTTAGACGGACTAATACTCGATCTCTTGATTAGCGCTTTCGTCGATGGCCCGTTCGACTCGAACATCGAAAGTAAGTCGAAACAAGAAAACTTCTCGATTTTCGTTGAAATTCAGTCAAAAACCGTAGAATCGTGCATTTTCATCGGTTTAGACGAACTATCACTCGATCTCTTGATTAGCGCTTTCGTCGATGGTCCGTTCGACGCGAACCTCGAAAGTCACTCTATACATGAAAATTTCTCGATTTTCGTTTGAAATTGAGTCACAAACTGTTGAAACCTGCAATCTCATCGATTTAGCAGAACTAACACTCGATCTCTTGATTAGCGCTCTCGTCAGTTCGACTCGAACCTCAAAAGTCACTCGAAATATGAAAATTTCTCGATTTTCGTTGAAATTTAGTCAAAAACTATTGAAACCTGCAATCTCATCGTTTTAGAAGATCTGATACTCGATCTCTTGATTAGCGCTTTCGTCGATGGTCCGTTCGACTCGAACCTCGAAAGTCAGTCGACAATGAAAACTTCTCGATTTTCGTTGAGATTCAGTCAAAAACAGTAGAAACTTGCATTTTCATCGGTTTAGACGAACTATCACTCGATCCCTTGATTAGCGCTTTCGTCGATGGTCCGTTCGACTCGTACATCGAAAGTCACTCGATACATGAAAACTTCTCGATTTTCGTTGAGATTCAGTCAAAAACAGTAGAAACTTGCATTTTCATCGGTTTAGACGAACTAACACTCGATCTCTTGATTAGCGCTTTCGTCGATGGTCCGTTCGACTCGAACCTCGATAGTCACCCGAAACATGAAAATTTCTCGATTTTCGTTGAAATTCAATCAAAAACTGTTGAAACTTGCATTTTCATCGTTTTAGACGAACTAACACGCTATCTCTTGATTAGCGCTTTCATCGAAGGTTTGTTCGACTCGAACCTCGAAAGTCACTCGATACATGAAAACTTCTCGATTTTCGTTGAAATTTAGTCAAAAACCGTAGAAACGTGCATTTTCATCGGTTTAGACGAACTATCACTCGATCCCTTGATTAGCGCTTTCGTCGATGGTCCGTTCGACTCGAACCTCGATAGTCACCCGAAACATGAAAATTTCTCGATTTTCGTTGAAATTCAATCAAAAACTGTTGAAACTTGCATTTTCATCGTTTTAGACGAACTAACACGCTATCTCTTGATTAGCGCTTTCATCGAAGGTTTGTTCGACTCGAACCTCGAAAGTCACTCGATACATGAAAACTTCTCGATTTTCGTTGAAATTTAGTCAAAAACTATTGAAACGTGTAATCTTATCGTTTTAGAAGAATACTCGATCTCTTGATTAGTGTTTTCGTCGATGGTCCGTTCGACTCGAACCTCGATAGTCACCCGAAACATGAAAATTTCTCGATTTTCGTTGAAATTCAGTCAAAAACTGTTGAAACTTGCATTTTCATCGTTTTAGACGAACTAACACTCTATCTCTTGATTAGCGCTTTCATCGAAGGTTTGTTCGACTCGAACCTCGAAAGTCACTCGATACATGAAAACTTCTCGATTTTCGTTGAAATTTAGTCAAAAACCGTTGAAACTTGCATTTTCATCGTTTTAGACGAACTAATACTCGATCTCTTGATTAGCGCTTTCGTCGATGACTCGAACCTCGAAAGACACTCGAAACATGAAGATTTCTCGATTTTTGTTGAAATTCAGTCAAAAACTATTGAAACGTGTAATCATATCGTTTTAGAAGAACTATTACTCGATTTCTTGATTAGCGCTTTCGTCGATGGCCCGTTCGACTCGAACATCGAAAGTCAGTCGAAACATGAAAACTTCTCGATTTTCGTTGAAATTTAGTCAAAAACCGTAGAAACTTGCATTTTCATCGGTTTAGACGAACTAATACTCGATCTCTTGATTAGCGCTTTTGTCGATGGTCCGTTCGACTCGAACTTCGAAAGTCACTCGACACATGAAAATTTCTCGATTTTCGTTTGAAATTGAGTCACAAACTATTGAAACCTGCAATCTCATCGATTTAGAAGAACTAACACTCGATCTCTTGATTAGCGCTTTCGTCGATGGTCCGTTCGACGCGAACCTCGAAAGTCACTCTATACATGAAAATTTCTCGATAATCGTTTGAAATTGAGTCACAAACTGTTGAAACCTGTAATCTCATCGATTTAGCAGATCTAACACTCGATCTCTTGATTAGCGCTTTCGTCGTTGGTCCGTTCGACTCGAACCTCGAAAGTCACCCGAAACATGAAAATTTCTCGATTTTCGTTGAAATTCAGTCAAAAACTATTGAAACGTGTAATCTTATCGTTTTAGAAGAACTAATACTCGATCTCTTGATTAGCGTTTTCGTCGATGGCCCGATCGACTCGAACATCGAAAGCAAGTCGAAACATGAAAACTTCTCGATTTTCGTTGAAATTCATTCAAAAACCGTAGAAACTAGCATTTTCATCGGTTTAGACGAACTATCACTCGATCTCTTGTAGCGCTGTCGTCGATGGTCCGTTCGACTCGAACCTCGAAAGTCACTCGAAACATGAAGATTTCTCAATTTTTGTTGAAATTCAGTCAAAAACTATTGAAACGTGTAATCATATCGTTTTAGAAGAACTAATACTCGATCTCTTGATTAGCGCTTTCGTCGATGGTCCGTTCGACTCGTACATCGAAAGTCACTCGATACATGAAAACTTCTCGATTTTCGTTGAGATTCAGTCAAAAACAGTAGAAACTTGCATTTTCATCGGTTTAGACGAACTAACACTCGATCTCTTGATTAGCGCTTTCGTCGATGGTCCGTTCGACTCGAACCTCGATAGTCACCCGAAACATGAAAATTTCTCGATTTTCGTTGAAATTCAATCAAAAACTGTTGAAACTTGCATTTTCATCGTTTTAGACGAACTAACACGCTATCTCTTGATTAGCGCTTTCATCGAAGGTTTGTTCGACTCGAACCTCGAAAGTCACTCGATACATGAAAACTTCTCGATTTTCGTTGAAATTTAGTCAAAAATCGTTGAAACTTGCATTTTCATCGTTTTAGACGAACTAATACTCGATCTCTTGATTAGCGCTTTCGTCGATGGTCCGTTCGACTCGAACCTCGATAGTCACCCGAAACATGAAAATTTCTCGATTTTCGTTGAAATTCAGTCAAAAACTATTGAAACCTGCAATCTCATCGTTTTAGAAGAAATAATACTCGATCTCTTGATTAGCGTTTTCGTCGATGGTCCGTTCGACTCGTACATCGAAAGTCACTCGATACATGAAAACTTCTCGATTTTCGTTGAGATTCAGTCAAAAACAGTAGAAACTTGCATTTTCATCGGTTTAGACGAACTAACACTCGATCTCTTGATTAGCGCTTTCGTCGATGGTCCGTTCGACTCGAACCTCGATAGTCACCCGAAACATGAAAATTTCTCGATTTTCGTTGAAATTCAATCAAAAACTGTTGAAACTTGCATTTTCATCGTTTTAGACGAACTAACACGCTATCTCTTGATTAGCGCTTTCATCGACGGTTTGTTCGACTCGAACCTCGAAAGTCACTCGATACATGAAAACTTCTCGATTTTCGTTGAAATTTAGTCAAAAACTATTGAAACGTGTAATCTTATCGTTTTAGAAGAACTAATACTCGATCTCTTGATTAGCGTTTTCGTCGATGGTCCGTTCGACTCGAACCTCGATAGTCACCCGAAACATGAAAATTTCTCGATTTTCGTTGAAATTCAGTCAAAAACTGTTGAAACTTGCATTTTCATCGTTTTAGACGAACTAACACTCTATCTCTTGATTAGCGCTTTCATCGAAGGTTTGTTCGACTCGAACCTCGAAAGTCACTCGATACATGAAAACTTCTCGATTTTCGTTGAAATTTAGTCAAAAACCGTTGAAACTTGCATTTTCATCGTTTTAGACGAACTAATACTCGATCTCTTGATTAGCGCTTTCGTCGATGACTCGAACCTCGAAAGACACTCGAAACATGAAGATTTCTCGATTTTTGTTGAAATTCAGTCAAAAACTATTGAAACGTGTAATCATATCGTTTTAGAAGAACTATTACTCGATCTCTTGATTAGCGTTTTCGTCGATGGCCCGTTCGACTCGAACATCGAAAGTAAGTCAAAACATGAAAACTTCTCGATTTTCGTTGAAATTCAGTCAAAAACCGTAGAAACGTGCAATTTCATCGGTTTAGACGAACTATCACTCGATCTCTTGTTGCGCTTTCGTCGATGGTCCGTTCGACTCGAACCTCGAAAGTCACTCGATACATGAAAACTTCTCGATTTTCGTTGAAATTTAGTCAAAAACCGTTGAAACTTGCATTTTCATCGTTTTAGACGGACTAATACTCGATCTCTTGATTAGCGCTTTCGTCGATGGCCCGTTCGACTCGAACATCGAAAGTCAGTCGAAACATGAAAACTTCTCGATTTTCGTTGAAATTTAGTCAAAAACCGTAGAAACTTGCATTTTCATCGGTTTAGACGAACTAATACTCGATCTCTTGATTAGCGCTTTTGTCGATGGTCCGTTCGACTCGAACTTCGAAAGTCACTCGACACATGAAAATTTCTCGATTTTCGTTTGAAATTGAGTCACAAACTATTGAAACCTGCAATCTCATCGATTTAGAAGAACTAACACTCGATCTCTTGATTAGCGCTTTCGTCGATGGTCCGTTCGACGCGAACCTCGAAAGTCACTCTATACATGAAAATTTCTCGATAATCGTTTGAAATTGAGTCACAAACTGTTGAAACCTGCAATCTCATCGATTTAGCAGATCTAACACTCGATCTCTTGATTAGCGCTTTCGTCGTTGGTCCGTTCGACTCGAACCTCGAAAGTCACCCGAAACATGAAAATTTCTCGATTTTCGTTGAAATTCAGTCAAAAACTATTGAAACGTGTAATCTTATCGTTTTAGAAGAACTAATACTCGATCTCTTGATTAGCGTTTTCGTCGATGGCCCGATCGACTCGAACATCGAAAGCAAGTCGAAACATGAAAACTTCTCGATTTTCGTTGAAATTTAGTCAAAAAACGTAGAAACTTGCATTTTCATCGGTTTAGACGAACTAATACTCGATCTCTTGATTAGCGCTTTCGTCGATGGTCCGTTCGACTCGAACCTCGATAGTCACCCGAAACATGAAAATTTCTCGATTTTCGTTGAAATTCAGTCAAAAAACGTAGAAACCTGCAATCTCATCGTTTTAGAAGATCTAATACTCGATCTCTTGATTAGCGCCTTCGTTGATGGTCCGTTCGACTCGTACATCGAAAGTCAGTCGAAACATGAAAACTTCTCGATTTTCGTTGAAATTCAGTCAAAAACTGTAGAAACTTGCATTTTCATCGGTTTAGACGAACTATCACTCGATCTCTTGTAGCGCTTTCGTCGATGGTCCGTTCGACTCGTACATCGAAAGTCACTCGATACATGAAAACTTCTCGATTTTCGTTGAAATTCAGTCAGAAACTGTTGAAACTTGCATTTTCATCGTTTTTGAGGAAATAACACTCGATCTCTTGATTTGCACTTTGGTCGATGGTCCGTTCGACTCGAACCTTAAAAGTCACTCTATACATGAAAATTTCTCGATTTTCGTTTGAAATTGAGTCACAAACTATTGAAACCTGCAATCTCATCGATTTAGAAGAACTAACACTCGATCTCTTGATTAGCGCTTTCGTCGATGGCCCGTTCGACTCGAACATCGAAAGTCAGTCGAAACATGAAAACTCCTCGATTTTCGTTGAAATTCAGTCAAAAACCGTAGAAACTAGCATTTTCATCGGTTTAGACGAACTATCACTCGATCTCTTGTAGCGCTTTCGTCGATGGTCCGTTCGACTCGAACCTCGAAAGTTACTCGATACATGAAAACTTCTCGATTTTCGTCGAAATTTAGTCAAAAACCGTTGAAACTTGCATTTTCATCGTTTTAGACGGACTAATACTCGATCTCTTGATTAGCGCTTTCGTCGATGGCCCGTTCGACTCGAACATCGAAAGTCAGTCGAAACATGAAAACTCCTCGATTTTCGTTGAAATTTAGTCAAAAACTGTAGAAACTTGCATTTTCATCGGTTTAGACGAACTAACAGTCGATCTCTTGATTAGCGCTTTCGTCGATGGCCCGTTCGACTCGAACACCGAAAGTCAGTCGAAACATGAAAACTTCTCGATTTTCGTTGAAATTCAGTCAGAAACTGTTGAAACTTGCATTTTCATCGTTTTTGAGGAAATAACACTCGATCTCTTGATTTGCACTTTGGTCGATGGTCCGTTCGACTCGAACCTTAAAAGTCACTCTATACATGAAAATTTCTCGATTTTCGTTTGAAATTGAGTCACAAACTATTGAAACCTGCAATCTCATCGGTTTAGACGAACTAACACTCGATCTCTTGATTAGCGTTTTCGTCGAAGGTTTGTTCGACTCGAACCTCGAAAGTCACTCGATACATGAAAACTTCTCGATTTTCGTTGAAATTTAGTCAAAAACCGTTGAAACTTGCATTTTCATCGTTTTAGACGAACTAATATTCGATCTCTTGATTAGCGCTTTCGTCAATGGTCCGTTCGACTCGAACCTCGAAAGTCACTCGAAACATGAAGGTTTCTCGATTTTTGTTGAAATTCAGTCAAAAACTATTGAAACGTGTAATCTTATCGTTTTAGAAGAAATAATACTCGATCTCTTGATTAGCGTTTTCGTCGATGGCCCGTTCGACTCGAACATCGAAAGTAAGTCGAAACATGAAAACTTCTCGATTTTCGTTGAAATTCAGTCAAAAACCGTAGAAACGTGCATTTTCATCGGTTTAGACGAACTATCACTCGATCCCTTGATTAGCGCTTTCGTCGATGGTCCGTTCGACTCGTACATCGAAAGTCACTCGATACATGAAAACTTCTCGATTTTCGTTGAGATTCAGTCAAAAACAGTAGAAACTTGCATTTTCATCGGTTTAGACGAACTAACACTCGATCTCTTGATTAGCGCTTTCGTCGATGGTCCGTTCGACTCGAACCTCGATAGTCACCCGAAACATGAAAATTTCTCGATTTTCGTTGAAATTCAATCAAAAACTGTTGAAACTTGCATTTTCATCGTTTTAGACGAACTAACACGCTATCTCTTGATTAGCGCTTTCATCGAAGGTTTGTTCGACTCGAACCTCGAAAGTCACTCGATACATGAAAACTTCTCGATTTTCGTTGAAATTTAGTCAAAAACCGTTGAAACTTGCATTTTCATCGTTTTAGACGAACTAATACTCGATCTCTTGATTAGCGCTTTCGTCGATGACTCGAACCTCGAAAGACACTCGAAACATGAAGATTTCTCGATTTTTGTTGAAATTCAGTCAAAAACTATTGAAACGTGTAATCATATCGTTTTAGAAGAACTATTACTCGATCTCTTGATTAGCGTTTTCGTCGATGGCCCGTTCGACTCGAACATCGAAAGTAAGTCAAAACATGAAAACTTCTCGATTTTCGTTGAAATTCAGTCAAAAACCGTAGAAACGTGCAATTTCATCGGTTTAGACGAACTATCACTCGATCTCTTGTTGCGCTTTCGTCGATGGTCCGTTCGACTCGAACCTCGAAAGTCACTCGATACATGAAAACTTCTCGATTTTCGTTGAAATTTAGTCAAAAACCGTTGAAACTTGCATTTTCATCGTTTTAGACGGACTAATACTCGATCTCTTGATTAGCGCTTTCGTCGATGGCCCGTTCGACTCGAACATCGAAAGTCAGTCGAAACATGAAAACTTCTCGATTTTCGTTGAAATTTAGTCAAAAACCGTAGAAACTTGCATTTTCATCGGTTTAGACGAACTAATACTCGATCTCTTGATTAGCGCTTTTGTCGATGGTCCGTTCGACTCGAACTTCGAAAGTCACTCGACACATGAAAATTTCTCGATTTTCGTTTGAAATTGAGTCACAAACTATTGAAACCTGCAATCTCATCGATTTAGAAGAACTAACACTCGATCTCTTGATTAGCGCTTTCGTCGATGGTCCGTTCGACGCGAACCTCGAAAGTCACTCTATACATGAAAATTTCTCGATAATCGTTTGAAATTGAGTCACAAACTGTTGAAACCTGCAATCTCATCGATTTAGCAGATCTAACACTCGATCTCTTGATTAGCGCTTTCGTCGTTGGTCCGTTCGACTCGAACCTCGAAAGTCACCCGAAACATGAAAATTTCTCGATTTTCGTTGAAATTCAGTCAAAAACTATTGAAACGTGTAATCTTATCGTTTTAGAAGAACTAATACTCGATCTCTTGATTAGCGTTTTCGTCGATGGCCCGATCGACTCGAACATCGAAAGCAAGTCGAAACATGAAAACTTCTCGATTTTCGTTGAAATTTAGTCAAAAAACGTAGAAACTTGCATTTTCATCGGTTTAGACGAACTAATACTCGATCTCTTGATTAGCGCTTTCGTCGATGGTCCGTTCGACTCGAACCTCGATAGTCACCCGAAACATGAAAATTTCTCGATTTTCGTTGAAATTCAGTCAAAAACTATTGAAACGTGTAATCTTATCGTTTTAGAAGAACTAATACTCGATCTCTTGATTAGCGTTTTCGTCGATGGCCCGTTCGACTCGAACATCGAAAGTAAGTCGAAACATGAAAACTTCTCGATTTTCGTTGAAATTCAGTCAAAAACCGTAGAAACGTGCAATTTCATCGGTTTAGACGAACTATCACTCGATCTCTTGTAGCGCCTTCGTCGATGGTCCGTTCGACTCGTACATCGAAAGTCAGTCGAAACATGAAAACTTCTCGATTTTCGTTGAAATTCAGTCAAAAACTGTAGAAACTTGCATTTTCATCGGTTTAGACGAACTATCACTCGATCTCTTGTAGCGCTTTCGTCGATGGTCCGTTCGACTCGTACATCGAAAGTCACTCGATACATGAAAACTTCTCGATTTTCGTTGAAATTCAGTCAGAAACTGTTGAAACTTGCATTTTCATCGTTTTTGAGGAAATAACACTCGATCTCTTGATTTGCACTTTGGTCGATGGTCCGTTCGACTCGAACCTTAAAAGTCACTCTATACATGAAAATTTCTCGATTTTCGTTTGAAATTGCGTCACAAACTATTGAAACCTGCAATCTCATCGATTTAGAAGAACTAACACTCGATCTCTTGATTAGCGCTTTCGTCGATGGCCCGTTCGACTCGAACCTCGAAAGTCACTCGATACATGAAAACTTCTCGATTTTCGTCGAAATTTAGTCAAAAACCGTTGAAACTTGCATTTTCATCGTTTTAGACGGACTAATACTCGATCTCTTGATTAGCGCTTTCGTCGATGGCCCGTTCGACTCGAACATCGAAAGTCAGTCGAAACATGAAAACTCCTCGATTTTCGTTGAAATTTAGTCAAAAACCGTAGAAACGTGCAATTTCATCGGTTTAGACGAACTATCACTCGATCTCTTGTAGCGCTTTCGTCGATGGTCCGTTCGACTCGAACCTCGAAAGTCACTCGATACATGAAAACTTCTCGATTTTCGTCGAAATTTAGTCAAAAACCGTTGAAACTTGCATTTTCATCGTTTTAGACGGACTAATACTCGATCTCTTGATTAGCGCTTTCGTCGATGGCCCGTTCGACTCGAACATCGAAAGTAAGTCGAAACAAGAAAACTTCTCGATTTTCGTTGAAATTCAGTCAAAAACCGTAGAATCGTGCATTTTCATCGGTTTAGACGAACTATCACTCGATCTCTTGATTAGCGCTTTCGTCGATGGTCCGTTCGACGCGAACCTCGAAAGTCACTCTATACATGAAAATTTCTCGATTTTCGTTTGAAATTGAGTCACAAACTGTTGAAACCTGCAATCTCATCGATTTAGCAGAACTAACACTCGATCTCTTGATTAGCGCTCTCGTCAGTTCGACTCGAACCTCAAAAGTCACTCGAAATATGAAAATTTCTCGATTTTCGTTGAAATTTAGTCAAAAACTATTGAAACCTGCAATCTCATCGTTTTAGAAGATCTGATACTCGATCTCTTGATTAGCGCTTTCGTCGATGGTCCGTTCGACTCGAACCTCGAAAGTCAGTCGACAATGAAAACTTCTCGATTTTCGTTGAGATTCAGTCAAAAACAGTAGAAACTTGCATTTTCATCGGTTTAGACGAACTATCACTCGATCCCTTGATTAGCGCTTTCGTCGATGGTCCGTTCGACTCGTACATCGAAAGTCACTCGATACATGAAAACTTCTCGATTTTCGTTGAGATTCAGTCAAAAACAGTAGAAACTTGCATTTTCATCGGTTTAGACGAACTAACACTCGATCTCTTGATTAGCGCTTTCGTCGATGGTCCGTTCGACTCGAACCTCGATAGTCACCCGAAACATGAAAATTTCTCGATTTTCGTTGAAATTCAATCAAAAACTGTTGAAACTTGCATTTTCATCGTTTTAGACGAACTAACACGCTATCTCTTGATTAGCGCTTTCATCGAAGGTTTGTTCGACTCGAACCTCGAAAGTCACTCGATACATGAAAACTTCTCGATTTTCGTTGAAATTTAGTCAAAAACCGTAGAAACGTGCATTTTCATCGGTTTAGACGAACTATCACTCGATCCCTTGATTAGCGCTTTCGTCGATGGTCCGTTCGACTCGAACCTCGATAGTCACCCGAAACATGAAAATTTCTCGATTTTCGTTGAAATTCAATCAAAAACTGTTGAAACTTGCATTTTCATCGTTTTAGACGAACTAACACGCTATCTCTTGATTAGCGCTTTCATCGAAGGTTTGTTCGACTCGAACCTCGAAAGTCACTCGATACATGAAAACTTCTCGATTTTCGTTGAAATTTAGTCAAAAACTATTGAAACGTGTAATCTTATCGTTTTAGAAGAATACTCGATCTCTTGATTAGTGTTTTCGTCGATGGTCCGTTCGACTCGAACCTCGATAGTCACCCGAAACATGAAAATTTCTCGATTTTCGTTGAAATTCAGTCAAAAACTGTTGAAACTTGCATTTTCATCGTTTTAGACGAACTAACACTCTATCTCTTGATTAGCGCTTTCATCGAAGGTTTGTTCGACTCGAACCTCGAAAGTCACTCGATACATGAAAACTTCTCGATTTTCGTTGAAATTTAGTCAAAAACCGTTGAAACTTGCATTTTCATCGTTTTAGACGAACTAATACTCGATCTCTTGATTAGCGCTTTCGTCGATGACTCGAACCTCGAAAGACACTCGAAACATGAAGATTTCTCGATTTTTGTTGAAATTCAGTCAAAAACTATTGAAACGTGTAATCATATCGTTTTAGAAGAACTATTACTCGATTTCTTGATTAGCGCTTTCGTCGATGGCCCGTTCGACTCGAACATCGAAAGTCAGTCGAAACATGAAAACTTCTCGATTTTCGTTGAAATTTAGTCAAAAACCGTAGAAACTTGCATTTTCATCGGTTTAGACGAACTAATACTCGATCTCTTGATTAGCGCTTTTGTCGATGGTCCGTTCGACTCGAACTTCGAAAGTCACTCGACACATGAAAATTTCTCGATTTTCGTTTGAAATTGAGTCACAAACTATTGAAACCTGCAATCTCATCGATTTAGAAGAACTAACACTCGATCTCTTGATTAGCGCTTTCGTCGATGGTCCGTTCGACGCGAACCTCGAAAGTCACTCTATACATGAAAATTTCTCGATAATCGTTTGAAATTGAGTCACAAACTGTTGAAACCTGTAATCTCATCGATTTAGCAGATCTAACACTCGATCTCTTGATTAGCGCTTTCGTCGTTGGTCCGTTCGACTCGAACCTCGAAAGTCACCCGAAACATGAAAATTTCTCGATTTTCGTTGAAATTCAGTCAAAAACTATTGAAACGTGTAATCTTATCGTTTTAGAAGAACTAATACTCGATCTCTTGATTAGCGTTTTCGTCGATGGCCCGATCGACTCGAACATCGAAAGCAAGTCGAAACATGAAAACTTCTCGATTTTCGTTGAAATTCATTCAAAAACCGTAGAAACTAGCATTTTCATCGGTTTAGACGAACTATCACTCGATCTCTTGTAGCGCTGTCGTCGATGGTCCGTTCGACTCGAACCTCGAAAGTCACTCGAAACATGAAGATTTCTCAATTTTTGTTGAAATTCAGTCAAAAACTATTGAAACGTGTAATCATATCGTTTTAGAAGAACTAATACTCGATCTCTTGATTAGCGCTTTCGTCGATGGTCCGTTCGACTCGTACATCGAAAGTCACTCGATACATGAAAACTTCTCGATTTTCGTTGAGATTCAGTCAAAAACAGTAGAAACTTGCATTTTCATCGGTTTAGACGAACTAACACTCGATCTCTTGATTAGCGCTTTCGTCGATGGTCCGTTCGACTCGAACCTCGATAGTCACCCGAAACATGAAAATTTCTCGATTTTCGTTGAAATTCAATCAAAAACTGTTGAAACTTGCATTTTCATCGTTTTAGACGAACTAACACGCTATCTCTTGATTAGCGCTTTCATCGAAGGTTTGTTCGACTCGAACCTCGAAAGTCACTCGATACATGAAAACTTCTCGATTTTCGTTGAAATTTAGTCAAAAATCGTTGAAACTTGCATTTTCATCGTTTTAGACGAACTAATACTCGATCTCTTGATTAGCGCTTTCGTCGATGGTCCGTTCGACTCGAACCTCGATAGTCACCCGAAACATGAAAATTTCTCGATTTTCGTTGAAATTCAGTCAAAAACTATTGAAACCTGCAATCTCATCGTTTTAGAACAAATAATACTCGATCTCTTGATTAGCGTTTTCGTCGATGGTCCGTTCGACTCGTACATCGAAAGTCACTCGATACATGAAAACTTCTCGATTTTCGTTGAGATTCAGTCAAAAACAGTAGAAACTTGCATTTTCATCGGTTTAGACGAACTAACACTCGATCTCTTGATTAGCGCTTTCGTCGATGGTCCGTTCGACTCGTACATCGAAAGTCACTCGATACATGAAAACTTCTCGATTTTCGTTGAGATTCAGTCAAAAACAGTAGAAACTTGCATTTTCATCGGTTTAGACGAACTAATACTCGATCTCTTGATTAGCGCTTTTGTCGATGGTCCGTTCGACTCGAACTTCGAAAGTCACTCGACACATGAAAATTTCTCGATTTTCGTTTGAAATTGAGTCACAAACTATTGAAACCTGCAATCTCATCGATTTAGAAGAACTAACACTCGATCTCTTGATTAGCGCTTTCGTCGATGGTCCGTTCGACGCGAACCTCGAAAGTCACTCTATACATGAAAATTTCTCGATAATCGTTTGAAATTGAGTCACAAACTGTTGAAACCTGTAATCTCATCGATTTAGCAGATCTAACACTCGATCTCTTGATTAGCGCTTTCGTCGTTGGTCCGTTCGACTCGAACCTCGAAAGTCACCCGAAACATGAAAATTTCTCGATTTTCGTTGAAATTCAGTCAAAAACTATTGAAACGTGTAATCTTATCGTTTTAGAAGAACTAATACTCGATCTCTTGATTAGCGTTTTCGTCGATGGCCCGATCGACTCGAACATCGAAAGCAAGTCGAAACATGAAAACTTCTCGATTTTCGTTGAAATTCATTCAAAAACCGTAGAAACTAGCATTTTCATCGGTTTAGACGAACTATCACTCGATCTCTTGTAGCGCTGTCGTCGATGGTCCGTTCGACTCGAACCTCGAAAGTCACTCGAAACATGAAGATTTCTCAATTTTTGTTGAAATTCAGTCAAAAACTATTGAAACGTGTAATCATATCGTTTTAGAAGAACTAATACTCGATCTCTTGATTAGCGCTTTCGTCGATGGTCCGTTCGACTCGTACATCGAAAGTCACTCGATACATGAAAACTTCTCGATTTTCGTTGAGATTCAGTCAAAAACAGTAGAAACTTGCATTTTCATCGGTTTAGACGAACTAACACTCGATCTCTTGATTAGCGCTTTCGTCGATGGTCCGTTCGACTCGAACCTCGATAGTCACCCGAAACATGAAAATTTCTCGATTTTCGTTGAAATTCAATCAAAAACTGTTGAAACTTGCATTTTCATCGTTTTAGACGAACTAACACGCTATCTCTTGATTAGCGCTTTCATCGAAGGTTTGTTCGACTCGAACCTCGAAAGTCACTCGATACATGAAAACTTCTCGATTTTCGTTGAAATTTAGTCAAAAATCGTTGAAACTTGCATTTTCATCGTTTTAGACGAACTAATACTCGATCTCTTGATTAGCGCTTTCGTCGATGGTCCGTTCGACTCGAACCTCGATAGTCACCCGAAACATGAAAATTTCTCGATTTTCGTTGAAATTCAGTCAAAAACTATTGAAACCTGCAATCTCATCGTTTTAGAAGAAATAATACTCGATCTCTTGATTAGCGTTTTCGTCGATGGTCCGTTCGACTCGTACATCGAAAGTCACTCGATACATGAAAACTTCTCGATTTTCGTTGAGATTCAGTCAAAAACAGTAGAAACTTGCATTTTCATCGGTTTAGACGAACTAACACTCGATCTCTTGATTAGCGCTTTCGTCGATGGTCCGTTCGACTCGAACCTCGATAGTCACCCGAAACATGAAAATTTCTCGATTTTCGTTGAAATTCAATCAAAAACTGTTGAAACTTGCATTTTCATCGTTTTAGACGAACTAACACGCTATCTCTTGATTAGCGCTTTCATCGACGGTTTGTTCGACTCGAACCTCGAAAGTCACTCGATACATGAAAACTTCTCGATTTTCGTTGAAATTTAGTCAAAAACTATTGAAACGTGTAATCTTATCGTTTTAGAAGAACTAATACTCGATCTCTTGATTAGCGTTTTCGTCGATGGTCCGTTCGACTCGAACCTCGATAGTCACCCGAAACATGAAAATTTCTCGATTTTCGTTGAAATTCAGTCAAAAACTGTTGAAACTTGCATTTTCATCGTTTTAGACGAACTAACACTCTATCTCTTGATTAGCGCTTTCATCGAAGGTTTGTTCGACTCGAACCTCGAAAGTCACTCGATACATGAAAACTTCTCGATTTTCGTTGAAATTTAGTCAAAAACCGTTGAAACTTGCATTTTCATCGTTTTAGACGAACTAATACTCGATCTCTTGATTAGCGCTTTCGTCGATGACTCGAACCTCGAAAGACACTCGAAACATGAAGATTTCTCGATTTTTGTTGAAATTCAGTCAAAAACTATTGAAACGTGTAATCATATCGTTTTAGAAGAACTATTACTCGATCTCTTGATTAGCGTTTTCGTCGATGGCCCGTTCGACTCGAACATCGAAAGTAAGTCAAAACATGAAAACTTCTCGATTTTCGTTGAAATTCAGTCAAAAACCGTAGAAACGTGCAATTTCATCGGTTTAGACGAACTATCACTCGATCTCTTGTTGCGCTTTCGTCGATGGTCCGTTCGACTCGAACCTCGAAAGTCACTCGATACATGAAAACTTCTCGATTTTCGTTGAAATTTAGTCAAAAACCGTTGAAACTTGCATTTTCATCGTTTTAGACGGACTAATACTCGATCTCTTGATTAGCGCTTTCGTCGATGGCCCGTTCGACTCGAACATCGAAAGTCAGTCGAAACATGAAAACTTCTCGATTTTCGTTGAAATTTAGTCAAAAACCGTAGAAACTTGCATTTTCATCGGTTTAGACGAACTAATACTCGATCTCTTGATTAGCGCTTTTGTCGATGGTCCGTTCGACTCGAACTTCGAAAGTCACTCGACACATGAAAATTTCTCGATTTTCGTTTGAAATTGAGTCACAAACTATTGAAACCTGCAATCTCATCGATTTAGAAGAACTAACACTCGATCTCTTGATTAGCGCTTTCGTCGATGGTCCGTTCGACGCGAACCTCGAAAGTCACTCTATACATGAAAATTTCTCGATAATCGTTTGAAATTGAGTCACAAACTGTTGAAACCTGCAATCTCATCGATTTAGCAGATCTAACACTCGATCTCTTGATTAGCGCTTTCGTCGTTGGTCCGTTCGACTCGAACCTCGAAAGTCACCCGAAACATGAAAATTTCTCGATTTTCGTTGAAATTCAGTCAAAAACTATTGAAACGTGTAATCTTATCGTTTTAGAAGAACTAATACTCGATCTCTTGATTAGCGTTTTCGTCGATGGCCCGATCGACTCGAACATCGAAAGCAAGTCGAAACATGAAAACTTCTCGATTTTCGTTGAAATTTAGTCAAAAAACGTAGAAACTTGCATTTTCATCGGTTTAGACGAACTAATACTCGATCTCTTGATTAGCGCTTTCGTCGATGGTCCGTTCGACTCGAACCTCGATAGTCACCCGAAACATGAAAATTTCTCGATTTTCGTTGAAATTCAGTCAAAAAACGTAGAAACCTGCAATCTCATCGTTTTAGAAGATCTAATACTCGATCTCTTGATTAGCGCCTTCGTTGATGGTCCGTTCGACTCGTACATCGAAAGTCAGTCGAAACATGAAAACTTCTCGATTTTCGTTGAAATTCAGTCAAAAACTGTAGAAACTTGCATTTTCATCGGTTTAGACGAACTATCACTCGATCTCTTGTAGCGCTTTCGTCGATGGTCCGTTCGACTCGTACATCGAAAGTCACTCGATACATGAAAACTTCTCGATTTTCGTTGAAATTCAGTCAGAAACTGTTGAAACTTGCATTTTCATCGTTTTTGAGGAAATAACACTCGATCTCTTGATTTGCACTTTGGTCGATGGTCCGTTCGACTCGAACCTTAAAAGTCACTCTATACATGAAAATTTCTCGATTTTCGTTTGAAATTGAGTCACAAACTATTGAAACCTGCAATCTCATCGATTTAGAAGAACTAACACTCGATCTCTTGATTAGCGCTTTCGTCGATGGCCCGTTCGACTCGAACATCGAAAGTCAGTCGAAACATGAAAACTCCTCGATTTTCGTTGAAATTCAGTCAAAAACCGTAGAAACTAGCATTTTCATCGGTTTAGACGAACTATCACTCGATCTCTTGTAGCGCTTTCGTCGATGGTCCGTTCGACTCGAACCTCGAAAGTTACTCGATACATGAAAACTTCTCGATTTTCGTCGAAATTTAGTCAAAAACCGTTGAAACTTGCATTTTCATCGTTTTAGACGGACTAATACTCGATCTCTTGATTAGCGCTTTCGTCGATGGCCCGTTCGACTCGAACATCGAAAGTCAGTCGAAACATGAAAACTCCTCGATTTTCGTTGAAATTTAGTCAAAAACTGTAGAAACTTGCATTTTCATCGGTTTAGACGAACTAACAGTCGATCTCTTGATTAGCGCTTTCGTCGATGGCCCGTTCGACTCGAACACCGAAAGTCAGTCGAAACATGAAAACTTCTCGATTTTCGTTGAAATTCAGTCAGAAACTGTTGAAACTTGCATTTTCATCGTTTTTGAGGAAATAACACTCGATCTCTTGATTTGCACTTTGGTCGATGGTCCGTTCGACTCGAACCTTAAAAGTCACTCTATACATGAAAATTTCTCGATTTTCGTTTGAAATTGAGTCACAAACTATTGAAACCTGCAATCTCATCGGTTTAGACGAACTAACACTCGATCTCTTGATTAGCGTTTTCGTCGAAGGTTTGTTCGACTCGAACCTCGAAAGTCACTCGATACATGAAAACTTCTCGATTTTCGTTGAAATTTAGTCAAAAACCGTTGAAACTTGCATTTTCATCGTTTTAGACGAACTAATATTCGATCTCTTGATTAGCGCTTTCGTCAATGGTCCGTTCGACTCGAACCTCGAAAGTCACTCGAAACATGAAGGTTTCTCGATTTTTGTTGAAATTCAGTCAAAAACTATTGAAACGTGTAATCTTATCGTTTTAGAAGAAATAATACTCGATCTCTTGATTAGCGTTTTCGTCGATGGCCCGTTCGACTCGAACATCGAAAGTAAGTCGAAACATGAAAACTTCTCGATTTTCGTTGAAATTCAGTCAAAAACCGTAGAAACGTGCATTTTCATCGGTTTAGACGAACTATCACTCGATCCCTTGATTAGCGCTTTCGTCGATGGTCCGTTCGACTCGTACATCGAAAGTCACTCGATACATGAAAACTTCTCGATTTTCGTTGAGATTCAGTCAAAAACAGTAGAAACTTGCATTTTCATCGGTTTAGACGAACTAACACTCGATCTCTTGATTAGCGCTTTCGTCGATGGTCCGTTCGACTCGAACCTCGATAGTCACCCGAAACATGAAAATTTCTCGATTTTCGTTGAAATTCAATCAAAAACTGTTGAAACTTGCATTTTCATCGTTTTAGACGAACTAACACGCTATCTCTTGATTAGCGCTTTCATCGAAGGTTTGTTCGACTCGAACCTCGAAAGTCACTCGATACATGAAAACTTCTCGATTTTCGTTGAAATTTAGTCAAAAACCGTTGAAACTTGCATTTTCATCGTTTTAGACGAACTAATACTCGATCTCTTGATTAGCGCTTTCGTCGATGACTCGAACCTCGAAAGACACTCGAAACATGAAGATTTCTCGATTTTTGTTGAAATTCAGTCAAAAACTATTGAAACGTGTAATCATATCGTTTTAGAAGAACTATTACTCGATCTCTTGATTAGCGTTTTCGTCGATGGCCCGTTCGACTCGAACATCGAAAGTAAGTCAAAACATGAAAACTTCTCGATTTTCGTTGAAATTCAGTCAAAAACCGTAGAAACGTGCAATTTCATCGGTTTAGACGAACTATCACTCGATCTCTTGTTGCGCTTTCGTCGATGGTCCGTTCGACTCGAACCTCGAAAGTCACTCGATACATGAAAACTTCTCGATTTTCGTTGAAATTTAGTCAAAAACCGTTGAAACTTGCATTTTCATCGTTTTAGACGGACTAATACTCGATCTCTTGATTAGCGCTTTCGTCGATGGCCCGTTCGACTCGAACATCGAAAGTCAGTCGAAACATGAAAACTTCTCGATTTTCGTTGAAATTTAGTCAAAAACCGTAGAAACTTGCATTTTCATCGGTTTAGACGAACTAATACTCGATCTCTTGATTAGCGCTTTTGTCGATGGTCCGTTCGACTCGAACTTCGAAAGTCACTCGACACATGAAAATTTCTCGATTTTCGTTTGAAATTGAGTCACAAACTATTGAAACCTGCAATCTCATCGATTTAGAAGAACTAACACTCGATCTCTTGATTAGCGCTTTCGTCGATGGTCCGTTCGACGCGAACCTCGAAAGTCACTCTATACATGAAAATTTCTCGATAATCGTTTGAAATTGAGTCACAAACTGTTGAAACCTGCAATCTCATCGATTTAGCAGATCTAACACTCGATCTCTTGATTAGCGCTTTCGTCGTTGGTCCGTTCGACTCGAACCTCGAAAGTCACCCGAAACATGAAAATTTCTCGATTTTCGTTGAAATTCAGTCAAAAACTATTGAAACGTGTAATCTTATCGTTTTAGAAGAACTAATACTCGATCTCTTGATTAGCGTTTTCGTCGATGGCCCGATCGACTCGAACATCGAAAGCAAGTCGAAACATGAAAACTTCTCGATTTTCGTTGAAATTTAGTCAAAAAACGTAGAAACTTGCATTTTCATCGGTTTAGACGAACTAATACTCGATCTCTTGATTAGCGCTTTCGTCGATGGTCCGTTCGACTCGAACCTCGATAGTCACCCGAAACATGAAAATTTCTCGATTTTCGTTGAAATTCAGTCAAAAACTATTGAAACGTGTAATCTTATCGTTTTAGAAGAACTAATACTCGATCTCTTGATTAGCGTTTTCGTCGATGGCCCGTTCGACTCGAACATCGAAAGTAAGTCGAAACATGAAAACTTCTCGATTTTCGTTGAAATTCAGTCAAAAACCGTAGAAACGTGCAATTTCATCGGTTTAGACGAACTATCACTCGATCTCTTGTAGCGCCTTCGTCGATGGTCCGTTCGACTCGTACATCGAAAGTCAGTCGAAACATGAAAACTTCTCGATTTTCGTTGAAATTCAGTCAAAAACTGTAGAAACTTGCATTTTCATCGGTTTAGACGAACTATCACTCGATCTCTTGTAGCGCTTTCGTCGATGGTCCGTTCGACTCGTACATCGAAAGTCACTCGATACATGAAAACTTCTCGATTTTCGTTGAAATTCAGTCAGAAACTGTTGAAACTTGCATTTTCATCGTTTTTGAGGAAATAACACTCGATCTCTTGATTTGCACTTTGGTCGATGGTCCGTTCGACTCGAACCTTAAAAGTCACTCTATACATGAAAATTTCTCGATTTTCGTTTGAAATTGCGTCACAAACTATTGAAACCTGCAATCTCATCGATTTAGAAGAACTAACACTCGATCTCTTGATTAGCGCTTTCGTCGATGGCCCGTTCGACTCGAACCTCGAAAGTCACTCGATACATGAAAACTTCTCGATTTTCGTCGAAATTTAGTCAAAAACCGTTGAAACTTGCATTTTCATCGTTTTAGACGGACTAATACTCGATCTCTTGATTAGCGCTTTCGTCGATGGCCCGTTCGACTCGAACATCGAAAGTCAGTCGAAACATGAAAACTCCTCGATTTTCGTTGAAATTTAGTCAAAAACCGTAGAAACGTGCAATTTCATCGGTTTAGACGAACTATCACTCGATCTCTTGTAGCGCTTTCGTCGATGGTCCGTTCGACTCGAACCTCGAAAGTCACTCGATACATGAAAACTTCTCGATTTTCGTCGAAATTTAGTCAAAAACCGTTGAAACTTGCATTTTCATCGTTTTAGACGGACTAATACTCGATCTCTTGATTAGCGCTTTCGTCGATGGCCCGTTCGACTCGAACATCGAAAGTAAGTCGAAACAAGAAAACTTCTCGATTTTCGTTGAAATTCAGTCAAAAACCGTAGAATCGTGCATTTTCATCGGTTTAGACGAACTATCACTCGATCTCTTGATTAGCGCTTTCGTCGATGGTCCGTTCGACGCGAACCTCGAAAGTCACTCTATACATGAAAATTTCTCGATTTTCGTTTGAAATTGAGTCACAAACTGTTGAAACCTGCAATCTCATCGATTTAGCAGAACTAACACTCGATCTCTTGATTAGCGCTCTCGTCAGTTCGACTCGAACCTCAAAAGTCACTCGAAATATGAAAATTTCTCGATTTTCGTTGAAATTTAGTCAAAAACTATTGAAACCTGCAATCTCATCGTTTTAGAAGATCTGATACTCGATCTCTTGATTAGCGCTTTCGTCGATGGTCCGTTCGACTCGAACCTCGAAAGTCAGTCGACAATGAAAACTTCTCGATTTTCGTTGAGATTCAGTCAAAAACAGTAGAAACTTGCATTTTCATCGGTTTAGACGAACTATCACTCGATCCCTTGATTAGCGCTTTCGTCGATGGTCCGTTCGACTCGTACATCGAAAGTCACTCGATACATGAAAACTTCTCGATTTTCGTTGAGATTCAGTCAAAAACAGTAGAAACTTGCATTTTCATCGGTTTAGACGAACTAACACTCGATCTCTTGATTAGCGCTTTCGTCGATGGTCCGTTCGACTCGAACCTCGATAGTCACCCGAAACATGAAAATTTCTCGATTTTCGTTGAAATTCAATCAAAAACTGTTGAAACTTGCATTTTCATCGTTTTAGACGAACTAACACGCTATCTCTTGATTAGCGCTTTCATCGAAGGTTTGTTCGACTCGAACCTCGAAAGTCACTCGATACATGAAAACTTCTCGATTTTCGTTGAAATTTAGTCAAAAACCGTAGAAACGTGCATTTTCATCGGTTTAGACGAACTATCACTCGATCCCTTGATTAGCGCTTTCGTCGATGGTCCGTTCGACTCGAACCTCGATAGTCACCCGAAACATGAAAATTTCTCGATTTTCGTTGAAATTCAATCAAAAACTGTTGAAACTTGCATTTTCATCGTTTTAGACGAACTAACACGCTATCTCTTGATTAGCGCTTTCATCGAAGGTTTGTTCGACTCGAACCTCGAAAGTCACTCGATACATGAAAACTTCTCGATTTTCGTTGAAATTTAGTCAAAAACTATTGAAACGTGTAATCTTATCGTTTTAGAAGAATACTCGATCTCTTGATTAGTGTTTTCGTCGATGGTCCGTTCGACTCGAACCTCGATAGTCACCCGAAACATGAAAATTTCTCGATTTTCGTTGAAATTCAGTCAAAAACTGTTGAAACTTGCATTTTCATCGTTTTAGACGAACTAACACTCTATCTCTTGATTAGCGCTTTCATCGAAGGTTTGTTCGACTCGAACCTCGAAAGTCACTCGATACATGAAAACTTCTCGATTTTCGTTGAAATTTAGTCAAAAACCGTTGAAACTTGCATTTTCATCGTTTTAGACGAACTAATACTCGATCTCTTGATTAGCGCTTTCGTCGATGACTCGAACCTCGAAAGACACTCGAAACATGAAGATTTCTCGATTTTTGTTGAAATTCAGTCAAAAACTATTGAAACGTGTAATCATATCGTTTTAGAAGAACTATTACTCGATTTCTTGATTAGCGCTTTCGTCGATGGCCCGTTCGACTCGAACATCGAAAGTCAGTCGAAACATGAAAACTTCTCGATTTTCGTTGAAATTTAGTCAAAAACCGTAGAAACTTGCATTTTCATCGGTTTAGACGAACTAATACTCGATCTCTTGATTAGCGCTTTTGTCGATGGTCCGTTCGACTCGAACTTCGAAAGTCACTCGACACATGAAAATTTCTCGATTTTCGTTTGAAATTGAGTCACAAACTATTGAAACCTGCAATCTCATCGATTTAGAAGAACTAACACTCGATCTCTTGATTAGCGCTTTCGTCGATGGTCCGTTCGACGCGAACCTCGAAAGTCACTCTATACATGAAAATTTCTCGATAATCGTTTGAAATTGAGTCACAAACTGTTGAAACCTGTAATCTCATCGATTTAGCAGATCTAACACTCGATCTCTTGATTAGCGCTTTCGTCGTTGGTCCGTTCGACTCGAACCTCGAAAGTCACCCGAAACATGAAAATTTCTCGATTTTCGTTGAAATTCAGTCAAAAACTATTGAAACGTGTAATCTTATCGTTTTAGAAGAACTAATACTCGATCTCTTGATTAGCGTTTTCGTCGATGGCCCGATCGACTCGAACATCGAAAGCAAGTCGAAACATGAAAACTTCTCGATTTTCGTTGAAATTCATTCAAAAACCGTAGAAACTAGCATTTTCATCGGTTTAGACGAACTATCACTCGATCTCTTGTAGCGCTGTCGTCGATGGTCCGTTCGACTCGAACCTCGAAAGTCACTCGAAACATGAAGATTTCTCAATTTTTGTTGAAATTCAGTCAAAAACTATTGAAACGTGTAATCATATCGTTTTAGAAGAACTAATACTCGATCTCTTGATTAGCGCTTTCGTCGATGGTCCGTTCGACTCGTACATCGAAAGTCACTCGATACATGAAAACTTCTCGATTTTCGTTGAGATTCAGTCAAAAACAGTAGAAACTTGCATTTTCATCGGTTTAGACGAACTAACACTCGATCTCTTGATTAGCGCTTTCGTCGATGGTCCGTTCGACTCGAACCTCGATAGTCACCCGAAACATGAAAATTTCTCGATTTTCGTTGAAATTCAATCAAAAACTGTTGAAACTTGCATTTTCATCGTTTTAGACGAACTAACACGCTATCTCTTGATTAGCGCTTTCATCGAAGGTTTGTTCGACTCGAACCTCGAAAGTCACTCGATACATGAAAACTTCTCGATTTTCGTTGAAATTTAGTCAAAAATCGTTGAAACTTGCATTTTCATCGTTTTAGACGAACTAATACTCGATCTCTTGATTAGCGCTTTCGTCGATGGTCCGTTCGACTCGAACCTCGATAGTCACCCGAAACATGAAAATTTCTCGATTTTCGTTGAAATTCAGTCAAAAACTATTGAAACCTGCAATCTCATCGTTTTAGAACAAATAATACTCGATCTCTTGATTAGCGTTTTCGTCGATGGTCCGTTCGACTCGTACATCGAAAGTCACTCGATACATGAAAACTTCTCGATTTTCGTTGAGATTCAGTCAAAAACAGTAGAAACTTGCATTTTCATCGGTTTAGACGAACTAACACTCGATCTCTTGATTAGCGCTTTCGTCGATGGTCCGTTCGACTCGAACCTCGATAGTCACCCGAAACATGAAAATTTCTCGATTTTCGTTGAAATTCAATCAAAAACTGTTGAAACTTGCATTTTCATCGTTTTAGACGAACTAACACGCTATCTCTTGATTAGCGCTTTCATCGACGGTTTGTTCGACTCGAACCTCGAAAGTCACTCGATACATGAAAACTTCTCGATTTTCGTTGAAATTTAGTCAAAAACTATTGAAACGTGTAATCTTATCGTTTTAGAAGAACTAATACTCGATCTCTTGATTAGCGTTTTCGTCGATGGTCCGTTCGACTCGAACCTCGATAGTCACCCGAAACATGAAAATTTCTCGATTTTCGTTGAAATTCAGTCAAAAACTGTTGAAACTTGCATTTTCATCGTTTTAGACGAACTAACACTCTATCTCTTGATTAGCGCTTTCATCGAAGGTTTGTTCGACTCGAACCTCGAAAGTCACTCGATACATGAAAACTTCTCGATTTTCGTTGAAATTTAGTCAAAAACCGTTGAAACTTGCATTTTCATCGTTTTAGACGAACTAATACTCGATCTCTTGATTAGCGCTTTCGTCGATGACTCGAACCTCGAAAGACACTCGAAACATGAAGATTTCTCGATTTTTGTTGAAATTCAGTCAAAAACTATTGAAACGTGTAATCATATCGTTTTAGAAGAACTATTACTCGATCTCTTGATTAGCGTTTTCGTCGATGGCCCGTTCGACTCGAACATCGAAAGTAAGTCAAAACATGAAAACTTCTCGATTTTCGTTGAAATTCAGTCAAAAACCGTAGAAACGTGCAATTTCATCGGTTTAGACGAACTATCACTCGATCTCTTGTTGCGCTTTCGTCGATGGTCCGTTCGACTCGAACCTCGAAAGTCACTCGATACATGAAAACTTCTCGATTTTCGTTGAAATTTAGTCAAAAACCGTTGAAACTTGCATTTTCATCGTTTTAGACGGACTAATACTCGATCTCTTGATTAGCGCTTTCGTCGATGGCCCGTTCGACTCGAACATCGAAAGTCAGTCGAAACATGAAAACTTCTCGATTTTCGTTGAAATTTAGTCAAAAACCGTAGAAACTTGCATTTTCATCGGTTTAGACGAACTAATACTCGATCTCTTGATTAGCGCTTTTGTCGATGGTCCGTTCGACTCGAACTTCGAAAGTCACTCGACACATGAAAATTTCTCGATTTTCGTTTGAAATTGAGTCACAAACTATTGAAACCTGCAATCTCATCGATTTAGAAGAACTAACACTCGATCTCTTGATTAGCGCTTTCGTCGATGGTCCGTTCGACGCGAACCTCGAAAGTCACTCTATACATGAAAATTTCTCGATAATCGTTTGAAATTGAGTCACAAACTGTTGAAACCTGCAATCTCATCGATTTAGCAGATCTAACACTCGATCTCTTGATTAGCGCTTTCGTCGTTGGTCCGTTCGACTCGAACCTCGAAAGTCACCCGAAACATGAAAATTTCTCGATTTTCGTTGAAATTCAGTCAAAAACTATTGAAACGTGTAATCTTATCGTTTTAGAAGAACTAATACTCGATCTCTTGATTAGCGTTTTCGTCGATGGCCCGATCGACTCGAACATCGAAAGCAAGTCGAAACATGAAAACTTCTCGATTTTCGTTGAAATTTAGTCAAAAAACGTAGAAACTTGCATTTTCATCGGTTTAGACGAACTAATACTCGATCTCTTGATTAGCGCTTTCGTCGATGGTCCGTTCGACTCGAACCTCGATAGTCACCCGAAACATGAAAATTTCTCGATTTTCGTTGAAATTCAGTCAAAAAACGTAGAAACCTGCAATCTCATCGTTTTAGAAGATCTAATACTCGATCTCTTGATTAGCGCCTTCGTTGATGGTCCGTTCGACTCGTACATCGAAAGTCAGTCGAAACATGAAAACTTCTCGATTTTCGTTGAAATTCAGTCAAAAACTGTAGAAACTTGCATTTTCATCGGTTTAGACGAACTATCACTCGATCTCTTGTAGCGCTTTCGTCGATGGTCCGTTCGACTCGTACATCGAAAGTCACTCGATACATGAAAACTTCTCGATTTTCGTTGAAATTCAGTCAGAAACTGTTGAAACTTGCATTTTCATCGTTTTTGAGGAAATAACACTCGATCTCTTGATTTGCACTTTGGTCGATGGTCCGTTCGACTCGAACCTTAAAAGTCACTCTATACATGAAAATTTCTCGATTTTCGTTTGAAATTGAGTCACAAACTATTGAAACCTGCAATCTCATCGATTTAGAAGAACTAACACTCGATCTCTTGATTAGCGCTTTCGTCGATGGCCCGTTCGACTCGAACATCGAAAGTCAGTCGAAACATGAAAACTCCTCGATTTTCGTTGAAATTCAGTCAAAAACCGTAGAAACTAGCATTTTCATCGGTTTAGACGAACTATCACTCGATCTCTTGTAGCGCTTTCGTCGATGGTCCGTTCGACTCGAACCTCGAAAGTTACTCGATACATGAAAACTTCTCGATTTTCGTCGAAATTTAGTCAAAAACCGTTGAAACTTGCATTTTCATCGTTTTAGACGGACTAATACTCGATCTCTTGATTAGCGCTTTCGTCGATGGCCCGTTCGACTCGAACATCGAAAGTCAGTCGAAACATGAAAACTCCTCGATTTTCGTTGAAATTTAGTCAAAAACTGTAGAAACTTGCATTTTCATCGGTTTAGACGAACTAACAGTCGATCTCTTGATTAGCGCTTTCGTCGATGGCCCGTTCGACTCGAACACCGAAAGTCAGTCGAAACATGAAAACTTCTCGATTTTCGTTGAAATTCAGTCAGAAACTGTTGAAACTTGCATTTTCATCGTTTTTGAGGAAATAACACTCGATCTCTTGATTTGCACTTTGGTCGATGGTCCGTTCGACTCGAACCTTAAAAGTCACTCTATACATGAAAATTTCTCGATTTTCGTTTGAAATTGAGTCACAAACTATTGAAACCTGCAATCTCATCGGTTTAGACGAACTAACACTCGATCTCTTGATTAGCGTTTTCGTCGAAGGTTTGTTCGACTCGAACCTCGAAAGTCACTCGATACATGAAAACTTCTCGATTTTCGTTGAAATTTAGTCAAAAACCGTTGAAACTTGCATTTTCATCGTTTTAGACGAACTAATATTCGATCTCTTGATTAGCGCTTTCGTCAATGGTCCGTTCGACTCGAACCTCGAAAGTCACTCGAAACATGAAGGTTTCTCGATTTTTGTTGAAATTCAGTCAAAAACTATTGAAACGTGTAATCTTATCGTTTTAGAAGAAATAATACTCGATCTCTTGATTAGCGTTTTCGTCGATGGCCCGTTCGACTCGAACATCGAAAGTAAGTCGAAACATGAAAACTTCTCGATTTTCGTTGAAATTCAGTCAAAAACCGTAGAAACGTGCATTTTCATCGGTTTAGACGAACTATCACTCGATCCCTTGATTAGCGCTTTCGTCGATGGTCCGTTCGACTCGTACATCGAAAGTCACTCGATACATGAAAACTTCTCGATTTTCGTTGAGATTCAGTCAAAAACAGTAGAAACTTGCATTTTCATCGGTTTAGACGAACTAACACTCGATCTCTTGATTAGCGCTTTCGTCGATGGTCCGTTCGACTCGAACCTCGATAGTCACCCGAAACATGAAAATTTCTCGATTTTCGTTGAAATTCAATCAAAAACTGTTGAAACTTGCATTTTCATCGTTTTAGACGAACTAACACGCTATCTCTTGATTAGCGCTTTCATCGAAGGTTTGTTCGACTCGAACCTCGAAAGTCACTCGATACATGAAAACTTCTCGATTTTCGTTGAAATTTAGTCAAAAACCGTTGAAACTTGCATTTTCATCGTTTTAGACGAACTAATACTCGATCTCTTGATTAGCGCTTTCGTCGATGACTCGAACCTCGAAAGACACTCGAAACATGAAGATTTCTCGATTTTTGTTGAAATTCAGTCAAAAACTATTGAAACGTGTAATCATATCGTTTTAGAAGAACTATTACTCGATCTCTTGATTAGCGTTTTCGTCGATGGCCCGTTCGACTCGAACATCGAAAGTAAGTCAAAACATGAAAACTTCTCGATTTTCGTTGAAATTCAGTCAAAAACCGTAGAAACGTGCAATTTCATCGGTTTAGACGAACTATCACTCGATCTCTTGTTGCGCTTTCGTCGATGGTCCGTTCGACTCGAACCTCGAAAGTCACTCGATACATGAAAACTTCTCGATTTTCGTTGAAATTTAGTCAAAAACCGTTGAAACTTGCATTTTCATCGTTTTAGACGGACTAATACTCGATCTCTTGATTAGCGCTTTCGTCGATGGCCCGTTCGACTCGAACATCGAAAGTCAGTCGAAACATGAAAACTTCTCGATTTTCGTTGAAATTTAGTCAAAAACCGTAGAAACTTGCATTTTCATCGGTTTAGACGAACTAATACTCGATCTCTTGATTAGCGCTTTTGTCGATGGTCCGTTCGACTCGAACTTCGAAAGTCACTCGACACATGAAAATTTCTCGATTTTCGTTTGAAATTGAGTCACAAACTATTGAAACCTGCAATCTCATCGATTTAGAAGAACTAACACTCGATCTCTTGATTAGCGCTTTCGTCGATGGTCCGTTCGACGCGAACCTCGAAAGTCACTCTATACATGAAAATTTCTCGATAATCGTTTGAAATTGAGTCACAAACTGTTGAAACCTGCAATCTCATCGATTTAGCAGATCTAACACTCGATCTCTTGATTAGCGCTTTCGTCGTTGGTCCGTTCGACTCGAACCTCGAAAGTCACCCGAAACATGAAAATTTCTCGATTTTCGTTGAAATTCAGTCAAAAACTATTGAAACGTGTAATCTTATCGTTTTAGAAGAACTAATACTCGATCTCTTGATTAGCGTTTTCGTCGATGGCCCGATCGACTCGAACATCGAAAGCAAGTCGAAACATGAAAACTTCTCGATTTTCGTTGAAATTTAGTCAAAAAACGTAGAAACTTGCATTTTCATCGGTTTAGACGAACTAATACTCGATCTCTTGATTAGCGCTTTCGTCGATGGTCCGTTCGACTCGAACCTCGATAGTCACCCGAAACATGAAAATTTCTCGATTTTCGTTGAAATTCAGTCAAAAAACGTAGAAACCTGCAATCTCATCGTTTTAGAAGATCTAATACTCGATCTCTTGATTAGCGCCTTCGTTGATGGTCCGTTCGACTCGTACATCGAAAGTCAGTCGAAACATGAAAACTTCTCGATTTTCGTTGAAATTCAGTCAAAAACTGTAGAAACTTGCATTTTCATCGGTTTAGACGAACTATCACTCGATCTCTTGTAGCGCTTTCGTCGATGGTCCGTTCGACTCGTACATCGAAAGTCACTCGATACATGAAAACTTCTCGATTTTCGTTGAAATTCAGTCAGAAACTGTTGAAACTTGCATTTTCATCGTTTTTGAGGAAATAACACTCGATCTCTTGATTTGCACTTTGGTCGATGGTCCGTTCGACTCGAACCTTAAAAGTCACTCTATACATGAAAATTTCTCGATTTTCGTTTGAAATTGAGTCACAAACTATTGAAACCTGCAATCTCATCGATTTAGAAGAACTAACACTCGATCTCTTGATTAGCGCTTTCGTCGATGGCCCGTTCGACTCGAACATCGAAAGTCAGTCGAAACATGAAAACTCCTCGATTTTCGTTGAAATTCAGTCAAAAACCGTAGAAACTAGCATTTTCATCGGTTTAGACGAACTATCACTCGATCTCTTGTAGCGCTTTCGTCGATGGTCCGTTCGACTCGAACCTCGAAAGTTACTCGATACATGAAAACTTCTCGATTTTCGTCGAAATTTAGTCAAAAACCGTTGAAACTTGCATTTTCATCGTTTTAGACGGACTAATACTCGATCTCTTGATTAGCGCTTTCGTCGATGGCCCGTTCGACTCGAACATCGAAAGTCAGTCGAAACATGAAAACTCCTCGATTTTCGTTGAAATTTAGTCAAAAACTGTAGAAACTTGCATTTTCATCGGTTTAGACGAACTAACAGTCGATCTCTTGATTAGCGCTTTCGTCGATGGCCCGTTCGACTCGAACACCGAAAGTCAGTCGAAACATGAAAACTTCTCGATTTTCGTTGAAATTCAGTCAGAAACTGTTGAAACTTGCATTTTCATCGTTTTTGAGGAAATAACACTCGATCTCTTGATTTGCACTTTGGTCGATGGTCCGTTCGACTCGAACCTTAAAAGTCACTCTATACATGAAAATTTCTCGATTTTCGTTTGAAATTGAGTCACAAACTATTGAAACCTGCAATCTCATCGGTTTAGACGAACTAACACTCGATCTCTTGATTAGCGTTTTCGTCGAAGGTTTGTTCGACTCGAACCTCGAAAGTCACTCGATACATGAAAACTTCTCGATTTTCGTTGAAATTTAGTCAAAAACCGTTGAAACTTGCATTTTCATCGTTTTAGACGAACTAATATTCGATCTCTTGATTAGCGCTTTCGTCAATGGTCCGTTCGACTCGAACCTCGAAAGTCACTCGAAACATGAAGGTTTCTCGATTTTTGTTGAAATTCAGTCAAAAACTATTGAAACGTGTAATCTTATCGTTTTAGAAGAAATAATACTCGATCTCTTGATTAGCGTTTTCGTCGATGGCCCGTTCGACTCGAACATCGAAAGTAAGTCGAAACATGAAAACTTCTCGATTTTCGTTGAAATTCAGTCAAAAACCGTAGAAACGTGCATTTTCATCGGTTTAGACGAACTATCACTCGATCCCTTGATTAGCGCTTTCGTCGATGGTCCGTTCGACTCGTACATCGAAAGTCACTCGATACATGAAAACTTCTCGATTTTCGTTGAGATTCAGTCAAAAACAGTAGAAACTTGCATTTTCATCGGTTTAGACGAACTAACACTCGATCTCTTGATTAGCGCTTTCGTCGATGGTCCGTTCGACTCGAACCTCGATAGTCACCCGAAACATGAAAATTTCTCGATTTTCGTTGAAATTCAATCAAAAACTGTTGAAACTTGCATTTTCATCGTTTTAGACGAACTAACACGCTATCTCTTGATTAGCGCTTTCATCGAAGGTTTGTTCGACTCGAACCTCGAAAGTCACTCGATACATGAAAACTTCTCGATTTTCGTTGAAATTTAGTCAAAAACCGTAGAAACGTGCATTTTCATCGGTTTAGACGAACTATCACTCGATCCCTTGATTAGCGCTTTCGTCGATGGTCCGTTCGACTCGAACCTCGATAGTCACCCGAAACATGAAAATTTCTCGATTTTCGTTGAAATTCAATCAAAAACTGTTGAAACTTGCATTTTCATCGTTTTAGACGAACTAACACGCTATCTCTTGATTAGCGCTTTCATCGAAGGTTTGTTCGACTCGAACCTCGAAAGTCACTCGATACATGAAAACTTCTCGATTTTCGTTGAAATTTAGTCAAAAACTATTGAAACGTGTAATCTTATCGTTTTAGAAGAATACTCGATCTCTTGATTAGCGTTTTCGTCGATGGTCCGTTCGACTCGAACCTCGATAGTCACCCGAAACATGAAAACTTCTCGATTTTCGTTGAAATTTAGTCAAAAACCGTAGAAACTTGCATTTTCATCGGTTTAGACGAACTAATACTCGATCTCTTGATTAGCGCTTTTGTCGATGGTCCGTTCGACTCGAACTTCGAAAGTCACTCGACACATGAAAATTTCTCGATTTTCGTTTGAAATTGAGTCACAAACTATTGAAACCTGCAATCTCATCGATTTAGAAGAACTAACACTCGATCTCTTGATTAGCGCTTTCGTCGATGGTCCGTTCGACGCGAACCTCGAAAGTCACTCTATACATGAAAATTTCTCGATAATCGTTTGAAATTGAGTCACAAACTGTTGAAACCTGCAATCTCATCGATTTAGCAGATCTAACACTCGATCTCTTGATTAGCGCTTTCGTCGTTGGTCCGTTCGACTCGAACCTCGAAAGTCACCCGAAACATGAAAATTTCTCGATTTTCGTTGAAATTCAGTCAAAAACTATTGAAACGTGTAATCTTATCGTTTTAGAAGAACTAATACTGGATCTCTTGATTAGCGTTTTCGTCGATGGCCCGATCGACTCGAACATCGAAAGCAAGTCGAAACATGAAAACTTCTCGATTTTCGTTGAAATTCATTCAAAAACCGTAGAAACTAGCATTTTCATCGGTTTAGACGAACTATCACTCGATCTCTTGTAGCGCTGTCGTCGATGGTCCGTTCGACTCGAACCTCGAAAGTCACTCGATACATGAAAACTTCTCGATTTTCGTTGAAATTTAGTCAAAAACCGTTGAAACTTGCATTTTCATCGTTTTAGACGGACTAATACTCGATCTCTTGATTAGCGCTTTCGTCGATGGTCCGTTCGACTCGAACCTCGATAGTCACCCGAAACATGAAAATTTCTCGATTTTCGTTGAAATTCAGTCAAAAACTATTGAAACCTGCAATCTCATCGTTTTAGAAGAAATAATACTCGATCTCTTGATTAGCGTTTTCGTCGATGGTCCGTTCGACTCGTACATCGAAAGTCACTCGATACATGAAAACTTCTCGATTTTCGTTGAAATTCAGTCAGAAACTGTTGAAACTTGCATTTTCATCGTTTTTGAGGAAATAACACTCGATCTCTTGATTTGCACTTTGGTCGATGGTCCGTTCGACTCGAACCTTAAAAGTCACTCTATACATGAAAATTTCTCGATTTTCGTTTGAAATTGAGTCACAAACTATTGAAACCTGCAATCTCATCGATTTAGAAGAACTAACACTCGATCTCTTGATTAGCGCTTTCGTCGATGGCCCGTTCGACTCGAACATCGAAAGTCAGTCGAAACATGAAAACTCCTCGATTTTCGTTGAAATTCAGTCAAAAACCGTAGAAACTAGCATTTTCATCGGTTTAGACGAACTATCACTCGATCTCTTGTAGCGCTTTCGTCGATGGTCCGTTCGACTCGAACCTCGAAAGTTACTCGATACATGAAAACTTCTCGATTTTCGTCGAAATTTAGTCAAAAACCGTTGAAACTTGCATTTTCATCGTTTTAGACGGACTAATACTCGATCTCTTGATTAGCGCTTTCGTCGATGGCCCGTTCGACTCGAACATCGAAAGTCAGTCGAAACATGAAAACTCCTCGATTTTCGTTGAAATTTAGTCAAAAACTGTAGAAACTTGCATTTTCATCGGTTTAGACGAACTAACAGTCGATCTCTTGATTAGCGCTTTCGTCGATGGCCCGTTCGACTCGAACACCGAAAGTCAGTCGAAACATGAAAACTTCTCGATTTTCGTTGAAATTCAGTCAGAAACTGTTGAAACTTGCATTTTCATCGTTTTTGAGGAAATAACACTCGATCTCTTGATTTGCACTTTGGTCGATGGTCCGTTCGACTCGAACCTTAAAAGTCACTCTATACATGAAAATTTCTCGATTTTCGTTTGAAATTGAGTCACAAACTATTGAAACCTGCAATCTCATCGGTTTAGACGAACTAACACTCGATCTCTTGATTAGCGTTTTCGTCGAAGGTTTGTTCGACTCGAACCTCGAAAGTCACTCGATACATGAAAACTTCTCGATTTTCGTTGAAATTTAGTCAAAAACCGTTGAAACTTGCATTTTCATCGTTTTAGACGAACTAATATTCGATCTCTTGATTAGCGCTTTCGTCAATGGTCCGTTCGACTCGAACCTCGAAAGTCACTCGAAACATGAAGGTTTCTCGATTTTTGTTGAAATTCAGTCAAAAACTATTGAAACGTGTAATCTTATCGTTTTAGAAGAAATAATACTCGATCTCTTGATTAGCGTTTTCGTCGATGGCCCGTTCGACTCGAACATCGAAAGTAAGTCGAAACATGAAAACTTCTCGATTTTCGTTGAAATTCAGTCAAAAACCGTAGAAACGTGCATTTTCATCGGTTTAGACGAACTATCACTCGATCCCTTGATTAGCGCTTTCGTCGATGGTCCGTTCGACTCGTACATCGAAAGTCACTCGATACATGAAAACTTCTCGATTTTCGTTGAGATTCAGTCAAAAACAGTAGAAACTTGCATTTTCATCGGTTTAGACGAACTAACACTCGATCTCTTGATTAGCGCTTTCGTCGATGGTCCGTTCGACTCGAACCTCGATAGTCACCCGAAACATGAAAATTTCTCGATTTTCGTTGAAATTCAATCAAAAACTGTTGAAACTTGCATTTTCATCGTTTTAGACGAACTAACACGCTATCTCTTGATTAGCGCTTTCATCGAAGGTTTGTTCGACTCGAACCTCGAAAGTCACTCGATACATGAAAACTTCTCGATTTTCGTTGAAATTTAGTCAAAAACCGTAGAAACGTGCATTTTCATCGGTTTAGACGAACTATCACTCGATCCCTTGATTAGCGCTTTCGTCGATGGTCCGTTCGACTCGAACCTCGATAGTCACCCGAAACATGAAAATTTCTCGATTTTCGTTGAAATTCAATCAAAAACTGTTGAAACTTGCATTTTCATCGTTTTAGACGAACTAACACGCTATCTCTTGATTAGCGCTTTCATCGAAGGTTTGTTCGACTCGAACCTCGAAAGTCACTCGATACATGAAAACTTCTCGATTTTCGTTGAAATTTAGTCAAAAACTATTGAAACGTGTAATCTTATCGTTTTAGAAGAATACTCGATCTCTTGATTAGCGTTTTCGTCGATGGTCCGTTCGACTCGAACCTCGATAGTCACCCGAAACATGAAAACTTCTCGATTTTCGTTGAAATTTAGTCAAAAACCGTAGAAACTTGCATTTTCATCGGTTTAGACGAACTAATACTCGATCTCTTGATTAGCGCTTTTGTCGATGGTCCGTTCGACTCGAACTTCGAAAGTCACTCGACACATGAAAATTTCTCGATTTTCGTTTGAAATTGAGTCACAAACTATTGAAACCTGCAATCTCATCGATTTAGAAGAACTAACACTCGATCTCTTGATTAGCGCTTTCGTCGATGGTCCGTTCGACGCGAACCTCGAAAGTCACTCTATACATGAAAATTTCTCGATAATCGTTTGAAATTGAGTCACAAACTGTTGAAACCTGCAATCTCATCGATTTAGCAGATCTAACACTCGATCTCTTGATTAGCGCTTTCGTCGTTGGTCCGTTCGACTCGAACCTCGAAAGTCACCCGAAACATGAAAATTTCTCGATTTTCGTTGAAATTCAGTCAAAAACTATTGAAACGTGTAATCTTATCGTTTTAGAAGAACTAATACTGGATCTCTTGATTAGCGTTTTCGTCGATGGCCCGATCGACTCGAACATCGAAAGCAAGTCGAAACATGAAAACTTCTCGATTTTCGTTGAAATTCATTCAAAAACCGTAGAAACTAGCATTTTCATCGGTTTAGACGAACTATCACTCGATCTCTTGTAGCGCTGTCGTCGATGGTCCGTTCGACTCGAACCTCGAAAGTCACTCGATACATGAAAACTTCTCGATTTTCGTTGAAATTTAGTCAAAAACCGTTGAAACTTGCATTTTCATCGTTTTAGACGGACTAATACTCGATCTCTTGATTAGCGCTTTCGTCGATGGTCCGTTCGACTCGAACCTCGATAGTCACCCGAAACATGAAAATTTCTCGATTTTCGTTGAAATTCAGTCAAAAACTATTGAAACCTGCAATCTCATCGTTTTAGAAGAAATAATACTCGATCTCTTGATTAGCGTTTTCGTCGATGGTCCGTTCGACTCGTACATCGAAAGTCACTCGATACATGAAAACTTCTCGATTTTCGTTGAGATTCAGTCAAAAACAGTAGAAACTTGCATTTTCATCGGTTTAGACGAACTAACACTCGATCTCTTGATTAGCGCTTTCGTCGATGGTCCGTTCGACTCGAACCTCGATAGTCACCCGAAACATGAAAATTTCTCGATTTTCGTTGAAATTCAGTCAAAAACTGTTGAAACTTGCATTTTCATCGTTTTAGACGAACTAACACTCTATCTCTTGATTAGCGCTTTCATCGAAGGTTTGTTCGACTCGAACCTCGAAAGTCACTCGATACATGAAAACTTCTCGATTTTCGTTGAGATTCAGTCAAAAACAGTAGAAACTTGCATTTTCATCGGTTTAGACGAACTAACACTCGATCTCTTGATTAGCGCTTTCGTCGTTGGTCCGTTCGACTCGAACCTCGAAAGTCACCCGAAACATGAAAATTTGTCGATTTTCGTTGAAATTCAGTCAAAAATTATTGAAACGTGTAATCTTATCGTTTTAGAAGAACTAATACTCGATCTCTTGATTAGCGTTTTCGTCGATGGCCCGATCGACTCGAACATCGAAAGCATGTCGAAACATGAAAACTTCTCGATTTTCGTTGAAATTTAGTCAAGAAACGTAGAAACTTGCATTTTCATCGGTTTAGACGAACTAATACTCGATCTCTTGATTAGCGCTTTCGTCGATGGTCCGTTCGACTCGAACCTCGATAGTCACCCGAAACATGAAAATTTCTCGATTTTCGTTGAAATTCAGTCAAAAAACGTAGAAACCTGCAATCTCATCGTTTTAGAAGATCTAATACTCGATCTCTTGATTAGCGCCTTCGTCGATGGTCCGTTCGACTCGTACATCGAAAGTCAGTCGAAACATGAAAACTTCTCGATTTTCGTTGAAATTCAGTCAAAAACTGTAGAAACTTGCATTTTCATCGGTTTAGACGAACTATCACTCGATCTCTTGTAGCGCTTTCGTCGATGGTCCGTTCGACTCGTACATCGAAAGTCACTCGATACATGAAAACTTCTCGATTTTCGTTGAAATTCAGTCAGAAACTGTTGAAACTTGCATTTTCATCGTTTTTGAGGAAATAACACTCGATCTCTTGATTTGCACTTTGGTCGATGGTCCGTTCGACTCGAACCTTAAAAGTCACTCTATACATGAAAATTTCTCGATTTTCGTTTGAAATTGCGTCACAAACTATTGAAACCTGCAATCTCATCGATTTAGAAGAACTAACACTCGATCTCTTGATTAGCGCTTTCGTCGATGGCCCGTTCGACTCGAACCTCGAAAGTCACTCGATACATGAAAACTTCTCGATTTTCGTCGAAATTTAGTCAAAAACCGTTGAAACTTGCATTTTCATCGTTTTAGACGGACTAATACTCGATCTCTTGATTAGCGCTTTCGTCGATGGCCCGTTCGACTCGAACATCGAAAGTCAGTCGAAACATGAAAACTCCTCGATTTTCGTTGAAATTTAGTCAAAAACCGTAGAAACGTGCAATTTCATCGGTTTAGACGAACTATCACTCGATCTCTTGTAGCGCTTTCGTCGATGGTCCGTTCGACTCGAACCTCGAAAGTCACTCGATACATGAAAACTTCTCGATTTTCGTCGAAATTTAGTCAAAAACCGTTGAAACTTGCATTTTCATCGTTTTAGACGGACTAATACTCGATCTCTTGATTAGCGCTTTCGTCGATGGCCCGTTCGACTCGAACATCGAAAGTCAGTCGAAACATGAAAACTCCTCGATTTTCGTTGAAATTTAGTCAAAAACCGTAGAAACGTGCAATTTCATCGGTTTAGACGAACTATCACTCGATCTCTTGTAGCGCTTTCGTCGATGGTCCGTTCGACTCGTACATCGAAAGTCAGTCGAAACATGAAAACTTCTCGATTTTCGTTGAAATTCAGTCAAAAACAGCAGAAACTTGCATTTTCATCGGTTTAGACGAACTAACAGTCGATCTCTTGATTAGCGCTTTCGTCGATTGTCCGTTCGACTCGAATCTCGAAAGTCACCCGAAACATGAAAATTTCTCGATTTTCGTTGAAATTCAGTCAAAAACTATTGAAACGTGTAATCTTATCGTTTTAGAAGAACTAATACTCGATCTCTTGATTAGCGTTTTCGTCGATGGCCCGTTCGACTCGAACATCGAAAGTAAGTCGAAACAAGAAAACTTCTCGATTTTCGTTGAAATTCAGTCAAAAACCGTAGAATCGTGCATTTTCATCGGTTTAGACGAACTATCACTCGATCTCTTGATTAGCGCTTTCGTCGATGGTCCGTTCGACGCGAACCTCGAAAGTCACTCTATACATGAAAATTTCTCGATTTTCGTTTGAAATTGAGTCACAAACTGTTGAAACCTGCAATCTCATCGATTTAGCAGAACTAACACTCGATCTCTTGATTAGCGCTCTCGTCAGTTCGACTCGAACCTCAAAAGTCACTCGAAATATGAAAATTTCTCGATTTTCGTTGAAATTTAGTCAAAAACTATTGAAACCTGCAATCTCATCGTTTTAGAAGATCTGATACTCGATCTCTTGATTAGCGCTTTCGTCGATGGTCCGTTCGACTCGAACCTCGAAAGTCAGTCGACAATGAAAACTTCTCGATTTTCGTTGAGATTCAGTCAAAAACAGTAGAAACTTGCATTTTCATCGGTTTAGACGAACTAACACTCGATCTCTTGATTAGCGCTTTCGTCGATGGTCCGTTCGACTCGAACCTCGATAGTCACCCGAAACATGAAAATTTCTCGATTTTCGTTGAAATTCAGTCAAAAACTGTTGAAACTTGCATTTTCATCGTTTTAGACGAACTAACACTCTATCTCTTGATTAGCGCTTTCATCGAAGGTTTGTTCGACTCGAACCTCGAAAGTCACTCGATACATGAAAACTTCTCGATTTTCGTTGAAATTTAGTCAAAAACCGTTGAAACTTGCATTTTCGTCGTTTTAGACGAACTAATATTCGATCTCTTGATTAGCGCTTTCGTCAATGGTCCGTTCGACTCGAACCTCGAAAGTCACTCGAAACATGAAGGTTTCTCGATTTTTGTTGAAATTCAGTCAAAAACTATTGAAACGTGTAATCTTATCGTTTTAGAAGAAATAATACTCGATCTCTTGATTAGCGTTTTCGTCGATGGCCCGTTCGACTCGAACATCGAAAGTAAGTCGAAACATGAAAACTTCTCGATTTTCGTTGAAATTCAGTCAAAAACCGTAGAAACGTGCATTTTCATCGGTTTAGACGAACTATCACTCGATCCCTTGATTAGCGCTTTCGTCGATGGTCCGTTCGACTCGTACATCGAAAGTCACTCGATACATGAAAACTTCTCGATTTTCGTTGAGATTCAGTCAAAAACAGTAGAAACTTGCATTTTCATCGGTTTAGACGAACTAACACTCGATCTCTTGATTAGCGCTTTCGTCGATGGTCCGTTCGACTCGAACCTCGATAGTCACCCGAAACATGAAAATTTCTCGATTTTCGTTGAAATTCAATCAAAAACTGTTGAAACTTGCATTTTCATCGTTTTAGACGAACTAACACGCTATCTCTTGATTAGCGCTTTCATCGAAGGTTTGTTCGACTCGAACCTCGAAAGTCACTCGATACATGAAAACTTCTCGATTTTCGTTGAAATTTAGTCAAAAACCGTAGAAACGTGCATTTTCATCGGTTTAGACGAACTATCACTCGATCCCTTGATTAGCGCTTTCGTCGATGGTCCGTTCGACTCGAACCTCGATAGTCACCCGAAACATGAAAATTTCTCGATTTTCGTTGAAATTCAATCAAAAACTGTTGAAACTTGCATTTTCATCGTTTTAGACGAACTAACACGCTATCTCTTGATTAGCGCTTTCATCGAAGGTTTGTTCGACTCGAACCTCGAAAGTCACTCGATACATGAAAACTTCTCGATTTTCGTTGAAATTTAGTCAAAAACTATTGAAACGTGTAATCTTATCGTTTTAGAAGAATACTCGATCTCTTGATTAGCGTTTTCGTCGATGGTCCGTTCGACTCGAACCTCGATAGTCACCCGAAACATGAAAATTTCTCGATTTTCGTTGAAATTCAGTCAAAAACTGTTGAAACTTGCATTTTCATCGTTTTAGACGAACTAACACTCTATCTCTTGATTAGCGCTTTCATCGAAGGTTTGTTCGACTCGAACCTCGAAAGTCACTCGATACATGAAAACTTCTCGATTTTCGTTGAAATTTAGTCAAAAACCGTTGAAACTTGCATTTTCATCGTTTTAGACGAACTAATACTCGATCTCTTGATTAGCGCTTTCGTCGATGACTCGAACCTCGAAAGACACTCGAAACATGAAGATTTCTCGATTTTTGTTGAAATTCAGTCAAAAACTATTGAAACGTGTAATCATATCGTTTTAGAAGAACTATTACTCGATCTCTTGATTAGCGTTTTCGTCGATGGCCCGTTCGACTCGAACATCGAAAGTAAGTCAAAACATGAAAACTTCTCGATTTTCGTTGAAATTCAGTCAAAAACCGTAGAAACGTGCAATTTCATCGGTTTAGACGAACTATCACTCGATCTCTTGTTGCGCTTTCGTCGATGGTCCGTTCGACTCGAACCTCGAAAGTCACTCGATACATGAAAACTTCTCGATTTTCGTTGAAATTTAGTCAAAAACCGTTGAAACTTGCATTTTCATCGTTTTAGACGGACTAATACTCGATCTCTTGATTAGCGCTTTCGTCGATGGCCCGTTCGACTCGAACATCGAAAGTCAGTCGAAACATGAAAACTTCTCGATTTTCGTTGAAATTTAGTCAAAAACCGTAGAAACTTGCATTTTCATCGGTTTAGACGAACTAATACTCGATCTCTTGATTAGCGCTTTTGTCGATGGTCCGTTCGACTCGAACTTCGAAAGTCACTCGACACATGAAAATTTCTCGATTTTCGTTTGAAATTGAGTCACAAACTATTGAAACCTGCAATCTCATCGATTTAGAAGAACTAACACTCGATCTCTTGATTAGCGCTTTCGTCGATGGTCCGTTCGACGCGAACCTCGAAAGTCACTCTATACATGAAAATTTCTCGATAATCGTTTGAAATTGAGTCACAAACTGTTGAAACCTGCAATCTCATCGATTTAGCAGATCTAACACTCGATCTCTTGATTAGCGCTTTCGTCGTTGGTCCGTTCGACTCGAACCTCGAAAGTCACCCGAAACATGAAAATTTCTCGATTTTCGTTGAAATTCAGTCAAAAACTATTGAAACGTGTAATCTTATCGTTTTAGAAGAACTAATACTCGATCTCTTGATTAGCGTTTTCGTCGATGGCCCGATCGACTCGAACATCGAAAGCAAGTCGAAACATGAAAACTTCTCGATTTTCGTTGAAATTTAGTCAAAAAACGTAGAAACTTGCATTTTCATCGGTTTAGACGAACTAATACTCGATCTCTTGATTAGCGCTTTCGTCGATGGTCCGTTCGACTCGAACCTCGATAGTCACCCGAAACATGAAAATTTCTCGATTTTCGTTGAAATTCAGTCAAAAAACGTAGAAACCTGCAATCTCATCGTTTTAGAAGATCTAATACTCGATCTCTTGATTAGCGCCTTCGTTGATGGTCCGTTCGACTCGTACATCGAAAGTCAGTCGAAACATGAAAACTTCTCGATTTTCGTTGAAATTCAGTCAAAAACTGTAGAAACTTGCATTTTCATCGGTTTAGACGAACTATCACTCGATCTCTTGTAGCGCTTTCGTCGATGGTCCGTTCGACTCGTACATCGAAAGTCACTCGATACATGAAAACTTCTCGATTTTCGTTGAAATTCAGTCAGAAACTGTTGAAACTTGCATTTTCATCGTTTTTGAGGAAATAACACTCGATCTCTTGATTTGCACTTTGGTCGATGGTCCGTTCGACTCGAACCTTAAAAGTCACTCTATACATGAAAATTTCTCGATTTTCGTTTGAAATTCAGTCACAAACTATTGAAACCTGCAATCTCATCGATTTAGAAGAACTAACACTCGATCTCTTGATTAGCGCTTTCGTCGATGGCCCGTTCGACTCGAACATCGAAAGTCAGTCGAAACATGAAAACTCCTCGATTTTCGTTGAAATTCAGTCAAAAACCGTAGAAACTAGCATTTTCATCGGTTTAGACGAACTATCACTCGATCTCTTGTAGCGCTTTCGTCGATGGTCCGTTCGACTCGAACCTCGAAAGTTACTCGATACATGAAAACTTCTCGATTTTCGTCGAAATTTAGTCAAAAACCGTTGAAACTTGCATTTTCATCGTTTTAGACGGACTAATACTCGATCTCTTGATTAGCGCTTTCGTCGATGGCCCGTTCGACTCGAACATCGAAAGTCAGTCGAAACATGAAAACTCCTCGATTTTCGTTGAAATTTAGTCAAAAACTGTAGAAACTTGCATTTTCATCGGTTTAGACGAACTAACAGTCGATCTCTTGATTAGCGCTTTCGTCGATGGCCCGTTCGACTCGAACACCGAAAGTCAGTCGAAACATGAAAACTTCTCGATTTTCGTTGAAATTCAGTCAGAAACTGTTGAAACTTGCATTTTCATCGTTTTTGAGGAAATAACACTCGATCTCTTGATTTGCACTTTGGTCGATGGTCCGTTCGACTCGAACCTTAAAAGTCACTCTATACATGAAAATTTCTCGATTTTCGTTTGAAATTGAGTCACAAACTATTGAAACCTGCAATCTCATCGGTTTAGACGAACTAACACTCGATCTCTTGATTAGCGTTTTCGTCGAAGGTTTGTTCGACTCGAACCTCGAAAGTCACTCGATACATGAAAACTTCTCGATTTTCGTTGAAATTTAGTCAAAAACCGTTGAAACTTGCATTTTCATCGTTTTAGACGAACTAATATTCGATCTCTTGATTAGCGCTTTCGTCAATGGTCCGTTCGACTCGAACCTCGAAAGTCACTCGAAACATGAAGGTTTCTCGATTTTTGTTGAAATTCAGTCAAAAACTATTGAAACGTGTAATCTTATCGTTTTAGAAGAAATAATACTCGATCTCTTGATTAGCGTTTTCGTCGATGGCCCGTTCGACTCGAACATCGAAAGTAAGTCGAAACATGAAAACTTCTCGATTTTCGTTGAAATTCAGTCAAAAACCGTAGAAACGTGCATTTTCATCGGTTTAGACGAACTATCACTCGATCCCTTGATTAGCGCTTTCGTCGATGGTCCGTTCGACTCGTACATCGAAAGTCACTCGATACATGAAAACTTCTCGATTTTCGTTGAGATTCAGTCAAAAACAGTAGAAACTTGCATTTTCATCGGTTTAGACGAACTAACACTCGATCTCTTGATTAGCGCTTTCGTCGATGGTCCGTTCGACTCGAACCTCGATAGTCACCCGAAACATGAAAATTTCTCGATTTTCGTTGAAATTCAATCAAAAACTGTTGAAACTTGCATTTTCATCGTTTTAGACGAACTAACACGCTATCTCTTGATTAGCGCTTTCATCGAAGGTTTGTTCGACTCGAACCTCGAAAGTCACTCGATACATGAAAACTTCTCGATTTTCGTTGAAATTTAGTCAAAAACCGTAGAAACGTGCATTTTCATCGGTTTAGACGAACTATCACTCGATCCCTTGATTAGCGCTTTCGTCGATGGTCCGTTCGACTCGAACCTCGATAGTCACCCGAAACATGAAAATTTCTCGATTTTCGTTGAAATTCAATCAAAAACTGTTGAAACTTGCATTTTCATCGTTTTAGACGAACTAACACGCTATCTCTTGATTAGCGCTTTCATCGAAGGTTTGTTCGACTCGAACCTCGAAAGTCACTCGATACATGAAAACTTCTCGATTTTCGTTGAAATTTAGTCAAAAACTATTGAAACGTGTAATCTTATCGTTTTAGAAGAATACTCGATCTCTTGATTAGCGTTTTCGTCGATGGTCCGTTCGACTCGAACCTCGATAGTCACCCGAAACATGAAAACTTCTCGATTTTCGTTGAAATTTAGTCAAAAACCGTAGAAACTTGCATTTTCATCGGTTTAGACGAACTAATACTCGATCTCTTGATTAGCGCTTTTGTCGATGGTCCGTTCGACTCGAACTTCGAAAGTCACTCGACACATGAAAATTTCTCGATTTTCGTTTGAAATTGAGTCACAAACTATTGAAACCTGCAATCTCATCGATTTAGAAGAACTAACACTCGATCTCTTGATTAGCGCTTTCGTCGATGGTCCGTTCGACGCGAACCTCGAAAGTCACTCTATACATGAAAATTTCTCGATAATCGTTTGAAATTGAGTCACAAACTGTTGAAACCTGCAATCTCATCGATTTAGCAGATCTAACACTCGATCTCTTGATTAGCGCTTTCGTCGTTGGTCCGTTCGACTCGAACCTCGAAAGTCACCCGAAACATGAAAATTTCTCGATTTTCGTTGAAATTCAGTCAAAAACTATTGAAACGTGTAATCTTATCGTTTTAGAAGAACTAATACTGGATCTCTTGATTAGCGTTTTCGTCGATGGCCCGATCGACTCGAACATCGAAAGCAAGTCGAAACATGAAAACTTCTCGATTTTCGTTGAAATTCATTCAAAAACCGTAGAAACTAGCATTTTCATCGGTTTAGACGAACTATCACTCGATCTCTTGTAGCGCTGTCGTCGATGGTCCGTTCGACTCGAACCTCGAAAGTCACTCGATACATGAAAACTTCTCGATTTTCGTTGAAATTTAGTCAAAAACCGTTGAAACTTGCATTTTCATCGTTTTAGACGGACTAATACTCGATCTCTTGATTAGCGCTTTCGTCGATGGTCCGTTCGACTCGAACCTCGATAGTCACCCGAAACATGAAAATTTCTCGATTTTCGTTGAAATTCAGTCAAAAACTATTGAAACCTGCAATCTCATCGTTTTAGAAGAAATAATACTCGATCTCTTGATTAGCGTTTTCGTCGATGGTCCGTTCGACTCGTACATCGAAAGTCACTCGATACATGAAAACTTCTCGATTTTCGTTGAGATTCAGTCAAAAACAGTAGAAACTTGCATTTTCATCGGTTTAGACGAACTAACACTCGATCTCTTGATTAGCGCTTTCGTCGATGGCCCGTTCGACTCGAACATCGAAAGTCAGTCGAAACATGAAAACTCCTCGATTTTCGTTGAAATTTAGTCAAAAACCGTAGAAACGTGCAATTTCATCGGTTTAGACGAACTATCACTCGATCTCTTGTAGCGCTTTCGTCGATGGTCCGTTCGACTCGTACATCGAAAGTCAGTCGAAACATGAAAACTTCTCGATTTTCGTTGAAATTCAGTCAAAAACAGCAGAAACTTGCATTTTCATCGGTTTAGACGAACTAACAGTCGATCTCTTGATTAGCGCTTTCGTCGATTGTCCGTTCGACTCGAATCTCGAAAGTCACCCGAAACATGAAAATTTCTCGATTTTCGTTGAAATTCAGTCAAAAACTATTGAAACGTGTAATCTTATCGTTTTAGAAGAACTAATACTCGATCTCTTGATTAGCGTTTTCGTCGATGGCCCGTTCGACTCGAACATCGAAAGTAAGTCGAAACAAGAAAACTTCTCGATTTTCGTTGAAATTCAGTCAAAAACCGTAGAATCGTGCATTTTCATCGGTTTAGACGAACTATCACTCGATCTCTTGATTAGCGCTTTCGTCGATGGTCCGTTCGACGCGAACCTCGAAAGTCACTCTATACATGAAAATTTCTCGATTTTCGTTTGAAATTGAGTCACAAACTGTTGAAACCTGCAATCTCATCGATTTAGCAGAACTAACACTCGATCTCTTGATTAGCGCTCTCGTCAGTTCGACTCGAACCTCAAAAGTCACTCGAAATATGAAAATTTCTCGATTTTCGTTGAAATTTAGTCAAAAACTATTGAAACCTGCAATCTCATCGTTTTAGAAGATCTGATACTCGATCTCTTGATTAGCGCTTTCGTCGATGGTCCGTTCGACTCGAACCTCGAAAGTCAGTCGACAATGAAAACTTCTCGATTTTCGTTGAGATTCAGTCAAAAACAGTAGAAACTTGCATTTTCATCGGTTTAGACGAACTAACACTCGATCTCTTGATTAGCGCTTTCGTCGATGGTCCGTTCGACTCGAACCTCGATAGTCACCCGAAACATGAAAATTTCTCGATTTTCGTTGAAATTCAGTCAAAAACTGTTGAAACTTGCATTTTCATCGTTTTAGACGAACTAACACTCTATCTCTTGATTAGCGCTTTCATCGAAGGTTTGTTCGACTCGAACCTCGAAAGTCACTCGATACATGAAAACTTCTCGATTTTCGTTGAAATTTAGTCAAAAACCGTTGAAACTTGCATTTTCGTCGTTTTAGACGAACTAATATTCGATCTCTTGATTAGCGCTTTCGTCAATGGTCCGTTCGACTCGAACCTCGAAAGTCACTCGAAACATGAAGGTTTCTCGATTTTTGTTGAAATTCAGTCAAAAACTATTGAAACGTGTAATCTTATCGTTTTAGAAGAAATAATACTCGATCTCTTGATTAGCGTTTTCGTCGATGGCCCGTTCGACTCGAACATCGAAAGTAAGTCGAAACATGAAAACTTCTCGATTTTCGTTGAAATTCAGTCAAAAACCGTAGAAACGTGCATTTTCATCGGTTTAGACGAACTATCACTCGATCCCTTGATTAGCGCTTTCGTCGATGGTCCGTTCGACTCGTACATCGAAAGTCACTCGATACATGAAAACTTCTCGATTTTCGTTGAGATTCAGTCAAAAACAGTAGAAACTTGCATTTTCATCGGTTTAGACGAACTAACACTCGATCTCTTGATTAGCGCTTTCGTCGATGGTCCGTTCGACTCGAACCTCGATAGTCACCCGAAACATGAAAATTTCTCGATTTTCGTTGAAATTCAATCAAAAACTGTTGAAACTTGCATTTTCATCGTTTTAGACGAACTAACACGCTATCTCTTGATTAGCGCTTTCATCGAAGGTTTGTTCGACTCGAACCTCGAAAGTCACTCGATACATGAAAACTTCTCGATTTTCGTTGAAATTTAGTCAAAAACCGTAGAAACGTGCATTTTCATCGGTTTAGACGAACTATCACTCGATCCCTTGATTAGCGCTTTCGTCGATGGTCCGTTCGACTCGAACCTCGATAGTCACCCGAAACATGAAAATTTCTCGATTTTCGTTGAAATTCAATCAAAAACTGTTGAAACTTGCATTTTCATCGTTTTAGACGAACTAACACGCTATCTCTTGATTAGCGCTTTCATCGAAGGTTTGTTCGACTCGAACCTCGAAAGTCACTCGATACATGAAAACTTCTCGATTTTCGTTGAAATTTAGTCAAAAACTATTGAAACGTGTAATCTTATCGTTTTAGAAGAATACTCGATCTCTTGATTAGCGTTTTCGTCGATGGTCCGTTCGACTCGAACCTCGATAGTCACCCGAAACATGAAAATTTCTCGATTTTCGTTGAAATTCAGTCAAAAACTGTTGAAACTTGCATTTTCATCGTTTTAGACGAACTAACACTCTATCTCTTGATTAGCGCTTTCATCGAAGGTTTGTTCGACTCGAACCTCGAAAGTCACTCGATACATGAAAACTTCTCGATTTTCGTTGAAATTTAGTCAAAAACCGTTGAAACTTGCATTTTCATCGTTTTAGACGAACTAATACTCGATCTCTTGATTAGCGCTTTCGTCGATGACTCGAACCTCGAAAGACACTCGAAACATGAAGATTTCTCGATTTTTGTTGAAATTCAGTCAAAAACTATTGAAACGTGTAATCATATCGTTTTAGAAGAACTATTACTCGATTTCTTGATTAGCGCTTTCGTCGATGGCCCGTTCGACTCGAACATCGAAAGTCAGTCGAAACATGAAAACTTCTCGATTTTCGTTGAAATTTCGTCAAAAACCGTAGAAACTTGCATTTTCATCGGTTTAGACGAACTAATACTCGATCTCTTGATTAGCGCTTTTGTCGATGGTCCGTTCGACTCGAACTTCGAAAGTCACTCGACACATGAAAATTTCTCGATTTTCGTTTGAAATTGAGTCACAAACTATTGAAACCTGCAATCTCATCGATTTAGAAGAACTAACACTCGATCTCTTGATTAGCGCTTTCGTCGATGGTCCGTTCGACGCGAACCTCGAAAGTCACTCTATACATGAAAATTTCTCGATAATCGTTTGAAATTGAGTCACAAACTGTTGAAACCTGTAATCTCATCGATTTAGCAGATCTAACACTCGATCTCTTGATTAGCGCTTTCGTCGTTGGTCCGTTCGACTCGAACCTCGAAAGTCACCCGAAACATGAAAATTTCTCGATTTTCGTTGAAATTCAGTCAAAAACTATTGAAACGTGTAATCTTATCGTTTTAGAAGAACTAATACTCGATCTCTTGATTAGCGTTTTCGTCGATGGCCCGATCGACTCGAACATCGAAAGCAAGTCGAAACATGAAAACTTCTCGATTTTCGTTGAAATTCATTCAAAAACCGTAGAAACTAGCATTTTCATCGGTTTAGACGAACTATCACTCGATCTCTTGTAGCGCTGTCGTCGATGGTCCGTTCGACTCGAACCTCGAAAGTCACTCGATACATGAAAACTTCTCGATTTTCGTTGAAATTTAGTCAAAAACCGTTGAAACTTGCATTTTCATCGTTTTAGACGGACTAATACTCGATCTCTTGATTAGCGCTTTCGTCGATGGCCCGTTCGACTCGAACATCGAAAGTCAGTCGAAACATGAAAACTTCTCGATTTTCGTTGAAATTTAGTCAAAAACTGTTGAAACCTGCAATCTCATCGATTTAGCAGAACTAACACTCGATCTCTTGATTAGCGCTTTCGTCGATGGTCCGTTCGACTCGAACCTCGAAAGTCACTCGAAACATGAAGATTTCTCAATTTTTGTTGAAATTCAGTCAAAAACTATTGAAACGTGTAATCATATCGTTTTAGAAGAACTAATACTCGATCTCTTGATTAGCGCTTTCGTCGATGGTCCGTTCGACTCGTACATCGAAAGTCACTCGATACATGAAAACTTCTCGATTTTCGTTGAGATTCAGTCAAAAACAGTAGAAACTTGCATTTTCATCGGTTTAGACGAACTAACACTCGATCTCTTGATTAGCGCTTTCGTCGATGGTCCGTTCGACTCGAACCTCGATAGTCACCCGAAACATGAAAATTTCTCGATTTTCGTTGAAATTCAATCAAAAACTGTTGAAACTTGCATTTTCATCGTTTTAGACGAACTAACACGCTATCTCTTGATTAGCGCTTTCATCGAAGGTTTGTTCGACTCGAACCTCGAAAGTCACTCGATACATGAAAACTTCTCGATTTTCGTTGAAATTTAGTCAAAAATCGTTGAAACTTGCATTTTCATCGTTTTAGACGAACTAATACTCGATCTCTTGATTAGCGCTTTCGTCGATGGTCCGTTCGACTCGAACCTCGATAGTCACCCGAAACATGAAAATTTCTCGATTTTCGTTGAAATTCAGTCAAAAACTATTGAAACCTGCAATCTCATCGTTTTAGAAGAAATAATACTCGATCTCTTGATTAGCGTTTTCGTCGATGGTCCGTTCGACTCGTACATCGAAAGTCACTCGATACATGAAAACTTCTCGATTTTCGTTGAGATTCAGTCAAAAACAGTAGAAACTTGCATTTTCATCGGTTTAGACGAACTAACACTCGATCTCTTGATTAGCGCTTTCGTCGATGGTCCGTTCGACTCGAACCTCGATAGTCACCCGAAACATGAAAATTTCTCGATTTTCGTTGAAATTCAATCAAAAACTGTTGAAACTTGCATTTTCATCGTTTTAGACGAACTAACACGCTATCTCTTGATTAGCGCTTTCATCGACGGTTTGTTCGACTCGAACCTCGAAAGTCACTCGATACATGAAAACTTCTCGATTTTCGTTGAAATTTAGTCAAAAACTATTGAAACGTGTAATCTTATCGTTTTAGAAGAACTAATACTCGATCTCTTGATTAGCGTTTTCGTCGATGGTCCGTTCGACTCGAACCTCGATAGTCACCCGAAACATGAAAATTTCTCGATTTTCGTTGAAATTCAGTCAAAAACTGTTGAAACTTGCATTTTCATCGTTTTAGACGAACTAACACTCTATCTCTTGATTAGCGCTTTCATCGAAGGTTTGTTCGACTCGAACCTCGAAAGTCACTCGATACATGAAAACTTCTCGATTTTCGTTGAAATTTAGTCAAAAACCGTTGAAACTTGCATTTTCATCGTTTTAGACGAACTAATACTCGATCTCTTGATTAGCGCTTTCGTCGATGACTCGAACCTCGAAAGACACTCGAAACATGAAGATTTCTCGATTTTTGTTGAAATTCAGTCAAAAACTATTGAAACGTGTAATCATATCGTTTTAGAAGAACTATTACTCGATCTCTTGATTAGCGTTTTCGTCGATGGCCCGTTCGACTCGAACATCGAAAGTAAGTCAAAACATGAAAACTTCTCGATTTTCGTTGAAATTCAGTCAAAAACCGTAGAAACGTGCAATTTCATCGGTTTAGACGAACTATCACTCGATCTCTTGTAGCGCTTTCGTCGATGGTCCGTTCGACTCGAACCTCGAAAGTCACTCGATACATGAAAACTTCTCGATTTTCGTTGAAATTTAGTCAAAAACCGTTGAAACTTGCATTTTCATCGTTTTAGACGGACTAATACTCGATCTCTTGATTAGCGCTTTCGTCGATGGCCCGTTCGACTCGAACATCGAAAGTCAGTCGAAACATGAAAACTTCTCGATTTTCGTTGAAATTTAGTCAAAAACCGTAGAAACTTGCATTTTCATCGGTTTAGACGAACTAATACTCGATCTCTTGATTAGCGCTTTTGTCGATGGTCCGTTCGACTCGAACTTCGAAAGTCACTCGACACATGAAAATTTCTCGATTTTCGTTTGAAATTGAGTCACAAACTATTGAAACCTGCAATCTCATCGATTTAGAAGAACTAACACTCGATCTCTTGATTAGCGCTTTCGTCGATGGTCCGTTCGACGCGAACCTCGAAAGTCACTCTATACATGAAAATTTCTCGATAATCGTTTGAAATTGAGTCACAAACTGTTGAAACCTGCAATCTCATCGATTTAGCAGATCTAACACTCGATCTCTTGATTAGCGCTTTCGTCGTTGGTCCGTTCGACTCGAACCTCGAAAGTCACCCGAAACATGAAAATTTCTCGATTTTCGTTGAAATTCAGTCAAAAACTATTGAAACGTGTAATCTTATCGTTTTAGAAGAACTAATACTCGATCTCTTGATTAGCGTTTTCGTCGATGGCCCGATCGACTCGAACATCGAAAGCAAGTCGAAACATGAAAACTTCTCGATTTTCGTTGAAATTTAGTCAAAAAACGTAGAAACTTGCATTTTCATCGGTTTAGACGAACTAATACTCGATCTCTTGATTAGCGCTTTCGTCGATGGTCCGTTCGACTCGAACCTCGATAGTCACCCGAAACATGAAAATTTCTCGATTTTCGTTGAAATTCAGTCAAAAAACGTAGAAACCTGCAATCTCATCGTTTTAGAAGATCTAATACTCGATCTCTTGATTAGCGCCTTCGTTGATGGTCCGTTCGACTCGTACATCGAAAGTCAGTCGAAACATGAAAACTTCTCGATTTTCGTTGAAATTCAGTCAAAAACTGTAGAAACTTGCATTTTCATCGGTTTAGACGAACTATCACTCGATCTCTTGTAGCGCTTTCGTCGATGGTCCGTTCGACTCGTACATCGAAAGTCACTCGATACATGAAAACTTCTCGATTTTCGTTGAAATTCAGTCAGAAACTGTTGAAACTTGCATTTTCATCGTTTTTGAGGAAATAACACTCGATCTCTTGATTTGCACTTTGGTCGATGGTCCGTTCGACTCGAACCTTAAAAGTCACTCTATACATGAAAATTTCTCGATTTTCGTTTGAAATTGAGTCACAAACTATTGAAACCTGCAATCTCATCGATTTAGAAGAACTAACACTCGATCTCTTGATTAGCGCTTTCGTCGATGGCCCGTTCGACTCGAACATCGAAAGTCAGTCGAAACATGAAAACTCCTCGATTTTCGTTGAAATTCAGTCAAAAACCGTAGAAACTAGCATTTTCATCGGTTTAGACGAACTATCACTCGATCTCTTGTAGCGCTTTCGTCGATGGTCCGTTCGACTCGAACCTCGAAAGTTACTCGATACATGAAAACTTCTCGATTTTCGTCGAAATTTAGTCAAAAACCGTTGAAACTTGCATTTTCATCGTTTTAGACGGACTAATACTCGATCTCTTGATTAGCGCTTTCGTCGATGGCCCGTTCGACTCGAACATCGAAAGTCAGTCGAAACATGAAAACTCCTCGATTTTCGTTGAAATTTAGTCAAAAACTGTAGAAACTTGCATTTTCATCGGTTTAGACGAACTAACAGTCGATCTCTTGATTAGCGCTTTCGTCGATGGCCCGTTCGACTCGAACACCGAAAGTCAGTCGAAACATGAAAACTTCTCGATTTTCGTTGAAATTCAGTCAGAAACTGTTGAAACTTGCATTTTCATCGTTTTTGAGGAAATAACACTCGATCTCTTGATTTGCACTTTGGTCGATGGTCCGTTCGACTCGAACCTTAAAAGTCACTCTATACATGAAAATTTCTCGATTTTCGTTTGAAATTGAGTCACAAACTATTGAAACCTGCAATCTCATCGGTTTAGACGAACTAACACTCGATCTCTTGATTAGCGCTTTCGTCGAAGGTTTGTTCGACTCGAACCTCGAAAGTCACTCGATACATGAAAACTTCTCGATTTTCGTTGAAATTTAGTCAAAAACCGTTGAAACTTGCATTTTCATCGTTTTAGACGAACTAATATTCGATCTCTTGATTAGCGCTTTCGTCAATGGTCCGTTCGACTCGAACCTCGAAAGTCACTCGAAACATGAAGGTTTCTCGATTTTTGTTGAAATTCAGTCAAAAACTATTGAAACGTGTAATCTTATCGTTTTAGAAGAAATAATACTCGATCTCTTGATTAGCGTTTTCGTCGATGGCCCGTTCGACTCGAACATCGAAAGTAAGTCGAAACATGAAAACTTCTCGATTTTCGTTGAAATTCAGTCAAAAACCGTAGAAACGTGCATTTTCATCGGTTTAGACGAACTATCACTCGATCCCTTGATTAGCGCTTTCGTCGATGGTCCGTTCGACTCGTACATCGAAAGTCACTCGATACATGAAAACTTCTCGATTTTCGTTGAGATTCAGTCAAAAACAGTAGAAACTTGCATTTTCATCGGTTTAGACGAACTAACACTCGATCTCTTGATTAGCGCTTTCGTCGATGGTCCGTTCGACTCGAACCTCGATAGTCACCCGAAACATGAAAATTTCTCGATTTTCGTTGAAATTCAATCAAAAACTGTTGAAACTTGCATTTTCATCGTTTTAGACGAACTAACACGCTATCTCTTGATTAGCGCTTTCATCGAAGGTTTGTTCGACTCGAACCTCGAAAGTCACTCGATACATGAAAACTTCTCGATTTTCGTTGAAATTTAGTCAAAAACCGTAGAAACGTGCATTTTCATCGGTTTAGACGAACTATCACTCGATCCCTTGATTAGCGCTTTCGTCGATGGTCCGTTCGACTCGAACCTCGATAGTCACCCGAAACATGAAAATTTCTCGATTTTCGTTGAAATTCAATCAAAAACTGTTGAAACTTGCATTTTCATCGTTTTAGACGAACTAACACGCTATCTCTTGATTAGCGCTTTCATCGAAGGTTTGTTCGACTCGAACCTCGAAAGTCACTCGATACATGAAAACTTCTCGATTTTCGTTGAAATTTAGTCAAAAACTATTGAAACGTGTAATCTTATCGTTTTAGAAGAATACTCGATCTCTTGATTAGCGTTTTCGTCGATGGTCCGTTCGACTCGAACCTCGATAGTCACCCGAAACATGAAAACTTCTCGATTTTCGTTGAAATTTAGTCAAAAACCGTAGAAACTTGCATTTTCATCGGTTTAGACGAACTAATACTCGATCTCTTGATTAGCGCTTTTGTCGATGGTCCGTTCGACTCGAACTTCGAAAGTCACTCGACACATGAAAATTTCTCGATTTTCGTTTGAAATTGAGTCACAAACTATTGAAACCTGCAATCTCATCGATTTAGAAGAACTAACACTCGATCTCTTGATTAGCGCTTTCGTCGATGGTCCGTTCGACGCGAACCTCGAAAGTCACTCTATACATGAAAATTTCTCGATAATCGTTTGAAATTGAGTCACAAACTGTTGAAACCTGCAATCTCATCGATTTAGCAGATCTAACACTCGATCTCTTGATTAGCGCTTTCGTCGTTGGTCCGTTCGACTCGAACCTCGAAAGTCACCCGAAACATGAAAATTTCTCGATTTTCGTTGAAATTCAGTCAAAAACTATTGAAACGTGTAATCTTATCGTTTTAGAAGAACTAATACTCGATCTCTTGATTAGCGTTTTCGTCGATGGCCCGATCGACTCGAACATCGAAAGCAAGTCGAAACATGAAAACTTCTCGATTTTCGTTGAAATTCATTCAAAAACCGTAGAAACTAGCATTTTCATCGGTTTAGACGAACTATCACTCGATCTCTTGTAGCGCTGTCGTCGATGGTCCGTTCGACTCGAACCTCGAAAGTCACTCGATACATGAAAACTTCTCGATTTTCGTTGAAATTTAGTCAAAAACCGTTGAAACTTGCATTTTCATCGTTTTAGACGGACTAATACTCGATCTCTTGATTAGCGCTTTCGTCGATGGCCCGTTCGACTCGAACATCGAAAGTCAGTCGAAACATGAAAACTTCTCGATTTTCGTTGAAATTTAGTCAAAAACTGTTGAAACCTGCAATCTCATCGATTTAGCAGAACTAACACTCGATCTCTTGATTAGCGCTTTCGTCGATGGTCCGTTCGACTCGAACCTCGAAAGTCACTCGAAACATGAAGATTTCTCAATTTTTGTTGAAATTCAGTCAAAAACTATTGAAACGTGTAATCATATCGTTTTAGAAGAACTAATACTCGATCTCTTGATTAGCGCTTTCGTCGATGGTCCGTTCGACTCGTACATCGAAAGTCACTCGATACATGAAAACTTCTCGATTTTCGTTGAAATTTAGTCAAAAACCGTTGAAACTTGCATTTTCGTCGTTTTAGACGAACTAATATTCGATCTCTTGATTAGCGCTTTCGTCAATGGTCCGTTCGACTCGAACCTCGAAAGTCACTCGAAACATGAAGGTTTCTCGATTTTTGTTGAAATTCAGTCAAAAACTATTGAAACGTGTAATCTTATCGTTTTAGAAGAAATAATACTCGATCTCTTGATTAGCGTTTTCGTCGATGGCCCGTTCGACTCGAACATCGAAAGTAAGTCGAAACATGAAAACTTCTCGATTTTCGTTGAAATTCAGTCAAAAACCGTAGAAACGTGCATTTTCATCGGTTTAGACGAACTATCACTCGATCCCTTGATTAGCGCTTTCGTCGATGGTCCGTTCGACTCGTACATCGAAAGTCACTCGATACATGAAAACTTCTCGATTTTCGTTGAGATTCAGTCAAAAACAGTAGAAACTTGCATTTTCATCGGTTTAGACGAACTAACACTCGATCTCTTTATTAGCGCTTTCGTCGATGGTCCGTTCGACTCGAACCTCGATAGTCACCCGAAACATGAAAATTTCTCGATTTTCGTTGAAATTCAATCAAAAACTGTTGAAACTTGCATTTTCATCGTTTTAGACGAACTAACACGCTATCTCTTGATTAGCGCTTTCATCGAAGGTTTGTTCGACTCGAACCTCGAAAGTCACTCGATACATGAAAACTTCTCGATTTTCGTTGAAATTTAGTCAAAAACCGTAGAAACGTGCATTTTCATCGGTTTAGACGAACTATCACTCGATCCCTTGATTAGCGCTTTCGTCGATGGTCCGTTCGACTCGAACCTCGATAGTCACCCGAAACATGAAAATTTCTCGATTTTCGTTGAAATTCAATCAAAAACTGTTGAAACTTGCATTTTCATCGTTTTAGACGAACTAACACGCTATCTCTTGATTAGCGCTTTCATCGAAGGTTTGTTCGACTCGAACCTCGAAAGTCACTCGATACATGAAAACTTCTCGATTTTCGTTGAAATTTAGTCAAAAACTATTGAAACGTGTAATCTTATCGTTTTAGAAGAATACTCGATCTCTTGATTAGCGTTTTCGTCGATGGTCCGTTCGACTCGAACCTCGATAGTCACCCGAAACATGAAAATTTCTCGATTTTCGTTGAAATTCAGTCAAAAACTGTTGAAACTTGCATTTTCATCGTTTTAGACGAACTAACACTCTATCTCTTGATTAGCGCTTTCATCGAAGGTTTGTTCGACTCGAACCTCGAAAGTCACTCGATACATGAAAACTTCTCGATTTTCGTTGAAATTTAGTCAAAAACCGTTGAAACTTGCATTTTCATCGTTTTAGACGAACTAATACTCGATCTCTTGATTAGCGCTTTCGTCGATGACTCGAACCTCGAAAGACACTCGAAACATGAAGATTTCTCGATTTTTGTTGAAATTCAGTCAAAAACTATTGAAACGTGTAATCATATCGTTTTAGAAGAACTATTACTCGATCTCTTGATTAGCGTTTTCGTCGATGGCCCGTTCGACTCGAACATCGAAAGTAAGTCAAAACATGAAAACTTCTCGATTTTCGTTGAAATTCAGTCAAAAACCGTAGAAACGTGCAATTTCATCGGTTTAGACGAACTATCACTCGATCTCTTGTTGCGCTTTCGTCGATGGTCCGTTCGACTCGAACCTCGAAAGTCACTCGATACATGAAAACTTCTCGATTTTCGTTGAAATTTAGTCAAAAACCGTTGAAACTTGCATTTTCATCGTTTTAGACGGACTAATACTCGATCTCTTGATTAGCGCTTTCGTCGATGGCCCGTTCGACTCGAACATCGAAAGTCAGTCGAAACATGAAAACTTCTCGATTTTCGTTGAAATTTAGTCAAAAACCGTAGAAACTTGCATTTTCATCGGTTTAGACGAACTAATACTCGATCTCTTGATTAGCGCTTTTGTCGATGGTCCGTTCGACTCGAACTTCGAAAGTCACTCGACACATGAAAATTTCTCGATTTTCGTTTGAAATTGAGTCACAAACTATTGAAACCTGCAATCTCATCGATTTAGAAGAACTAACACTCGATCTCTTGATTAGCGCTTTCGTCGATGGTCCGTTCGACGCGAACCTCGAAAGTCACTCTATACATGAAAATTTCTCGATAATCGTTTGAAATTGAGTCACAAACTGTTGAAACCTGCAATCTCATCGATTTAGCAGATCTAACACTCGATCTCTTGATTAGCGCTTTCGTCGTTGGTCCGTTCGACTCGAACCTCGAAAGTCACCCGAAACATGAAAATTTCTCGATTTTCGTTGAAATTCAGTCAAAAACTATTGAAACGTGTAATCTTATCGTTTTAGAAGAACTAATACTCGATCTCTTGATTAGCGTTTTCGTCGATGGCCCGATCGACTCGAACATCGAAAGCAAGTCGAAACATGAAAACTTCTCGATTTTCGTTGAAATTTAGTCAAAAAACGTAGAAACTTGCATTTTCATCGGTTTAGACGAACTAATACTCGATCTCTTGATTAGCGCTTTCGTCGATGGTCCGTTCGACTCGAACCTCGATAGTCACCCGAAACATGAAAATTTCTCGATTTTCGTTGAAATTCAGTCAAAAAACGTAGAAACCTGCAATCTCATCGTTTTAGAAGATCTAATACTCGATCTCTTGATTAGCGCCTTCGTTGATGGTCCGTTCGACTCGTACATCGAAAGTCAGTCGAAACATGAAAACTTCTCGATTTTCGTTGAAATTCAGTCAAAAACTGTAGAAACTTGCATTTTCATCGGTTTAGACGAACTATCACTCGATCTCTTGTAGCGCTTTCGTCGATGGTCCGTTCGACTCGTACATCGAAAGTCACTCGATACATGAAAACTTCTCGATTTTCGTTGAAATTCAGTCAGAAACTGTTGAAACTTGCATTTTCATCGTTTTTGAGGAAATAACACTCGATCTCTTGATTTGCACTTTGGTCGATGGTCCGTTCGACTCGAACCTTAAAAGTCACTCTATACATGAAAATTTCTCGATTTTCGTTTGAAATTGAGTCACAAACTATTGAAACCTGCAATCTCATCGATTTAGAAGAACTAACACTCGATCTCTTGATTAGCGCTTTCGTCGATGGCCCGTTCGACTCGAACATCGAAAGTCAGTCGAAACATGAAAACTCCTCGATTTTCGTTGAAATTCAGTCAAAAACCGTAGAAACTAGCATTTTCATCGGTTTAGACGAACTATCACTCGATCTCTTGTAGCGCTTTCGTCGATGGTCCGTTCGACTCGAACCTCGAAAGTTACTCGATACATGAAAACTTCTCGATTTTCGTCGAAATTTAGTCAAAAACCGTTGAAACTTGCATTTTCATCGTTTTAGACGGACTAATACTCGATCTCTTGATTAGCGCTTTCGTCGATGGCCCGTTCGACTCGAACATCGAAAGTCAGTCGAAACATGAAAACTCCTCGATTTTCGTTGAAATTTAGTCAAAAACTGTAGAAACTTGCATTTTCATCGGTTTAGACGAACTAACAGTCGATCTCTTGATTAGCGCTTTCGTCGATGGCCCGTTCGACTCGAACACCGAAAGTCAGTCGAAACATGAAAACTTCTCGATTTTCGTTGAAATTCAGTCAGAAACTGTTGAAACTTGCATTTTCATCGTTTTTGAGGAAATAACACTCGATCTCTTGATTTGCACTTTGGTCGATGGTCCGTTCGACTCGAACCTTAAAAGTCACTCTATACATGAAAATTTCTCGATTTTCGTTTGAAATTGAGTCACAAACTATTGAAACCTGCAATCTCATCGGTTTAGACGAACTAACACTCGATCTCTTGATTAGCGTTTTCGTCGAAGGTTTGTTCGACTCGAACCTCGAAAGTCACTCGATACATGAAAACTTCTCGATTTTCGTTGAAATTTAGTCAAAAACCGTTGAAACTTGCATTTTCATCGTTTTAGACGAACTAATATTCGATCTCTTGATTAGCGCTTTCGTCAATGGTCCGTTCGACTCGAACCTCGAAAGTCACTCGAAACATGAAGGTTTCTCGATTTTTGTTGAAATTCAGTCAAAAACTATTGAAACGTGTAATCTTATCGTTTTAGAAGAAATAATACTCGATCTCTTGATTAGCGTTTTCGTCGATGGCCCGTTCGACTCGAACATCGAAAGTAAGTCGAAACATGAAAACTTCTCGATTTTCGTTGAAATTCAGTCAAAAACCGTAGAAACGTGCATTTTCATCGGTTTAGACGAACTATCACTCGATCCCTTGATTAGCGCTTTCGTCGATGGTCCGTTCGACTCGTACATCGAAAGTCACTCGATACATGAAAACTTCTCGATTTTCGTTGAGATTCAGTCAAAAACAGTAGAAACTTGCATTTTCATCGGTTTAGACGAACTAACACTCGATCTCTTGATTAGCGCTTTCGTCGATGGTCCGTTCGACTCGAACCTCGATAGTCACCCGAAACATGAAAATTTCTCGATTTTCGTTGAAATTCAATCAAAAACTGTTGAAACTTGCATTTTCATCGTTTTAGACGAACTAACACGCTATCTCTTGATTAGCGCTTTCATCGAAGGTTTGTTCGACTCGAACCTCGAAAGTCACTCGATACATGAAAACTTCTCGATTTTCGTTGAAATTTAGTCAAAAACCGTAGAAACGTGCATTTTCATCGGTTTAGACGAACTATCACTCGATCCCTTGATTAGCGCTTTCGTCGATGGTCCGTTCGACTCGAACCTCGATAGTCACCCGAAACATGAAAATTTCTCGATTTTCGTTGAAATTCAATCAAAAACTGTTGAAACTTGCATTTTCATCGTTTTAGACGAACTAACACGCTATCTCTTGATTAGCGCTTTCATCGAAGGTTTGTTCGACTCGAACCTCGAAAGTCACTCGATACATGAAAACTTCTCGATTTTCGTTGAAATTTAGTCAAAAACTATTGAAACGTGTAATCTTATCGTTTTAGAAGAATACTCGATCTCTTGATTAGCGTTTTCGTCGATGGTCCGTTCGACTCGAACCTCGATAGTCACCCGAAACATGAAAACTTCTCGATTTTCGTTGAAATTTAGTCAAAAACCGTAGAAACTTGCATTTTCATCGGTTTAGACGAACTAATACTCGATCTCTTGATTAGCGCTTTTGTCGATGGTCCGTTCGACTCGAACTTCGAAAGTCACTCGACACATGAAAATTTCTCGATTTTCGTTTGAAATTGAGTCACAAACTATTGAAACCTGCAATCTCATCGATTTAGAAGAACTAACACTCGATCTCTTGATTAGCGCTTTCGTCGATGGTCCGTTCGACGCGAACCTCGAAAGTCACTCTATACATGAAAATTTCTCGATAATCGTTTGAAATTGAGTCACAAACTGTTGAAACCTGCAATCTCATCGATTTAGCAGATCTAACACTCGATCTCTTGATTAGCGCTTTCGTCGTTGGTCCGTTCGACTCGAACCTCGAAAGTCACCCGAAACATGAAAATTTCTCGATTTTCGTTGAAATTCAGTCAAAAACTATTGAAACGTGTAATCTTATCGTTTTAGAAGAACTAATACTGGATCTCTTGATTAGCGTTTTCGTCGATGGCCCGATCGACTCGAACATCGAAAGCAAGTCGAAACATGAAAACTTCTCGATTTTCGTTGAAATTCATTCAAAAACCGTAGAAACTAGCATTTTCATCGGTTTAGACGAACTATCACTCGATCTCTTGTAGCGCTGTCGTCGATGGTCCGTTCGACTCGAACCTCGAAAGTCACTCGATACATGAAAACTTCTCGATTTTCGTTGAAATTTAGTCAAAAACCGTTGAAACTTGCATTTTCATCGTTTTAGACGGACTAATACTCGATCTCTTGATTAGCGCTTTCGTCGATGGTCCGTTCGACTCGAACCTCGATAGTCACCCGAAACATGAAAATTTCTCGATTTTCGTTGAAATTCAGTCAAAAACTATTGAAACCTGCAATCTCATCGTTTTAGAAGAAATAATACTCGATCTCTTGATTAGCGTTTTCGTCGATGGTCCGTTCGACTCGTACATCGAAAGTCACTCGATACATGAAAACTTCTCGATTTTCGTTGAGATTCAGTCAAAAACAGTAGAAACTTGCATTTTCATCGGTTTAGACGAACTAACACTCGATCTCTTGATTAGCGCTTTCGTCGATGGTCCGTTCGACTCGAACCTCGATAGTCACCCGAAACATGAAAATTTCTCGATTTTCGTTGAAATTCAGTCAAAAACTGTTGAAACTTGCATTTTCATCGTTTTAGACGAACTAACACTCTATCTCTTGATTAGCGCTTTCATCGAAGGTTTGTTCGACTCGAACCTCGAAAGTCACTCGATACATGAAAACTTCTCGATTTTCGTTGAGATTCAGTCAAAAACAGTAGAAACTTGCATTTTCATCGGTTTAGACGAACTAACACTCGATCTCTTGATTAGCGCTTTCGTCGTTGGTCCGTTCGACTCGAACCTCGAAAGTCACCCGAAACATGAAAATTTGTCGATTTTCGTTGAAATTCAGTCAAAAATTATTGAAACGTGTAATCTTATCGTTTTAGAAGAACTAATACTCGATCTCTTGATTAGCGTTTTCGTCGATGGCCCGATCGACTCGAACATCGAAAGCATGTCGAAACATGAAAACTTCTCGATTTTCGTTGAAATTTAGTCAAGAAACGTAGAAACTTGCATTTTCATCGGTTTAGACGAACTAATACTCGATCTCTTGATTAGCGCTTTCGTCGATGGTCCGTTCGACTCGAACCTCGATAGTCACCCGAAACATGAAAATTTCTCGATTTTCGTTGAAATTCAGTCAAAAAACGTAGAAACCTGCAATCTCATCGTTTTAGAAGATCTAATACTCGATCTCTTGATTAGCGCCTTCGTCGATGGTCCGTTCGACTCGTACATCGAAAGTCAGTCGAAACATGAAAACTTCTCGATTTTCGTTGAAATTCAGTCAAAAACTGTAGAAACTTGCATTTTCATCGGTTTAGACGAACTATCACTCGATCTCTTGTAGCGCTTTCGTCGATGGTCCGTTCGACTCGTACATCGAAAGTCACTCGATACATGAAAACTTCTCGATTTTCGTTGAAATTCAGTCAGAAACTGTTGAAACTTGCATTTTCATCGTTTTTGAGGAAATAACACTCGATCTCTTGATTTGCACTTTGGTCGATGGTCCGTTCGACTCGAACCTTAAAAGTCACTCTATACATGAAAATTTCTCGATTTTCGTTTGAAATTGCGTCACAAACTATTGAAACCTGCAATCTCATCGATTTAGAAGAACTAACACTCGATCTCTTGATTAGCGCTTTCGTCGATGGCCCGTTCGACTCGAACCTCGAAAGTCACTCGATACATGAAAACTTCTCGATTTTCGTCGAAATTTAGTCAAAAACCGTTGAAACTTGCATTTTCATCGTTTTAGACGGACTAATACTCGATCTCTTGATTAGCGCTTTCGTCGATGGCCCGTTCGACTCGAACATCGAAAGTCAGTCGAAACATGAAAACTCCTCGATTTTCGTTGAAATTTAGTCAAAAACCGTAGAAACGTGCAATTTCATCGGTTTAGACGAACTATCACTCGATCTCTTGTAGCGCTTTCGTCGATGGTCCGTTCGACTCGAACCTCGAAAGTCACTCGATACATGAAAACTTCTCGATTTTCGTCGAAATTTAGTCAAAAACCGTTGAAACTTGCATTTTCATCGTTTTAGACGGACTAATACTCGATCTCTTGATTAGCGCTTTCGTCGATGGCCCGTTCGACTCGAACATCGAAAGTCAGTCGAAACATGAAAACTCCTCGATTTTCGTTGAAATTTAGTCAAAAACCGTAGAAACGTGCAATTTCATCGGTTTAGACGAACTATCACTCGATCTCTTGTAGCGCTTTCGTCGATGGTCCGTTCGACTCGTACATCGAAAGTCAGTCGAAACATGAAAACTTCTCGATTTTCGTTGAAATTCAGTCAAAAACAGCAGAAACTTGCATTTTCATCGGTTTAGACGAACTAACAGTCGATCTCTTGATTAGCGCTTTCGTCGATTGTCCGTTCGACTCGAATCTCGAAAGTCACCCGAAACATGAAAATTTCTCGATTTTCGTTGAAATTCAGTCAAAAACTATTGAAACGTGTAATCTTATCGTTTTAGAAGAACTAATACTCGATCTCTTGATTAGCGTTTTCGTCGATGGCCCGTTCGACTCGAACATCGAAAGTAAGTCGAAACAAGAAAACTTCTCGATTTTCGTTGAAATTCAGTCAAAAACCGTAGAATCGTGCATTTTCATCGGTTTAGACGAACTATCACTCGATCTCTTGATTAGCGCTTTCGTCGATGGTCCGTTCGACGCGAACCTCGAAAGTCACTCTATACATGAAAATTTCTCGATTTTCGTTTGAAATTGAGTCACAAACTGTTGAAACCTGCAATCTCATCGATTTAGCAGAACTAACACTCGATCTCTTGATTAGCGCTCTCGTCAGTTCGACTCGAACCTCAAAAGTCACTCGAAATATGAAAATTTCTCGATTTTCGTTGAAATTTAGTCAAAAACTATTGAAACCTGCAATCTCATCGTTTTAGAAGATCTGATACTCGATCTCTTGATTAGCGCTTTCGTCGATGGTCCGTTCGACTCGAACCTCGAAAGTCAGTCGACAATGAAAACTTCTCGATTTTCGTTGAGATTCAGTCAAAAACAGTAGAAACTTGCATTTTCATCGGTTTAGACGAACTAACACTCGATCTCTTGATTAGCGCTTTCGTCGATGGTCCGTTCGACTCGAACCTCGATAGTCACCCGAAACATGAAAATTTCTCGATTTTCGTTGAAATTCAGTCAAAAACTGTTGAAACTTGCATTTTCATCGTTTTAGACGAACTAACACTCTATCTCTTGATTAGCGCTTTCATCGAAGGTTTGTTCGACTCGAACCTCGAAAGTCACTCGATACATGAAAACTTCTCGATTTTCGTTGAAATTTAGTCAAAAACCGTTGAAACTTGCATTTTCGTCGTTTTAGACGAACTAATATTCGATCTCTTGATTAGCGCTTTCGTCAATGGTCCGTTCGACTCGAACCTCGAAAGTCACTCGAAACATGAAGGTTTCTCGATTTTTGTTGAAATTCAGTCAAAAACTATTGAAACGTGTAATCTTATCGTTTTAGAAGAAATAATACTCGATCTCTTGATTAGCGTTTTCGTCGATGGCCCGTTCGACTCGAACATCGAAAGTAAGTCGAAACATGAAAACTTCTCGATTTTCGTTGAAATTCAGTCAAAAACCGTAGAAACGTGCATTTTCATCGGTTTAGACGAACTATCACTCGATCCCTTGATTAGCGCTTTCGTCGATGGTCCGTTCGACTCGTACATCGAAAGTCACTCGATACATGAAAACTTCTCGATTTTCGTTGAGATTCAGTCAAAAACAGTAGAAACTTGCATTTTCATCGGTTTAGACGAACTAACACTCGATCTCTTGATTAGCGCTTTCGTCGATGGTCCGTTCGACTCGAACCTCGATAGTCACCCGAAACATGAAAATTTCTCGATTTTCGTTGAAATTCAATCAAAAACTGTTGAAACTTGCATTTTCATCGTTTTAGACGAACTAACACGCTATCTCTTGATTAGCGCTTTCATCGAAGGTTTGTTCGACTCGAACCTCGAAAGTCACTCGATACATGAAAACTTCTCGATTTTCGTTGAAATTTAGTCAAAAACCGTAGAAACGTGCATTTTCATCGGTTTAGACGAACTATCACTCGATCCCTTGATTAGCGCTTTCGTCGATGGTCCGTTCGACTCGAACCTCGATAGTCACCCGAAACATGAAAATTTCTCGATTTTCGTTGAAATTCAATCAAAAACTGTTGAAACTTGCATTTTCATCGTTTTAGACGAACTAACACGCTATCTCTTGATTAGCGCTTTCATCGAAGGTTTGTTCGACTCGAACCTCGAAAGTCACTCGATACATGAAAACTTCTCGATTTTCGTTGAAATTTAGTCAAAAACTATTGAAACGTGTAATCTTATCGTTTTAGAAGAATACTCGATCTCTTGATTAGCGTTTTCGTCGATGGTCCGTTCGACTCGAACCTCGATAGTCACCCGAAACATGAAAATTTCTCGATTTTCGTTGAAATTCAGTCAAAAACTGTTGAAACTTGCATTTTCATCGTTTTAGACGAACTAACACTCTATCTCTTGATTAGCGCTTTCATCGAAGGTTTGTTCGACTCGAACCTCGAAAGTCACTCGATACATGAAAACTTCTCGATTTTCGTTGAAATTTAGTCAAAAACCGTTGAAACTTGCATTTTCATCGTTTTAGACGAACTAATACTCGATCTCTTGATTAGCGCTTTCGTCGATGACTCGAACCTCGAAAGACACTCGAAACATGAAGATTTCTCGATTTTTGTTGAAATTCAGTCAAAAACTATTGAAACGTGTAATCATATCGTTTTAGAAGAACTATTACTCGATTTCTTGATTAGCGCTTTCGTCGATGGCCCGTTCGACTCGAACATCGAAAGTCAGTCGAAACATGAAAACTTCTCGATTTTCGTTGAAATTTCGTCAAAAACCGTAGAAACTTGCATTTTCATCGGTTTAGACGAACTAATACTCGATCTCTTGATTAGCGCTTTTGTCGATGGTCCGTTCGACTCGAACTTCGAAAGTCACTCGACACATGAAAATTTCTCGATTTTCGTTTGAAATTGAGTCACAAACTATTGAAACCTGCAATCTCATCGATTTAGAAGAACTAACACTCGATCTCTTGATTAGCGCTTTCGTCGATGGTCCGTTCGACGCGAACCTCGAAAGTCACTCTATACATGAAAATTTCTCGATAATCGTTTGAAATTGAGTCACAAACTGTTGAAACCTGTAATCTCATCGATTTAGCAGATCTAACACTCGATCTCTTGATTAGCGCTTTCGTCGTTGGTCCGTTCGACTCGAACCTCGAAAGTCACCCGAAACATGAAAATTTCTCGATTTTCGTTGAAATTCAGTCAAAAACTATTGAAACGTGTAATCTTATCGTTTTAGAAGAACTAATACTCGATCTCTTGATTAGCGTTTTCGTCGATGGCCCGATCGACTCGAACATCGAAAGCAAGTCGAAACATGAAAACTTCTCGATTTTCGTTGAAATTCATTCAAAAACCGTAGAAACTAGCATTTTCATCGGTTTAGACGAACTATCACTCGATCTCTTGTAGCGCTGTCGTCGATGGTCCGTTCGACTCGAACCTCGAAAGTCACTCGATACATGAAAACTTCTCGATTTTCGTTGAAATTTAGTCAAAAACCGTTGAAACTTGCATTTTCATCGTTTTAGACGGACTAATACTCGATCTCTTGATTAGCGCTTTCGTCGATGGCCCGTTCGACTCGAACATCGAAAGTCAGTCGAAACATGAAAACTTCTCGATTTTCGTTGAAATTTAGTCAAAAACTGTTGAAACCTGCAATCTCATCGATTTAGCAGAACTAACACTCGATCTCTTGATTAGCGCTTTCGTCGATGGTCCTTTCGACTCGAACCTCGAAAGTCACTCGAAACATGAAGATTTCTCAATTTTTGTTGAAATTCAGTCAAAAACTATTGAAACGTGTAATCATATCGTTTTAGAAGAACTAATACTCGATCTCTTGATTAGCGCTTTCGTCGATGGTCCGTTCGACTCGTACATCGAAAGTCACTCGATACATGAAAACTTCTCGATTTTCGTTGAGATTCAGTCAAAAACAGTAGAAACTTGCATTTTCATCGGTTTAGACGAACTAACACTCGATCTCTTGATTAGCGCTTTCGTCGATGGTCCGTTCGACTCGAACCTCGATAGTCACCCGAAACATGAAAATTTCTCGATTTTCGTTGAAATTCAATCAAAAACTGTTGAAACTTGCATTTTCATCGTTTTAGACGAACTAACACGCTATCTCTTGATTAGCGCTTTCATCGAAGGTTTGTTCGACTCGAACCTCGAAAGTCACTCGATACATGAAAACTTCTCGATTTTCGTTGAAATTTAGTCAAAAATCGTTGAAACTTGCATTTTCATCGTTTTAGACGAACTAATACTCGATCTCTTGATTAGCGCTTTCGTCGATGGTCCGTTCGACTCGAACCTCGATAGTCACCCGAAACATGAAAATTTCTCGATTTTCGTTGAAATTCAGTCAAAAACTATTGAAACCTGCAATCTCATCGTTTTAGAAGAAATAATACTCGATCTCTTGATTAGCGTTTTCGTCGATGGTCCGTTCGACTCGTACATCGAAAGTCACTCGATACATGAAAACTTCTCGATTTTCGTTGAGATTCAGTCAAAAACAGTAGAAACTTGCATTTTCATCGGTTTAGACGAACTAACACTCGATCTCTTGATTAGCGCTTTCGTCGATGGTCCGTTCGACTCGAACCTCGATAGTCACCCGAAACATGAAAATTTCTCGATTTTCGTTGAAATTCAATCAAAAACTGTTGAAACTTGCATTTTCATCGTTTTAGACGAACTAACACGCTATCTCTTGATTAGCGCTTTCATCGACGGTTTGTTCGACTCGAACCTCGAAAGTCACTCGATACATGAAAACTTCTCGATTTTCGTTGAAATTTAGTCAAAAACTATTGAAACGTGTAATCTTATCGTTTTAGAAGAACTAATACTCGATCTCTTGATTAGCGTTTTCGTCGATGGTCCGTTCGACTCGAACCTCGATAGTCACCCGAAACATGAAAATTTCTCGATTTTCGTTGAAATTCAGTCAAAAACTGTTGAAACTTGCATTTTCATCGTTTTAGACGAACTAACACTCTATCTCTTGATTAGCGCTTTCATCGAAGGTTTGTTCGACTCGAACCTCGAAAGTCACTCGATACATGAAAACTTCTCGATTTTCGTTGAAATTTAGTCAAAAACCGTTGAAACTTGCATTTTCATCGTTTTAGACGAACTAATACTCGAACTCTTGATTAGCGCTTTCGTCGATGACTCGAACCTCGAAAGACACTCGAAACATGAAGATTTCTCGATTTTTGTTGAAATTCAGTCAAAAACTATTGAAACGTGTAATCATATCGTTTTAGAAGAACTATTACTCGATCTCTTGATTAGCGTTTTCGTCGATGGTCCGTTCGACTCGTACATCGAAAGTCACTCGATACATGAAAACTTCTCGATTTTCGTTGAAATTCAGTCAGAAACTGTTGAAACTTGCATTTTCATCGTTTTTGAGGAAATAACACTCGATCTCTTGATTTGCACTTTGGTCGATGGTCCGTTCGACTCGAACCTTAAAAGTCACTCTATACATGAAAATTTCTCGATTTTCGTTTGAAATTGCGTCACAAACTATTGAAACCTGCAATCTCATCGATTTAGAAGAACTAACACTCGATCTCTTGATTAGCGCTTTCGTCGATGGCCCGTTCGACTCGAACATCGAAAGTCAGTCGAAACATGAAAACTCCTCGATTTTCGTTGAAATTCAGTCAAAAACCGTAGAAACTAGCATTTTCATCGGTTTAGACGAACTAACACTCTATCTCTTGATTAGCGC